>OZ024911.1:32784844-33063319 GCA_964017125.1 Flabesymbios commensalis | reverse complement strand
ATCGTATATCTATTAGTAATGTGTTTTCTCACGTTTAAATGGATGTATACTATAGATATCTATTCAATAGTTAAAGACTTTTACCACAACTGTAATAATAATATCATAAATAGTTATTAGTTCTTGTAGATCGCGTGTATTCTCGGTAATAAATTGATGTATTATTACATTGGTAGAAATTCAATTTTAAAAAATCTGAAGATTTTTAGTCACTAAAACTGTAATAATAACATTTTCAGCAATAAAAACGACTGATTCAACATAGAGACAAGTGATCAATCAATCTCATATGTGTTACCTCAGCTGTCCCAGCACCCATCATACCCCCAGGGGATTGTGATTGATTGCTAATTCTGCTTGTGGTGTGCCGAATAGTTCCATATGGCCCTGGTTATGTGTCATACCTACCAATATCTGGACAATGCTGGATCAACGTCCGATCACCGGGAGCTGTGAATTACGACTGCACAATGAATGAAATCCTAAATTATATATAATATAGACATTCATTCTATGTCAAATATCAGGCAGTATGCTGATGTCATTTAAATCAGACTGAGGTAAATAACAAAATATACATCCAATTATGCTAATGTTACACGATCATCACAGTCAAACATGTATGTGGATAAAGTTCATAAATAAAATAGCAGACGACACTGCTTTTTAGCAGTGTTTAGGTCGATTGCACAACATCTGCATGTCGTGATGCAATTACAATGATCACCATGCTCGCTGGCAGTCGTTTTATGATAAATGAACATGTTTTTGTTTTGCTACAGCAGATATTTACATAATTATTTAGCTGTGCATTAACTAATAATAGCTTGGTAATCAGATGAAATTCGGTTTTTTAATGTAGGCCTAGACAGTGTACATATTACTGAGTAGGTCCGTGCTCTTCACCAGGTGGCTCTAAGGTTCTTTCTTGTCAAGATTTTCTAGGCTAAGCGATTGAAAGATCAAATTCATTGCTAAAATATATTTGGTTATATTAAACATATCTTAACAAAAGAAACGTGTAGATTAGTATATAAAAACACTATAGTGTGCCTCTCAGATATTAATATTAACATGTATTTTATAGAACACACATATAATGCCGCAAGAGATGCACGATAATATGGTGCTTAATAGTGGTTTGTTTCTTCGAGATAGCTAGCCCTGAATAAGGCTGTACGGGCCTTTCGACATTGTCTATCCCTCACCAAATGAATACAAGATAAACTTGCAAACTTAGCGGAACTCCCCTGCCAGTGATCGGTGAAACAGAACTCAAACTCATGTATGCCGACGCGCTCCCAGTGCTGGTCACAAAAGACTTCCCACATGAGTTGCTGATAGGCAGTGATGCCATCAGACGAGGGAATGGGAAGATTGACTATGGAACAAGGAAAGTGACATCGTTTGGTCAAAACTTCAGCATTACGCCATATACAGACTTCATCCCCCATACAGCCTCTGTCTGATAACTGTTGCCACCCTTGCATCAATGACGTCATGAAGGGGTATACAGACGTTTTTGACCAGGACCTTATCAACCTTGGTCAACGCAACCTAATTACCCTCACCATCAAACTTAATGGCTGCTGACCCAATAAACTGAGGGCCTACACCCCTCTGAATAAGGAAAGTGCTCAACGATATGATAAAAGCGGGTGTAATCTAAATTTCAACATCACCATGGGCGGCGCCAGTCACATTGATCCCCAAAAAGATGAATCATACCTAGATCTTCTGCATCAACTACTGTGAGCTTAATGCAGCCACGGTGAAAGACTTAGACTCCTACTGCCTGCCAAGTTGTTTTCGACTTTAGATCTCAAAAGTGGATACTGGCAGATTCCAGTAGCACCAGAGTATCAATACAAAACAACCTTCACTTGCCATAGCGGCCTATTTGAGTACAAGTGAATGCCGTATGAACTGGCCAATGCTTCAGCCTCTTCCAATGCACCATGGACAGGGGCTACATGGACTGATCAGTGTTGCTTTGTCTCCATTGATGATATAATCATATACAGCAGAAATTCTGTTGAGCACATTTACCACCTCAGGCTCGTCTTGGAAAGGCTAAGTAAAGCTGGCATAAAAATAAAACCAGATGATGGTGGACAGAATAGCATGACATATTCATCAGAATCTGAGGATTCAGAACATATGGCATCATTCTAAATTTCTATTAGGAGTATCAGGGTATGTCTCAAAATCACAAAAATGGCCAGACCACACAGACGTCCAATGTCAAAACGGCCAGACTGCTAAGAGTTAATTGGTCTGTTCTATAATTTTAGGACAATAGGTCAAAATTCATTACATTTTATTCAATATTGTATTTCAGTGGATGCAGAAAATATATTTTTTTTATGTGATGGTAAGTTAGCCGCCGCTAGGTGGTGGTAGCGATCTCTAGAATTAGCTGCTCTCAGACCAACGGGGTTTACACCTGCTCCTCCACACCGACTAGTGCGCAGGAAGTGCGCATCATACGATGTCTGGGCTCATTGGCGACAAGATGGCGCGAGATGTTGTTTACAATTTGAA
Source organism: Flabesymbios commensalis (assembly GCA_964017125.1). Lineage (NCBI taxonomy): Eukaryota > Metazoa > Annelida > Polychaeta > Terebellida > Flabelligeridae > Flabesymbios > Flabesymbios commensalis. The sequence goes on along the minus strand of OZ024911.1, from coordinate 33,060,775 downwards.
TTTCCGGTTATAATCTGACGATTTTGCGAGTTTTCCGATACGTATTGACACATTTTATGAACGATTATCAACATTAACAGACAAGGCATGAAGTGAACCCAGAAAGAAGAGATAATTTGCAGTGGTTGGTGACATTTTTGACGATTTTTGATCAACATTGAGACTTGTATTGACACTTAGTGAATCTCTCACCGTTGAAGTCAACAAATGTCGCCAAGAGACCCCTGTCTGAGTTGATCAAAAAGGTGTGATACACCCTGGCACGCGGACTGTTTACTGTCCACACGACCTGGCCTTAATCCAGCTGGTAAATCCCGAGAGACGTCATGCCTGGGCTGAAAAGACCGTTAACCCTTTGCATCCAGCTTCCACCAGTGGGCAGAATCACAGAAGAAGATGTCTTAGAGAGCCTGCTACCACATATTGATGCAGCGAAGATCAAGTGCATTCAAGTGACGTCCAATGAAGGCTGGGTAACTGTAGCTGATGAGACAACACGGAACCAGTTGATTGGAATTGAAATCACCATCAAAGGTCGCAGTGTACGCATACAAAACAATGGGTTAAACGTTACAAACGTAACGATAAAAGATGCTCCGTTCGAACTACCAAATGATGACCTCATAACAACATTATCCGCTTATGGTAATGTGGTACGTCGCAGTATGAGGATGGGGACAATAAAAGGCACCCAAGTGAAGACAGGAACACGCTATGTAGAGATCATCGACGTAGACGGACCGATCCCTACAGAACTGAAAGCAGTGAATACAACATACGAGTATTCTGTGACAATGGTAAAACAGAGTGCAGACATTGTGGGCAAACATCACACCCCAGCTACAAGTGCCCGATAAAACCAGGCTCCAACAGAAGATGCTATCGATGCTTTAGCACAGGACATGTCATAAAAGACTGTTCCAATGAAATAGTCTGCAGACACTGTTGCCAAACTGGACATCGAGAAGCACAGTGTGGAGGTAAAGAATAGCTGACCAAGTTCGGTGACTACCGTCATGAAATCGCAGAAGGACGACTCGCTACTGACTTGGAAAAAGACACTACAGACCTGAAGCCAACACCAACAACACTCAGCAACGAACATGAAAAGAGCATAAAACATGACACGAAATCTGAAGGTGACAAGGACAACAGCGACACCAGTAACATCGGCGAAAACAACATTAGTGTCAGAGTGACCAGAGACGCGACACCATCAACCAGTAGAAATATGAAGGGTACACCTGCAAACTCTGCTGGGCCCTCTACACCACAGACGATAGATGAGTCTGACATTCAATGCCAGACAATTATTATTGGTGACTCCCTGTTGCATAACATTGAGAAACCGGGGGTCATGATAACAAATAGATCTGGAGCATCTATAGCCGATGTAGATGAGTTAATAACTAGTGCTATGAACAGAAGTAGAAAAGAACTGAAACCTGATCATGTCGTTATACATCTCGGCACAAACGACATAACGTACAAGAAAACATCAGCTCCATTAGTAATTGTGAAATATAGTGTAGCATTGGACAGTTTGGAAAAAACTTTTCAAGGCGCTAAGATTGGTATCTGCTCCATTCCCCCGAGAAAAGGCAGCTCCACGGACGTAAAGAGATGCAACACGGCGCGACCATCGTCAATGAGTATCTGACATTGACACATGGTCCAAGCTGTGGTCGACAAAAGGGCACGCCATGAAACACCACTACGACAAAAGTGACGAGAAGGGTGTTCACATGACTGAATCTGGCAGGGAACTGCTTATCAGTAGTATAATCAACACACTCTACCCGGAGCCAGCTAACATAAATAAGAGGAAGAACAGTGCCACTCACAGTCCTGCTAACGACAAGCAGTTAAAAGAACAAAGACTCAGTTCAACACCACCAATACCTGCAGAGCCCAGTGAAAGTGACCCTAATAGCTCCATAACTAAGAAATAGGACATTTGCCAGGGCAGCCATCATCGCCACAAGACTGTAATATCTATTAGTCCACCTTTAGATCGAGCTAATAATAGGTCATCTATTAACACACCAAAATGTAGCTCTGTTGCAAGTGATCTTGACATTGTTCTTTTAAATATTTGTGGTTTGAAAGCCAAGTTGAAAAATATTGATTTTGAACAATTTATACAGAAACATCAAATAGTATTCTTAACAGAAACTAAACTAGGTAAATTTGATGAGATTATTATACCAGGATTTAAGCTTCTAATTAATAATAGACAAACAACCAGACGAGCATCTGGGGGAGTGGCCATTTTAGTCCATGAGTCCATAGTGAATTTTGTGAAGGTTTTGGATTTCGGTATGAAAGAAACCATCTGGATTAAAATATCAAGACCATTTTCTAATATACCAGTTGTTTTTGGCCTCGTATACGCCCCACCAGCAGACTCTCCATATGCAGATCCGTCTGTCTTTGATGATATTGAAGAAACTATAAATAACATTAAAAGTGAAGATGAAAATATGGCAGTCTGTCTTCTTGGCGATTTCAATGCCAGGACGGGTATACTCCCTGATGTGTCACATAACGATGAAAGTGGAGATCAAAGTGTTGAGTTATGTGAAATTCTCAATAGTAATTCTAATGTCACAAAACGCTCAAACAAGGATCAGTATGTAAATAATAGGGGTAAACGGTTAATAGAACTCTGTAACAGTATAGATTTGCATATTATGAATGGCAGATATGGAGCCGATAAAGGTATTGGTAAAACAACATGTAAAAATGCTAGTGTTGTAGATTACATTCTAATCTCTGAAAACCTTGCTCCATACGTTGAAAAATTTGATATTTTGGAATTTGACTGCATTATTTCTGATATCCACTGCCCCGTCAATGCTGTTTTCAATTTAGTACTAGAAAAAGAAGACGATCTGTCAAATAAAACTCTTTATACACGATCTGAACATGTAATTAAATACAAGTGGAAATCAGATTCTGCAGCTTCATTTCAATCGAATGTATCAGATGAATGTATTGAATTGATATTGCACACTATGGATAGAGCAGAAGCAGAGGGGAATACTACAGCAGATGTAGTGAGTAAAGTTTCGGATGATATATGTAAGGTACTGAAACAATCTGCTACTGCCTCTGGTCTATCACATGAAGTTAAAGTTAGTGCTAAGAAACCTAGGCGACGTGCTTTACCTCACAAACCGTGGTATAATACAGAATGTGAGGAAGCACGTCGCAATATGTTGAAATATAGAAATAAATATAGGAGATTAAAAAATGCGACACATTTTAACGAAGTTAGGGTATATAGTAAACAATACAAGAAAACTGTAAATAAAGCTTTCCGTGAATATAAAAAAGCCACCATAAATAAATTACGAGCATTACAATCCGAAAATCCAAAGGAATATTGGAACATAATCCAGGAAAAAACAAAACAAGTGAATGAGACTAAAATATCTTTAGATATATTTGAGCAACATTTTAAGAAATTAGCGTCTGAAACTGAGTCAACTAATCAGACGGAGGCATGTCACCGTGAGGAGCTCAACGTCGCTGACGATCCTGATCTCAATAAACCCTTTACCACCCAAGACATTACAAAAGCCATCAAAAAATTAAAAAGTCACAAATCATCGGGAATTGATCAAATTATCAACGAATTTTTTAAACATTCGCCAGATAAATTAATACCAGTATATGCAAAATTATTTAACATTATTCTTTCTACAGGCATAGTACCAGACGATTGGGCTATTAGTATTATAAGACCCATCTACAAAAATTAAGGAGATGATACTGATCCAAATAATTATAGAGGTATTTCTCTGCTCAGTTGCTTCGGTAAGCTGTTCACAAGCTGTCTGAATGAAAGATTATCAAACTTCGTTAAAGCTCATGACACCGTCGGTCCAGAACAGGCCGGTTTCAAATCCGACAATTCCACCATAGACCACATTTTTGTTTTGAAAACTTTGGCTGATATTTACCTCAACAAACGTAAACGATTATACTGTTGTTTTGTAGACTACCAAAAGGCATTTGATACCATAAATAGAACCAAATTATGGACCAAGTTGTTATCCTCTGGGATATCAGGGCGGATTCTAAAAGTAATTAAAAACCTCTACAGTCAGGCAAAATCATGTGTTAATGTAAGTGGAAAAAACTCTGAATATTTATCATGTAATGTTGGAGTTCGACAAGGAGAAAATTTATCTCCGTTGCTTTTTTCTCTCTACTTAGCTGATGTTAACGAATTTATATCACGATCTTGTAAAGGTCTAGAAAAAATCCAGGAGATGGACCAGCTAGTCCATGATCCAACAGAAGATCTAGTATCGTACTTAAAGTTATATATTTTGATGTACGCGGATGATACTGTATTATTGGCTGAATCCCCTGAAGACCTGCAAAAATATTTGGATACTCTAAATGAATATTGTAACAATTTTGATTTAAAAATTAACACCAGTAAAACCAAAATATTCATTTTTTCGCGAGGCAAATTAAAAAATATACCTTCGTTTAAATTTGCGGACATGAAACTTGATGTAGTTAATGATTACAATTACCTGGGTGTCACGTTTAATTTTAATGCAAAATTTAATGTTGCAAAACAAAGTCTTTATCAAAAGGGATGTAGGGCAATGTTCGCTCTACTGAAACGGATTAAATCTCTATCTCTACCTCCAGATATTGCATTATAGTTATTTGACACTCTGGTACAACCTGTTGTATTATATGGAGCTGAAGTGTGGGGGTGTGAAAATTGCGACATTGTAAATAAAGTGAAATTAAGGTTCTGTAAATATATTTTACATGCTCATAAATCTACTTGCTCTAATATGGTTTATGGAAAGTTGGGTGAAACGCCGCTTCATATAGATATTAAATGTAAAATGATCCTCTACTGGGCGAGACTGATTAACAGTAAAGAAAATAAACTGTCGAAAATGATTTACTCTTTAATATATAAACTTTATGAGAAGGATTTGTTTCATTCTAGTTGGATTAGCTCGGTGAAAAACATACTAGATAGTGCTGGATTCTCTGGGATTTGGACGAATCAATCTTTACCTAAATCACCGGATCATTTTAATACAATTCTCAAGTTAAGGTTGCACGACCAATTCATACAAAATTGGAATGAAGGCATAACAAAAGGTGGTAAATGTACTGTATACCGTATAATTAAAAATACTTTTGGTTTCGAGAAATATCTGACTGAACTACCTGTAAATAATAGAATTCTTATGACAAAATTTCGGTGCCGCAATCACCGTCTACCAATCGAAGCTGGTTGTCGGGCTCAAATTAAGCGCGACCTACGGTTATGCCTCCATTGCAATGACATCGGCGATGAGTACCACTATCTGTTATGCTGTCCGTTATTCAGAGAAGAGCGTAAAAAATATATGAATGTCAAATTCTGGAAAAGACCTTCAACTATTCAACTGGAACAATTATTCAAACAAAACGATTATAATAATGTACTGCAGTTAAGTTTATTCGTGAAAGTGATTATCGTAAAATTGTAAAGTGTTCTTAACAATGAATAATAACATTTAATCCACTGATTCTTGTATAAATCATTACAATTGTAAATAGAATTATAATATGCACTGTATTGTATTATATGGCGCCAGCGCTTTCCTGGCTCTTCTGTCATGTTCCGCACACAGGAACCATCAGCAATAAATACTTTTTACTTGTTACTTGATACTTGTTGTTACTTGATATTCAAATCAATAAGGACGACACAATTTTCCGCGGCGAGATCGGAATTTTCCACACACGTGATGCGGCATCCATATTGGATAGCCGGCAGACGTGTAGTCTATAGACTACAATTCTAATAGACAAAACTTAAAATATTTTTTTCTCTCCAAGAATAATAGAATTTTACAATGGTCTTTGCCTGAGAGATTAAATTTTTTCTCATTTTTATGTGTTTCGCAAAGAAATTATTGCGAAACGTAAGTAAATAATTTTCAAAACATAATAGTTTTGTCGGCGAAAGCGATGTCATTTCTGCAGGATGACAGCGCATTGAAAACGTCAAATTAGACCTTTGATGATATAACGTAGTGTGCCCTATTTCGGTCATAGCCCTAATTCGGTCATAGTAACATTGTGATCCCCTTACCACATGCTTGGCGCCTTTAGCAGACAGAGAAACAACGAAACGAAAACAAAGACCATATTACAGCTTAATGCCGGCATTTAAAGCTTTTTATTTACATTTTATTTAATAGAAATAGCCAATTGAAAATGGGGCGTACCAAATCGTATACCTAGCATATGTACTACATAATAATATTATACCTTTGCACGCCTTAGAAAAATACTTTGTGATCGATATTACACCTCAACATGAACGCTAATTAGTTCTCAAAAGATCGCCAGAAGGCCTAGCGCCGTGAAGCCGGGAGAAGTAATTTTTTTCACTTAAAACGCTGCTAAAAAATATGACTGAATTGGGACCCGATAAAAGCACCTTTTGACCGAATTGGGTCACCATAAATACTCAAATGTCCCTTAATCGGTCACAGAGGCCTAATTCAGTCATAGGGTGTCCTAATGCAGTCACACCCTCTAACCAAATAAATCAAGTAGGCCTACGCAATCACTTTTATGGATATAAAGATATTTATCCTCACCCGTATGACGTCGGAATTTATGGGAAGATGAAAGTAGCAATTTCAAAGAATATACGCCAAATTAGGATGCTAATAGAAGACAAGTGGGTCAGCGAAACTAGAATTCCCTCTGTGTTTCGGGGGTTTTAGGCCATCTTTGTGCACATATAGGCTAAACTGGGTCAGGAGAACCTCCTGAGGATGGTGAGATGACACTGCCCTCAAGACACAGGATTCGAAAGGTTTGAGGCCGAGCACGCTACCTGTCGGTCACGGAGGCTCCCCACAATATTGAATCTTTACGAGTGCGCGAGGAAGAAACCTTTTGTTTCTTTGAAATTTAAAGGCCAGAATTGGGTTCGCACCTGCGATTACCGATTTTCCAAGCAGGCAGCTTTAACCACTGCACCAGGGCCCCCGCATCTGTCGTAAATAAAAGGAGTCATTCAGACAGTGCAATCTGAATGCAATTGGTCAGCAACCAATACATACTCAAGCTCAAAAAACATCAGCTTCAAACCAGTTAGACGATCTTTGTAGCCTACCTGAGTATCAGTTTAACCAAGGAGGTTGAAAAGACTTTCTTGGTTTAACAGACAGCAAACTGAATGACATGGAATCGGTGTTTTTGTTTTATCTCATAGGCCTACTTATGTGGTATCCCCGTCTGTCATCCCTGTCTGTTCAGTGTTGTAGATGTTGGAATAATAAATATTCTGTGTAGACGTTGTCCGCCGATTGTGGCACTTCAAGCTGTGCAAAGGCTTTAGCTGAAAAAATAAACTTTTCTGATGATAGACGTGAAAAGTCGTGTTGATGATAACTATACCCAGTGTAGGTCTACGCAACATGGAGCTTTCTCAAATAGTCCATGGGCCATAAGGTTAATCCATGTAATCAGTACCAAAAAATTGGAAATTTTCTAATCCTAATGACCATGTGAGTATGTGTATTGTGATACATTTTCAGTATGATAAACATTTCACATGAGTAGCTTAACTGAGATGGCGGTAAATTTCAAAATAGCGAACTTAAGCTAAATTGCATGTGTGTTTACATGCTTGAAGAGTTAATCATACTCAATGCCGTTTACAACCATCATAGCTGACTTCGAAATCAGTAAATCTTGCTGACTCTGTTCACTTAATAGACAACCTGTCGATCACAATATATTCGATCCCAGCTGACAAGTATCACGTCCCCCATATCGTTTTTTTTTCTAGACCGCTGATTGATGCATTGTTTGATGATGGGCCTAATCAGGGGAAATCAATTAAGTTAATGTAAATTTAAATGTCTATCGCCTATCCTCTGGGTCAAGGCCTAAATTCTTGTGCAAAATATGAATTTGATCCATCAATGACAAGGTGGTCTGTATAACCATAAAAAAACATAAATACATGTTTGGCTAGTGTGGTGTAACAGATGACGAGATACACCTAGCGTGTTCGCCTCAGATCACCAGGGCTCATATTCCAAACCCTGTGCCTGTAGGGCAGTGTCATCTGATTCATCTCAACATACTGTTCAGTCTGTATGTGCACAGATAGTTTTAAACATATATTATTACAATGAAATAGCGCTCTGCAAAAATATTATTTTAGAAGGGTATGCTCCCAGACCCTCCGAGCAGGGCGCTCACTGACGGCGAGTGCAGGTTCTGCGCTGGAAACACAAATCGCCCTCTTTTCTATTCATTTAACTTGGCATCTCTGGGATAATCATGTTGAGTTCCGTATTAGAATAACAAAAACTCGGAAAATCAATATCTAAGATATCAACAGATGTTTGCCAATTCTCACCAGGGTTTGAGCCAGGGACTTAATTCTTTAGAGATTCAAATGAAATACGAAAAAAAGTCATAAGTATAGTCCAATCAAATGATTTGGTCTACTGTGAGATATAGCAAATACATGAATTATCATCTGTGTACAATCTGTGTACCAAGGGAAACAAAAGCAAATTTATTGTTCCGTATATTATGGAGAAGTAGGCCCTACCATTAAAGTTATAGACCATACTATGCATGTTTTTCTTACTTTTATTGTATCCCAGTTGCCTCTATCTCTGTAACTGGCCTGGTGCTTTTCCGGGTACAGAGGTGTGGCACTGTTCGTACACAGTGGACTACTCCTTTAAGTTTGATTTCCAGTAGGAGAAAATGATGTGTCTCGGAAATTAGAATAATTTATTCTAAAGCAAGGGAAATATGGATTCAATGCCAGTCCTGCTTATACGTTGGACACGACAGCATTGTAGGCCTACAGTAGTTGTAATTTTAGGGGGCTACCATTCAATTAACAGGGGGGGGGGGCTGGAATATTTTTTTAATTAAATATTTTCCGGCTAAATGTTCATGATATAAATACTTGTCTGAAGGACATGTTGTAAAGAAATATTTAACTCTAAAATAAATAATTATATAAACTCCCGAGCAACATTTTAATGGCCATTTAAGAAATTTTGATTGACTGACCCTTAAAAGTGTGCAGCAAAGCGCACCTCAAAATCAATACTAGGCCTAATTTGGCATCTAAATTTGTCTACAGAAAAGTTTTAAAGAAGTTAAATAAATATGTGTCTCCACACACAAATGGAAATAAATATTTTGCTTCAGGCAAAGTGTGAAATCTGAAAGATTGAGAGTGAAATAAATACATTTGTCCGAATAAAAAAACTCCATCCGCCCCCCCCCTCCCCTGGGAATTAAAGAGTGTCTCCTTAATCTTGTGTATGTGTGATACAATAATATTATTGTCTATAGTAAAGTTGAAATATGTACACTGACCGAATTAAGACACCATGACCACTTTAGGTCGCCAACTATGACTTATTTGGGACACCAAGTCCTTATTCAGTCACAACAGATTTATTTTTTACAAAGGTTCATATTTTTTTATTTTTACACCATTTTCTCTCATTTTCAAGAGAACTGCTGATACAATGATGAAAATTCCAATTTAAACGCATTTGTGTTAGTTGCTAATGCACTGTGAACTAGGGATATTTAAAATTTTGAAAAGTATGATTGAATAAGGGCACCTTACGTTAACGTTAGTCCAGTTGCCGTCCATAGAAACTAATAAATTGTGAGCAGTGTAATATTTTTTTATTGATTCATGACCCTAATGGATCAATGAACATATTCAGCTTTGTTGCCCAGACGGCAAGTTTGGGCAACATTTTTTTTTTACCGTTAATATGGGAGTACTCCCGAGGCTGTCTAAAAATCGGGGGTAGGGTTACGCAAACGTCTGTCGTTGATGTTCTAATAAACCAATCTGCATTTGCAATATACCATAGTAACATGTAATTAAATGTGCATGTGAAGGAAACGCGTTAATAAATAGTAATTGCTGGACATATTCATATCTGGCCTATATTTTTTGAACTCAGATATGTGTATGCTTCAAAATGAGTGTTATTTATATGTATAAATTACACTTTTTTAAATGAAAAAATATTGAAGCCTCACATGAAAATATGTGTATTTAGCATGGGCTGAAATCTGAAACATAAACGTTTATAATTTTTTATCCACTTGTTTTTACATAATTTGTGTGTACTAAATTCGAATCTGTCGGATAACATTCTATATTTGGTGACCTTCACATTCAAATTAACAAAACACAAAATGGCTGCCAAAATTTAAAGAAACCCCCATATTTATTATGTTTTTTCGCACATGAAAGCACAATTGATAGTTTCTGCAACGTTTTTATCATATATTTTTTTTCTAGTGTCTTCGGAAAGCAATAACCTTTATTTGACCATTGAATACACGATGTCCGTTTTTTTGTTATTTATTTACTGTTACTATAAGTATACCGGTAAAAATGTGGACGATAACATGATTTTTTTGTGATAACTTATTGGACCAGAAGTAAAAGTTACTGACGAATAAATTTAAATGACAAAATCAAAATGGCCGCGAAATTCACCTTCATATGACCAAGAAAAAAAATGAGTATCAAAATGTAAAATAAACATTTTTTTTTATTTGTGGCTCGAAACTTATAGTTTATCGTAAAATCCAAGATGGACGTCATTTTACATGTTTACTATTAAAATAATGACGTAATTTCAAATACTAAGCTCATCTACGCATGTTAGAATATACTGGGATTAAACACAGTTTCGAATGCCTCGCAACCTAATCTGCCGTATTACGTAGTCTATTTTTAAGTTTTCCATTAAACAAATGTTGTTTATGATATTCTAGTTCACGTGCTTTTATTTGTGTGTTGGCGGTAAAAATTTTGAACTTGGAAGGTCAAATAAATGTCATTTTGATAGAAAAACATGAGACATAAATTTGTCAACTCCAAATCATGCAGAAACTAGAAATCGTTCAATAATATATAACAAAAATATAGAACAGATGTGATTTTGGCGGCTATTTTTTTGTTTTGCTTATTTGAAGGTGAATGACGTCAAAGAAAGAATGTTAACCGACATATTCGAATACAGCACAACCAAATTATGCATTACCCTGATGACATCGCAAGGCTCTGACACAGTGACCTCCATTTTGAAATGTAATAGTTCCAATACGATCAAAAGTTTACGCCTGCTGAAAATGGCCTAGTTTTCGTAGGCACTTGAAATAATCGTCTCAATTTCATGGCATCCGAGTTTTTTGGTAGGCAGCGCTAGTGTCGTTTTCACACAGCTGTCTGTGGAAACAAAATGGCGGTCAGTGTGACTGGGCCTCGCGCAGTAAATGAGTTAGGCGGCCCAGTCATACCGGGTAATTATGCATATACAGGCAGAAAAAATAATTTGAACTCAAATGTCGAGCAAAGTTCAATGTTTTATATTTCAGCCCAGGCTAAATACACACATTTTCAAAAAAGGCTATAATATTCCCGCATTTAAATGTATCATTTATATGCCATGTACAAATCAAAATGCCACTCAGTTTTAAGCAAATGCACTTCTGGGTTCAGAAAACAAAAGTCAAATATAGATATGGCCCATAATTATGTTTTTTTATGTCGTTCCCATTGACCATGTTAACTAGCTTGTGTTTTGTTGTCAATTTTGATTATTTTGTAATAAAAAAACATGTTTCAGCGTATTTGTGGAGATAACTCTTTCGTCCATCATTGGAACGGAAATTTAATAACCTTTTATATGGTATATTGCATGTGTAGATTGATAAATTAGAACAGCAACCACATACGTTTGCTTACCTTAGATCATAATGCAGATTAAGCCGATAATGTTAATTATTTAATTATGCCAATAAAAAAAGTTGCCGAAAGTTGCCATTTGGACAACAAACCTAAATTTGTTCAGTTAAATTATAATATATGAATCAACCGAAACACCTTACACTTCTCATAATTTCTAGGTCCCTATCGAACACATAAGAGCATCAACTGGACTAGTAGACGGTGACCCAAGTTAAAAAAAAACATTTGAAAATAGAACTAACAGGAGGTCTGCTTCGAAAATTACGGATGTGAGAACTCCTTCAGTCCTTTCCGTCAAAGATCGACATAGTAGACTATTCAAACAACGAGAGTCATTTGTTATATTAGCTCTAGAACCGCCTTGCCGTAAACAGGTAGGCTAAATGCTAGGCCTATACTAGTAGGCCTATAATGACCCACACCCCGCTTTCGCTGAGTCCGATGCTATCACCACCACAATGTTGTTTTAATCTTGGCCCACCATTTACAACGAGTCTGCGTCTGCGTTGAGTACACAAAACCAAAATAGTTTGGCATAGTTCATGTAGGCCTACATACATTTTCAAAGCCAGCTCAAGTCTGCAAAGTCAGCCAAATAGGCCGCAGACTGAGTGCTTCAATATTTAAATGACTTTAATGAATAAACAATTTCAAATGACAGGCATGTCAATTTTATAAACTGTTTCAACGTAACCTGACATCTCCCGGTTGACTCATCAAATTTATCCTTTTTTTCACTATTTAGAACCACTTGACCGTTGCTCCCTTGTTTAATATAAATTATTAAACCTACAAAGAAGCTATAAATTAACAAATTAGATTATTTTTCGATCCTAAAGCTGTAAATGTTTGGTCTTTAATTGATACGATTTTCGCTGGCTCATTTTGAACTGTACAGCGTGTGATCACATGACACACAGAAACAAAATGGCGGCTCAATATGTAAACATCACCGCCGTCATGAAACATTTTCTGGTTGTGTTCGCAGCCAGTTTAGTCCTCACTCGAGTTGAGTCAGAGGACATTAGAGGTGTAAATTACCCTCACGAAATCCCCTTTCTCCATGATTACACTCTGTACAGGGAACATGATATTCTTTTTACATCACCGGTACTTCCTTTCGCCCCCCCCCCCGGCAATACATGTTTTTCTCAATTCTCGCATTTTTCGTGGGGTAAAACCTATTTTCAGGCTATGTCCTAGTCTTGGATCAAATAAGCCCAGCCCACCTAAATTAGATTTTGGTTCAGCCTTATTTATAATTTTACTTTCTGGCCAGGTTGAACTTAATCCAGGTCCTCCCATGTCTGGGAGCCTAAATTTGTCATCGATCTTCCCATGTGGCTATTGCGAAGACCCGTGGTCACATGGGAGCAGCGTGGAATTTGCTATGATAGTTGTGATATGTGGTTTCACAAAGATTGCGTCGACATGGGATCTTTCACCTTCCTGGCATATTCCACAACAAACGTCTCGTGGATATGCTGTCGATGCAATCATCCAAATTCTGAACGAAATTTATTCCATTCGTTTGAAATTGAAACCACAAATAATTTTGACAATCTCAATTTTAGTGGCTTTGAGAACGACAATTCACCGAATTCAGATTTCGCTCACACACAGCACAGTAGTCTAATTCCCCCCTTTTGGCCTAAAAACCGTCAAAGAAACTGGCGTACTTTATTAATATATTGCAGAACCCTAAAGGGGAAAGTAGCAAAATTTTTAGCATCTCTAAATTACTACCAACCTGATTGCATCCTCGGCACTGAATCTTGGCTTGACAAGGATATCATTACCAGTGAAATTTTCCCTCCTGAATACCAAGTTTTGCGTAAAGATCGAAATTTGAAAGCCCGAGGAGGAGTCCTTATTGCTGTCAGAAAACAGTATGACATGACCCTCCTCCCTGATTTAGACACAAACTGTCAAATTGTATGGGCTAAAGCTCAGATATCGGCATTAAAATCCTCAACCCTCGGGTGTTTTTATAGACCTCCTGACTTCAAAATTAGTACTTCAGAAGAACTTGTGAAATCTTTAGACCTCATGCCAAAAAATTCAAATCAGACCATTGTTCTGGAAGGTGATTTCAACCTGCCTGGTATTGACTGGGACAATGGAGTAGTAAATCCTAATGCAGCAAACAAATCACAATGCGAGCTGCTTTTGTCAAGCCTACATACACATGCCTTGGCCCACATTCAAAAAGATCCGACTAGAGAAGAAAATTTTTTGGACCTCCTGATCACAAATAAACCCGGTTTGATAAAATCTTCTCATGGTGTACCTGGAATCTCGGATCACTGTGCTGTTGTGACCGAACTGGATATTGACCCACCCTACCGTCATACAAAACTCCGCCCAGTGCGTCAGTTCGAAAAGGCTAATTGGGAAGCTATCAGGCAACAAATTAGGAGCTGCTGGACCTCCTTTTCAGAAAACAGTCCCAGCCGTTCTGTTAATGAGAATTGGTTGAAACTTAAATCCATCCTAAATCAATGCCTGAACAAATTTATACCAACTAAAATGACTTCCCCTCGGGAAAATCTACCTTGGCTATCCAAATCACTCCTTGCATCTATTCGGAAAAAAACATATTTATATAGCAAAGCCAAGCGTACGAATAAAGCTGACCTTCGGGCAAAATATAAATTATGTAAACGGCAGACCCAGCGTGCCATCAGGTCTGCCAGGTGGTCTTTTTTAAAAAACAAACTTTCTGAATCTTTAGAACAAAAAAAATCAAAACGTCAGGATGGAAATGGTGTCTCTCCCTTGAAGGAAAACGGCCAGCTGCATTCAGATAGCAGACGTAAGGCCGAAATACTAAACAACCAATTTTGCTCAGTTTTTACCTCAGAAGACACCACGAATATACCTAAATTAACAGGACCACCGAATACTGAAATGCCTAAATTCGAAATTACCGTTCAAGGTGTAACTAAATTACTTGAGGGTTTAAACAGCGGAAAGGCATCTGGACCAGACGAGCTCCCGAACTTGATTCTGAAGAATGCTGCCAACGAAATATCTCCCTTTCTTAAAATTATTTTCGACCAATCTCTACAGACGGGCAAATTACCAGATGACTGGGTAGAGGCTAATGTTGCCCCAGTCTTTAAAAAAGGGGATCGACACTCTCCGGCAAACTACAGGCCGATATCCCTCACATGTGTTTGTGCCAAATTACTCGATCAAAACACTCATGCGAAAGCCAGCTTTTGATTACAACTGATGAATTTATTCAAAATTTTGAAAGCAAGACACAAACAGATGTTGTTGTCTTGGATTTTAGTAAGGCCTTTGACGTTGTCCCCCACCAACGCCTCTTGCACAAACTTGACCACTATGGAATTCGGGGAACAACTCTTGATTGGATTCAAAATTTTCTGACCAATAGAACCCAAAAAGTAGTAGTTGATGGCAGCTCTTCCGAATCAGCTCGTGTAAAGTCCGGTGTGCCCCAGGGTACTGTTCTCGGACCCCTACTCTTTTTGACCTATATTAATGACCTCCCTTCCACGGTCTCCTCGCAGGTTCGTCTCTTTGCAAATGACTGCGTCCTGTATCGCCCGATAAAATGTCGAGCAGATCAGGAGCAGCTGCAGAGAGACCTATCTGCGTTACAGGACTGGGCAGATCGGTGGGGGATGTGTTTCAACCCCCCCCCCCCCAAATGTTCGCTCCTGAGGGTGTCCAGGCCGAAATAAAAATACCTGGAATTTGAGTACACCCTTAAAGGCGAAACACTAGCGAACGCTTCATCAACACCATATCTTGGTGTTTGCCTTAGCGAGACCCTGGAATGGGAGGCCCACATTAACAAAAATACAAGTAAAGCAAATTCCACTCTGGGCTTCCTTCGGAGGACCCTGAAGGCATGTCCACCTAAAGTAAGGGAGCCTGCCTATTTCTCCCTGGTCAGATCATCTTTAGAATACTCTTCAGCAGTTTAATTGGGACCCCTTTAGACAAAAAAATATTGATAAATTAGAAAAAATTCAAAGATCAGCAGCAAGATTTGTCACCCAAAATTATAGACCAACAGCCAGTGTGACATCTCAGAACCTGGGCTGGACTGACTTGAAAACAAGACGTAAAAATTCTAGACTTGTAAGCATGTTCAAAATTTTAAATGAGCTAGTTGAAATTCCTATCAATGATCGTTTAATCCCAGCGGACAGAAGAACACGTGGTGGGCACAATCAGGCCTATAAACATCTTAGAGCTAACACCACACTGGGACAAAATTCTTTTTGGCATCGAACTATCCCTGATTGGAATTCTCTTCCGGCAGCTGCCATAGAATCAAAAACTGTGGCAGCGTTCAAGAGTCAACTGGTTGACTAAATACACCAGCCCTTTCCCCCCTCCAGCCTGATACTCCAAATAGGAGGTGCTGCTGGATAACATTTCAAAGTTCAAAGTGTCGCTGATCAACCACGGTCCTGTCTACCACACAGAATAAAGCGTGGGCACGTACAATACTATACACAGTGATACACCATGCATCAACAGCACAGCCAGCCAGAACTTTATATAGACTACATGTGATTGTCCGCACAGCTGCCACGGCCAGTCGATCAGCATCAGAAGTATTGTCAACAGCGTCTACTGTCCGGGGATTCCCCACATTCACTGGTACGGCACAGCATGACCAGACCCAGCAATCAACAGACATTTTTAGCAAGTGCGAGACCTTTTACACACCACATTGCTGAAATCATCAATAATGATAACAATCATGGACCTTCCAGATCTCAGCATCGACTTCAGAACTTTCGTTATAATTTCAACTGACAGTCCAGAATTTCAGAAGTCAATATAACCTAATAATACCTAGTTTACCTGTATTGTATCCTATTAGGCTTACCGAACATTGATCATTTCATAT
Organism: Flabesymbios commensalis; assembly: GCA_964017125.1. Lineage (NCBI taxonomy): Eukaryota > Metazoa > Annelida > Polychaeta > Terebellida > Flabelligeridae > Flabesymbios > Flabesymbios commensalis. The sequence continues at coordinate 33,044,060 of OZ024911.1, read as the reverse complement.
CCTGCATATTTTTTCAGATTAATCATTATTCAACTCAATATTGGTGATTATTTTATTAATTCCAGTTTATAATTTCCGTACTTCATATCGCCTCCGACTTTTACGATACATCGCCACCGACTTTTACAATGCATAGGTCTGTTTCTTTTCACCGCACGTTCAGTGATCTGATGCAGACACGTGCGTTTTTAACTTTTATGTTTTGCCAACGCAAGAGGGTGACTTTTGCGTTTGGCACGCCGGTCCCGTAGCCGGTCATGTCCCACCCGAGAAATTTCGCGGAACAACTAGTTCCACGCATATCGAAACATGTAATCATGTATTTTTGCGACACATCGCAGAATCATTTTAAATCTTGTAGTACGGCATGCGCCCGAACCAGGTAAGTCATAGCGTTACCGCATAAAGCAACCCACGGCTATCACATAGTGAGACACCAGCTGTGATCGCTCACAATAAAAACCCACACGGCCCGAGCACGATCATACAGTATTTTACTCCTCACGCTAACGGGGATTTGGGTATAATTTGCATTCAAATCGACGCTACGATACACACAATCAACCCCACGTACCGAACCAATAATGCGAACACACGTTCGATACAGTACTCATCGTACTGCCCCTAACGATCAGCGAATGCGATAAATCGTTTTTATTTAGCATGTGTTGGACGCACTATCCACACACGTGCTCGATTCGTGCGGCTGGCACTCGCGGTTTACTATAGCGCCAAACGATAAAAACGGCGAGACCAGCCACATTTGTATTGAATGTAATTTACGTAATCATATTACATAGCAATTTACGTAAACGATTTTGAATGTATTTTGATTACGCGACTATTACTAGGCCTGGCACAAATAAGTCATTGTTAAGTAAATAATGAAAGTTTTCACTATTCTCAAAATGTTAAGTAACTAAGTCAGTTGGATGAGAGTTAAGAGTTTTGGGCATGGCCAGTTAAAAGGACATTTGCTAAGAGGATCGGAAATAAATAATAATGGTCATATAGCCGCACTCACTATAGCTCACCAACAACCCACGCTGTATCACGACTTTGACTGTTTACATTTTTATAGTTATAATGTTGATATTTTGGTACGAATTGGTGCTACTTGGTCGGCTCGTTGTTAACCGTAAATTTATGATATCTGCCGTTGAGGTAACCACAAGCATAGTTTTGTAGATATACGTTGTCACTTAGCCCGGGGGTAATGTGGCGACCTCACTTGCAGATCATCGCGCCCGAGTTCGAGCCTGACGGAATCGCTGATCGACGGGTCAGCACTTCCGCCCGGCTCAAGCCATGTGCGGCCTGGCTGAGCTCGTTCATTCTTCCACTGACTTTCTCGGAAGTCAGACGTGTAACCGCGTCATCCACATTCAGCCGCGTGGCTGGATAGCCGCCCCCTGTCGCACAAGACCAAGTAACATACACATATCTGACAATGTCTGCACGAATATAGAATGAATAAAGAATGAATTAAGGAAATCATCTACTTTGACTGAGTTTCTGCAGCGAACCATCACTTGCTGACAGGGCAAGACACCACGATTAAGATTGGGCCTGAGGCGTTGGTCGCGTCCATTGACTTGTCGAACATTCGGCAACGTCAATGGTAACCCTCGCCCCAGACTACAATAGTTATTTATATTGCAGGCATCATGAATAGGCCTACTCACTGTTACCAACAGTGCAGTCAATGTAGCATAGAATTATAACAAGGTTGAAACGGGTCCCCTCTCCTTCGTGGCTTTGTAGAGAGATCTTTTACTCTACAGTCTCCATCGGTCTATATGCTATATTTAGTAGCATTGTGTCGTCATAGGGCTGATTGGTCAAGATAAGTTACGTCATGAGACGACATAAAGAAGATAGCGGTACGTTACAATTTTTACACATAGATGTCGCTTAAGTCAATATTCCTGCATGTTCAGACCAGATAAAGACAAGAGCAAGATAATATGGAACTCTATAGGGTAACATAATTTATTTTAAATGTTCCCCATTTATTTTAAATGATCCCCATCTATAAAAAATATAAATTTACAGTGTTATATCTAAATGGACAAATGACCAGTAGTGAAACTTCATAACTAACATATTTTGTGATTGTATAAAAGGTCGATGATCAAATGGTATAAAAACGAACAGGTGACACTGCTGAAGGAGTGTACGTGGATATTATATAATATATATTGTACAATGATCATCAGTGAAGACTTTTCACATAATAGTGTTCCCGTTTTAATGCACTTATTATTCTGAATGACAAACAGTATGAAACACTCAATCTGTTAATTGAAGACTAAAATTTGCTCATTACGGGGCAGTGTAGCACCGGAGAAACATAGAACTTAAGAGACTGCTAACTCTATTTAAATAAAGGATAATCAAGATTGTTGGATTATGAGTTTTTATGAAAAAAAAGTTTGTTTGGCAGATATCGACAAAACTAAAGGTTGCTTTCACACGATTAAAAAACAGTTTCAAGTTGATAGAAAAAAATTGTTAAGTGTCAATTTTGATTGTCAAAAAACCAAACGCGTACGATTTTCCGGACCGACCCCCCCCCCCCCTTAAAATTCATCCATCACCACGATATCATTCTATTTTGTAATTATTGTGGTTGTATATATATACACTTTGTATATATTGTCTTCATAATTATGTAGTGCCTTTTTTGAAAAAAAAGTTTGTTTCACTTTGTCAATGTGAAAAAAATTGCTCATTCGGGTAAAAAAAAGTTTTGGCTGAGAGCAAAAAAAATTCTGCTTGCCACAACATACGTTACACGTTCCCACTACATGTGTTACTCATTCCCACGACTCACTAACTTGTTCCCACGACTTACTAACTCGTTACCACGACTTGCATATTACTTGTTATCATGCGTTAGTAACTGGTTCTCACGACATACATAAATGTATGGGTACATATCTCGTACCCACGACTTATTAACTCGCTCCCACTACTTACTAACTCGTTAATTTCCACTAACTAAAAACATATTTTTCATGTGCGACCATGCTTGGCAACAGACGCACATGAACCACTTTTCACTTTTTGGTCTTTTTTATCTCAATAATTACAATAGTGTAGTGGTTGGGCTCCCATAATGAAACAATTGTGCATTTTATGATTAAAGCATGAAACTTCCACTATTATTAGTACATATCCTGGGGTTTATTTTAAGATGTGGAGGTAAGTTAGATTTGACCCCTGGTGACCTCTAGAGGTCATTGACCTCGAAAGGTCAAAATATCCAATTGCGAAGCCAAAAAGTGATGAAAATTATGTATTACACTACCTATATGATGTTTTTGTATTCCAGAAGTGTGCCAAATACTCTAAGAGACTGATGTTAATTAAAAACACAACACCAAGGTCATGTCAAGGGTACTTTAGGGTCATTTGGAGGTCAAAATGTCAACAAATAACAAAAATATCCACTTTTAATCAATTAAAACAATACTAGTGGTGCAGTCATCTATTCCAAAGGATTGGTTTTGACACAGTCCTGGTCAGATATCATTTCCATGCGCATTTTAGGAGATTTAGGGCAGTATATACCTTGGGGAAGGAAAATACACCCTTAGTATTCCTCTGACTACATCCCTTCCTCAATGTTTAATTGGACGAGCAAAATGACAGTGAGCAGCAGCTGTTAAACATCAGTTTGGGTTCCCATGGCAAACTATTGATACATAAATGGGCTATGAAGTCTGACATGGGTTGGGATTATGTTTTACTGGGGTACCGTCGAAAAAACCTGTTAAGGTCATATCAAGGTCATTTCAAGGTCAAACTGTCAAAGATCATAAAAAAAATGTTTTTTTACTTTCATACCGGATACTAGACTGCAAAAAAAATTTCAGAAAGATCGGCAAAATACTAGGGTCATAGAGTAGTGTTTTAACTACCATAATGAAACAATTGTGCATGTCATGATATAAAGCATGAATACTTCTACCATTATTAACACATATCCTGATCTTTATTTTAAATTGTGGAGGTAAGCTAGATTTGACCCCTGGTGACCTCTAGGTGTCATTGACATCGATATGAAAACATATACCCTTGAAATAATCTTAGCTTGGCCTTGGAAGCCCAAGGTATGTCAACTGTAGCCTTTTGTACATCAATTGGTTTATACAAGAGTGAGAGGCAACGTTAATCATAATTTCAAAATATACAGCGATATGATGTTATTCATAGTGTTATAGTCCAATACTCGTATGTTTTCGCGGTATCGTGACTAGGGCTATACCACACATTTAAACCAATATGTATCTACTTCGCGAACGTTCCGAATTTGTTACCGACGCTTACAAATACTCAGCGAGTGTTGCGAATTGTGAGCGAATTTCAAAGATTTTAATTGATAAGCACATTCGCTAGCATATTCGCCTATCTGTGAGAGGGGGGGGGGGTATATTTTCACACTCGAGCAATATATTTATTTCAGTTTGTGTGTGGAGATATATATTTACTTCACTGCACTTCCTTATGTATTTTTCTGTCTACAAATTTGGATCCCAAGCTGAGCCTAGCCTTCCTCTGGAGGCAAACGATCCGAGCAAAGCGAGACTTCACAAATTTAAAGGTCATTTAATGATGCCGAATAAATGAGGCTCGATTTTTTGGGGATTATTAAATTATGTTGCTCATAAGCTGAAATAATTATTCATTTCAAATTTTTATATTTATTTACAGCATTAAACAATTATTTTTTTCACGAAAATTTGGTTTGGAAATATATATTTATGTGCTATTAAGTAATTATCACGGCGTGAAATGCTCTGAGAGAGGGATTTTCAATAAGAAGAATTAACAAAAGCATAATAATTTCGGCGATTTCTTGGCAGCCATTTATATTTTTTTTATTTTCAAGGATAAGAGTTCTACATCCGCCCAGATATCAATACGGGTGTGGGTAATTCAAAGGAAAAAACTATATCAGCTAAAACAAAATATTTTTATGACAATAAGATTTTTTTATGACAATCAGAGTTTTTTTTCAATTCCTTTAACGTCTACTAATCCGCTATAACGGTCTAGTATTACCGTTAAAAGGGTCTACTATCCCGTTATAACGGTCTAGTATCTCGTTATAACCGTCTACTATTCCGTTATAACAGTCTAGTCTTTCGTTATAACGGTTTACTATTCAATTATAACGGTATAGTATTTCGTTATAACGGTCTACTATCCCGTTATAACGGTCTAGTAGTTTTTTTATGACGGTCTAGTATCACGTTATAACGGTCTACTAATCCGTTATAACAGTCAACTAATCCGTTATAAAGGTTGACTAATCCATTAAAGAGGTCTACTATTCCGTTATAAAGGTCTACTTTACCGTGATAACGGTCTAGTATTTGTTTTAATGGTCTAGTATCACGCTTTAACGGCTTACAAATCCGTTATAACGGCTAAATAATCCGTTATAACGGACTACTATTCCGTTATAACGGTCTAGTATTTCGTTATGGCGGTCTACTATTCCGTTTTAACGGTCTAGTATTTCGTTATAACGGTATATTTAGTTATGACGGTTTATTATCACGTTATAGCGGTCTACTAATCCATTATAACGGTCTACTCATCTGTTATAACGGTCTACTAATCCGTTATAACGGTCTACTAATCCGTTAAAGAGGTCTACTATTTTGTTATAACGGTCAAGTCTCCCGTTATAACGGTCTACCATCCGTTATAACTGTATAGTATTTCGTTATAACGGTCTACTATCTCGTTATAGCGGTCTTGTATTTCTTTTTGACTGTTAAGTCTACCGTTATAACGGTCTACTATTCCGCTATAATGATCTAGTATCTCGTTATAGCGGTTTATTATTTCGCTATAACGGTCTACCAATCCGTTATAACTGTCTACTATCCCGTTACAACGGCCTACTAAGCATTTATAACGGTCTACTAATCCGTTATACCTACTAATCCGTTATAACGGTCTACTAATCTGTTATAACAGTCTACTAATCCGTTAAAACAGTCTCGTATTTCGTTATAACGGTGTCGTATTTCGTTATAGTATCCTGGTATTTCGTTATAACGGTCTAGTAGTTCGGTATAGCAGTGTACTTATCCGTTATAGCAGTCTTCTAATTCGTTATAACGGTCTAGTATTTTGTTATAACGGTTATAACTGATTGATAGACCGTTATAACGGAATAGAAGACCGTTATAAATTCTCAAGGATAAGAGCATCCACCCAGATAACAGGACAGACATGGAAAATTCAAAAAGAAATATCGATATCAGCCAAAACAAGGTTATCTACGGAAGTGGATTTATTGTTTAATCCGTTATAACGGTCTAGTCTTTCGTTATAACGGTCCACCAATTTTTTATAATGTCTACTAACCCGTTATAGCGGTCTATTATTCCGTGATTATGGTCTTGTAGGTCGTTATACCGGTCTAGTATTTAGATATGACCTTGATAACGGTCCAGTACTTCGTTATAACGGTCTACTATTTCGTTATAACGGTTTATAACAAAAAAGTAGACCGTTATATCGAAATACTAGACCGTTCTAAAATGATAGTATACCGTTATAACGGATTAGTAGACCGTTATAACGAAATAGTATTCCGTTGTAACGAAATTCTAGACATTTATAACGGCAAAATAGACATATAAAGTGCAATAATGAACCGTTATAGCGGAATAGTAGACCGTTATAACGGATTAGTATATCGTTATACCGAGATACTAGAACGTTATAACGAAATGATAGACCGTCATAGCGGAATATTAGACAATTATAACGGATTAGTATTTCGTGATTATGGTCTTGTAGGTCGTTATAATGGTCTAGTATTTAGTTATGACCTTGATAACGGTCTAGTATTTCGTTTTAACGGTCTACTATTTCGTTATAACGGTTTATAGCAAAATAATAGGCCGTTATAACGAAATACTAGGTCGTTATAAAATGATTGTATACCGTTATAACGGATTAGTAGACCGTTATAATGGATTAGTAGACAGCTATAGCGGATTAGTAGACCGTTGTAACGGATTAGTATACCGTTATAGCGAAACTCTAGACCGTTAAAGCGAAATAATAGACCGTTATAATATAGTATTCCGTTGTAACGAAATACTAGCCATTTATAACGGAATAATAGACCGCTATAGTGCAATAAAGAACCGTTATAGCGTAATAGTAGACCGTTATAACGGATTAGTAGACCGTTATAACGAAATACTAGACCGTTTTAACGAAATGCTAGACCGTTATAACGGAATAGTAGACTGTTATGATGGATTAGTATGTCGTTATAACAAAGTAGTAGACCGTTATAACGAAATACTAGACCATTATAACGGAACAGGAGATCGCTATAACAGATTAGTAAACCGTTATAGCAAAATAATATATCGTTATAACGAAATACTAGACCGTTATAACGGAATGGTAGATGTGCAAAGTAGTTAATATTATATATCCTATTTGATGGCTATGAAAGGTTTAGTCTAGTAGTAATGCAATTGTTGCCGACAAGTGGAGGAAAAGCGCAATGTCCTAATAGAAAATAATGCAGTATGAGCTGAATACAGAACGATGGAATAATCAGTTTTATATATATCATGGAGATAGGGTCTTAATTTAGCGAGAAAATTTGGCAGTCATGACATCGATATTTTGCTGAGTTTCTGAAAAATTGCTGTAGCCTAGAAATTCATTATAGTATCCGGTATGTTTAAAATTGTAATATTTGGCTAATTTCTTGCTAAGTTTGAGTTTTTGCAGCCACAATAAATTATGAAGTTGATTTGTGGCAAGCATTTTAAAATTCAGTGAAATCTTTTAATAAATTGCCTGTATATCTCCATATCGTGGGGAATGTGATTGTAAGATTTGGATCATTTCTGATTAAGGTTTTTCCGCTTACAAAAAAAATGATTTTGAACTCTGGGGGATATTTCGGTAGCATGTTTAATAACTCACTTGCACATCCCCAAGTTGTTGAGAATGTGATGCCTCACGCTTGATAGATCCCGGCGCGAAAATCCCCCTTCCCCTACGTCCGGTGGATAAAAACCGGCTCACCACTTCTATAAGGATATTAGTGTCACGCTAAGAATATATATATAAAATTCAACATTCTAGTCGAACAGTTATAATCAGTATAAAAGGCCGTCATTTCATCTAAATTTATGTGGTCTTCTAACAACGTCCAGCTACCTGGAATATTAGACTAGAGAGACTAGATAGAGATGATGGCATTAACGCCATACCTATGGCTCACATGGCTTACATTATGCATCTATGCCTATAGATAATAATGTGGTCCCGAATTAGAAGACACTGATTTGTTGACCAAACTTATTGAAGGAGACATATGATTGCTACATGGATGCTAGTAGATTTATAACCAATAGACATAAAACCAATTACATTAAGGGAAATTACAATAATAAAACTGAGCTGTCTTTAAATTATCAGATATGGCTCACCTGTATAAATTTAGGTTGATGTAGATAGATGTGATTCTAGAAAAATTGTATACATGTGAAATCACCAGACTGGAGCTCAGGCTCCTTTAAGTGAAGACACTTTCGAAAAAGAAATTGGAACAGCTCTGAAGAAGACATGTGATCATGGTAACAGTTTTTGCCAGTTTGACCTTGAAATGACCTTGACATGACCTTTAAATTGCTTTCGGATGGTACTCCAGTAAAACACAACCTCACCCCATGTCAAACTTCATAAACCCAATTATTTATCAATATTTAGCTTTGGGAGTCCAGACTAATCTTTAACACGCTCAACTAAATATTGAGGAAGGAGCGTAATAAGTGGAAGATAGCCTCCTTCCCAAGGTTGATACTGCCCTTAATGTCATAAAATGTGTGTGGAAAATATATAGGACGAAGAATATGTCAAAGCCAGTCCTATGTAATAAATGACTCCAAAAACACAGTGTGGAAATTCATAAAAAAGTGGACATTTTAACTATTTTCTGCCAGTTTGACCTTTAAATGACCTTGGTGTGACCTTGACATGACCTTGGTGTTATGTTTATGATTCAAAACAGTCAAGTCGAGTATTTGACACACGTTTGGGACACAGAAACAAATCATAGACATTGTTATATATAGTTTTCACTACTTTTTGGCTTTGCTAGTGAATATTTTGACCTTTCGAGGTCAATGACCTCTAGAGGTCATCAGAGGTCAAATCCAGTTTACCTCCACATCTAAAAATGACCCATAGGATATGATCTACAAGTGGTGGAAATTTCATGCTTTAATCATAAAATGCACAATAGGTTACCTTATCTACTAAACTACAACCACAGTTTTTAAAAGTGTAAAAAGGTAGGAAATTAACGGTTATAAAAATGATTAGAAAATATGAAAAAAAAACATTTCCTATTATGGGTCAGTTATCCCAAATTGTCACCAATTTAATGAAAAAATGAAATGAATTGGGCTTTAGGCCACTTTTGTGCACATATAGGCTAAACTGGCCCAGGAGAACCTCCTGAGGATGGTGAGATAAACGAGATGACACTGTCCTGCAGACACAGGATTCGAAATTCGAGCCCTGGCGGTCTGAGGCCGAGCACGCTACCTCTCGGTCACGGAGGCTCCCCACAATACTGAGTTTCACACGTGGATGGGGAAGAAACATTTTTGTTTCTTTCAAACCGCCGAGACCGGGAACCGAACCCCGGACTCTAGCGTGAAAGGCAGCAGTGCTAACCACCACCCGTTATAAAAATGATTAGAAAATATGAAAAAAAAAACATTTCCTATTATGGGTCAGTTATCCCAAATTGTCACCAATTTAATGAAAAAATGAAATGAATTGGGCTTTAGGCCACCTTTGTGCACATATAGGCTAAACTGGCCCAGGAGAACCTCCTGAGGATGGTGAGATAAACGAGATGACACTGTCCTGCAGACACAGGATTCGAAATTCGAGCCCTGGCGGTCTGAGGCCGAGCACGCTACCTCTCGGTCACGGAGGCTCCCCACAATACTGAGTTTCACACGTGGATGGGGAAGAAACATTTTTGTTTCTTTCAAACCGCCGAGACCGGGAACCGAACCCCGGACTCTAGCGTGAAAGGCAGCAGTGCTAACCACTACCCTAGGGCCCCCGCCCCACCAATTTAATAGTAATTAGCACTATCGCATTTTTTATACTTTCGTCATTCTGTCACGAACTCGTCATTCCGTTACAGCATTATGTTTTCTTCTTAAAAGGTTGTGAGAAAATGCGATTTGTTTCATAAGCACAGTATATATGAATTTTAAGAAAATTGCAGTTGACTAGGAAGCTTATTGGCGAGATAATGTTAAGTAATAGTGTAAAATCGTGACGGAATGATGGGCACGTGGTGGCAGTATTTAGTTGGAAATAGGTTGGACTGTGCAATTGATTTTAAAAAGTCCTCCAATCACCGCACTTTAATAATCCTGAACGACAAATGTGCTCAAAGTGCAAGAAAACATACTAACGATAGGGACATTTATATATTTGTAAATTATATTGTAACGGCTTATTGTTTACATCAACAGAAAACGGTTATTCAAGATTTGCATTTGTTTTTTAATGAATTTGTGTGTTTTGTCATGAGCAAAAGGGTTTAACTTATAATGTCATTAAAACCATATGGTTTATTTGCATTGAAAAAATATGCGTTTATATATAACGCGATTCTGTTAAAACTGCCGTCTACAGAATGTCAACCTCAAAGTCATCACTAATTATTTTACCATAGGTCCTAGGCCTCATTTGCTATGATGTATAGTCATAGCATATATATATTTTTATATTAGTAATAGTGATAGAATGATTTCAAAGTAATAGTAATAGATTGCATGTATTAGATCACATATCTGATGTGAACATATACAGGCCTATGTGTGATGCTTAAATTGTCAGACGATGTACATACATATATAACCACAGTGCACACTTACCTTCACATATTACAGTGGGTTGCTGAAACAGTATATCTAGATCAGCAAACGCCAATCGTTTGGTAATACTGATAATGCACAATGTAATCAGGCTCAGTTCTAGCTGTGACAGGAACATCTTGCTGTCCAGTCTATATGCAATGTGAACTGGATTCCGGATCTATACAACAGATCTATCAAATTTAATATGTAATATAATAGTAAAAAGATTTATCCCACTCTAGCAAAAACTACACGGCAGTCTGTATCCGTTCCGCCACTGTGCAGTTTTGTATTCCGAATCAATGATTGACGTTAATTTCTGCACTCTGATGATTTACAAATATCATTTGCTGAAAGAAGCCAAAAGAAAACACAGCATCCTACTGTTTACTTTATTTATTGTACATAATATGATACTTTGGCTAGCCTATAGTAGATAATTATCACCATGTAGTAGGATAGCATAAAACTACACTTTGAAGCACTGTAACGGTGGCCAGTCCGTAGTCCTATGTGAAATATTAACTTACTGTGTCAGGCATCTGCTATGCTTTAGCATCTGTATCCAGGATATATAACCAGCACATGCTATAGGATACGTGCAAGTCTCGTGATCCCCATGATGATGTAATTTTCTGTAATAGGCCTATCTATGGCCTCTGTACAGGTTGGCCTACTCAGGCAGACATTAGCCTAGCGCTGAAGCGGAGCGAGTCGCCTGAAACACGGCTAACATTAGCCTAATGCTGGTGGACGTTGCAGACACTCAACCATATATGATATGTTGTCATCCAATTAAACATATACATCCCTGGACCACATCCCATTGCAACAACCACGAGACGTTGAATCAATGTTGATTTGATGCTGGGAGTAGTGAGGGGACTGAGGAGGACCATATCAGTACATTCAAGCATAAAATGGTTGGCGAATTGTTGTTTTAATGCTGGCAACGTTGGAAAACGTTGACGCATGGTTGTTTCAACGTTGGTAATGTTTTCTTCCCTCTCATTGTCTGTGATTGGTAGAGGACCCGCACTTGACCCACTCCCCTGCTTCCCCCTCCTCCTTAGACCTGCTCCCTCCTCCCCTTGGGCCGCCTCCCTTGACCATTTGAGGCCCCTTGGACCGTACCCCATGGGAATAATCAATTTAGATATTTAATGATAACACATGATGAAGAGATCCATTATGTGAAGGGTTGTATTAGGTTGAATATTATGATATTTGATGGGCATGTTGACAATAGGAAGTATGTAATATGGTAATAAATGGTCATAATGGCTTATATTGAAATGTCGTTATAGTTACCATTATATATCAGTGTGATGAATCATCCTCAAAGCATTACTAAACAGTAGACTTGATGTATGTCATTGGTTCGGTTTTGGTATAATTTCATTAAGTGACATTAGCCATGTGAATAATTAATAGGCGTCTTCCTATAACAATAATAACGTGACATCATATGTCAGGCTTCATTGTGGTTGTCTGAACAATGGTCCACATCATCTGATGAGTCATCTTTTGCTATGTATGATGAATAGGCGTTTGCCGATAACAATGAAGTGACCTCCCCCTCCTCAGGCTTGACTGAACACAACCTCTCATTCGCAGATTGTGATTTTCGTATATGCTGCTGGGGCCTGTTACGTAATCCCTAGAGCCAGGACAGGTAGGCAGGGCAGGCAGATGTGAAAGCGCGCCCTTCTTCATCACACCTAGTGCACTGCTGCTAGGGGAGGGGTGAGCGAGTACCCACTGCAGGCTCCCGGTCAAAAAGAGGGGGGACACGTACTGGGGAAGGGTGGATGTACCCCACCCAGCTACTTGCCGGGTTCCGAGTTCAGGGGTAAAAAGGTAGGGTGGGACAGGCATACGCCGACCTTCGTTAATCCCACTGGTCCAAAATTTAGACCCCATCTCTTTTTCGCCAATTGGATGTCACACATAATTTATCGTTATTCCATAGGTCGAGAGCAATGACGCAACTCCCAATAGAATAGCCACACTGATAACTACTATCAATCTTCAAGTGGACTTTAGTAAAACCGGGTTGAGCTGTTTATAACCAATTAGAGACATGCATAAATTATAAGTAAAGACACCACACTCAATGTAATTCCACTTGGGTGCATTTAATTAGTATGTAGTTTGTGATATATTTCTAACAGAAAATATTTAGAGACAGAGTTATGCATGTTAGTTGACGCTGACGCATATGTGATCTATCTGCATAAAATCAGCCGCGTCACGCATGTTTTAGAAAAAGAGATTATGTAATTATTCAATCCGAAGCAGTCGATATTGAAACAAAAAAAGTTGGATAGTTAAAAAATAAATCAAATTAGCATTTCAGGAAGTTGTACTTGTTTTTTTGCATTTCCACACTGCGGTTACCATTCATAAAAGCAATTGTCTGACTTAAAAAAATGTACTTCTTCGTTTGTTTATTATATGTCACATAATTCAAACTGATTTTTAAATTGATTTTGTAAAGTCTTACAACGTACAAGAACTTTAGTGACATATAAAAATGGCTATGTGTGATCCGACCAGGCAAAATGGTAAATAAAAAAAATGGCTAATATAGTTTGAGTATATATTCTTAGATATAGCGTCTTGTTCAGACACCCACATTAAAGGGACTGGCCCAGGCTAAAATCATCAAAAAATCGGTGATTTTATTTCAGCTTCTTAATATGACCATATGATGTAAACATGTCCTTAGACTAGAACTGCAAAAGTTTTTTAATTTGTGTGCTGCGTACTCATCAGTTAGACGAAATTCCCGTATTTCTAATTTTTGACATGGTTGTCAATAATTAGAAATCAGGAATTTCGTCTCTATATCTAGCCTAACTGGTGAATGCGCAGCACAAAAATTAAAAAACCTCTGCATTTCTAGTCTATGGACATGTTTACATCATATGATCATACTAAGAAGCCAAAATAAAATCACCGATTTTTTATGATTTTAGCCTGGGCCAGTCCCTTTAAGTTATGCGAATTCTAGATCTATCAACGTATAAGCACATATGTGGGACAATTCTAGGGAGTACAATCACAATGCGCTAAACAGTTAAACACTTTATGATATAACACGGCAGGGTTCATTGGCTTTCAAACTGCCCAGTCCAGCTGGGTTTTAGTAACCTTTCAGCATCATATATATAGAAAGTGACAACATGAAAGTTAAACCTTCACTTTTTTATCAAGTTTCTCAGCGCGACTATGATTATATATTATAGCCAAACCTAGGAATTGTTGTCAGATATAGATTTCACAGCTTCAGCAGTGTAGCTTTCAGAATTAGCAGGTCACTTACCTTTTCAAAATTTACCTGTGTACCAACACATTTGTAACATGTACCTATGAATTAGTATTTGTAGATCGTTTTTAAAAAAGGACAGCCTTACTTTTGCCATAAATGCTCCTCAGAGGAATTTGTAATCACCGTCCCAAATTGTAGAATATTGTCAATACATAGCACGGACATTAACATCGTATTTTTCTGAAGTTCTCGAATTCAACCACCTTGTCCTATGTGAGTGAATATAGCTTTACGTCGCTTTCTGCACAATCATGACAATATCGCGACAGAATAAAGCTCGAAGTCTTCAAAGGTTCTTTATAGTGCACAGTACCATAGACGGCACAATGCAGGCCTTTGAACAGTTTGGAGCACTGTATATGAACAAATCCGATGACAAATATCCGACCCAGCTGGGATTCGAACCCAGTATATATGAGCTTTGAGCCACAACTAGATCGAATGAGCCATCTGGGCCGGCCCCCGACAGATGTATGCTCCCTCGAGCAAAATAAAATCAATAAATTTGCAACAGAAGAACATCAGCTGAATGGTCATCATAGCAGTTAGAATATATATTTACATTTTAAGTATTTACTTTAAAAGAGGCCCCAGCAATCCATGAGCTTATACGCTAGTGCCTCTCATGCAGGTTTGCCTGCACACACACCTTTCCTTCAGACTGCACACACCCTATTCTTTATGGCTTGACTACTTCCTTCAAGCATGACTCATACCCGTATTAATCTGTGGGTGAGTCCCCCCAAAAAATGTATACCTTTTGTAAGAATTAGGTTTCTTGGTACCAAGTTAAAGCGTATCATCTTATTTAGACTGTAGTTGGGTAGGAGAAATAGGTTCCCGTGCACCCCCCGGACAACTAAATTCTGAAATCATTTTCAGCACCCCTAGGATATCTACTTAAATAATTTTGATGTTCACTTTGAAAAAAATTGTCCCACGGGGGTCTAATTAGCATATTTCCAAGATGGCCGCCAACCACTCTATGTCTAGGACACACTTATTTTGGTGAATCTGTAGGGCATGTTTTTCGTCGATTTATCCGTCAATTATCAACCGATTTTCATGAATTTTTTTACAGGCCATCTCCAAGTCATGTTCGAACATCGGTGAAAATTTCGTAAACTGATATGCAGTAGACTACTTCAAATGTTAGACCATTTGACATGTAATAAATTAAAATTATGACGTCCCTTTATAAACCCATTACACTATTTCTGGAATTTTATTACATGTCAAATGGTCTAACATTTGAAATATTCAATATAATTTTGCGATTTCTTTACCGATGTGAGGACATGACTTGGAAATGGCCTGTGCAAAATTTCACGGGAATTGGTTCAGAATTGACGGATTAATCGACGAAAAACACGCGCTACAGATTTACTAAAATAATTGTGTCCTTTTGTATAGTCGAAACACTAAATGTCAAAAAACAGCAACTAAATGACCGATTCGAATGATCTTGGTGTAAATTTTATTGTTTTCTGGGATGGTGAATTGAATGCAAAGGTGATCAGGATGATTTCATTCTATTTCAAAAGTTAGACCACTTGACATGTAGTAAATTAATATTATGACGTCCCTTTATAAACCCATTACACTATTTCTGGAATTGTATTACATGTCAAATGGTCTAACTATTGAAATATTCAATATAATTTTGCGATTTTTTCACCGATGTGAGGACATGACTTGGAAATGGCCTGTGCAAAATTTCAAAGAAGTCGGTTCAGAATTGACGGATAAATCGACGAAAAACATGCGCTACAGATTTACCAAAATAATTGTGTCCTACAGTATGGTCGAAACAAATGTCATAAAACAGCAACTAATGGACCGATTACAATAATCTTGGTGTCATTTTTATGGTTCTCCGGGATGCTGAATTGTATGCAAAAGTGATCAGAATGATATATTTTTTTTTCATGTAATTTAGATAAAATGTGACAGATTTTTTTCTAAAATGAGCAATAATACATGCTTAATCCAAACTATAATGTTAATAATTCTTCAGTGAAATATCTGAGAATGATAGATACTAGTAAATCATATGTTTCTATTAAAAAATAAGCAAAGTCTGGTAGGTAGTCATCCTCTGTCAACATATCATCATAGTTTATTTCCACATCCTCTTCCAGATTCGGCTCATCATCTGTGCAATTATTCTCGTCATTATTGTTTTCAGTGTCACAAATGTCTAATAATTTAATCAAAGATGGTGGCAATATAGGGCCAATGGACCATACAGGCCCCACAACTCCATCATCAGTTCTCAGCGACCCTTGACTTTCAGAATCTGGCTCGGGTTTCTCAAAAATCGCTTGGGCTGCATGTTTGTAACAAGCGAGGGCCTACATGATGATTTGGGGCGGGGGCCCTAGGGTAGTGGTTAGCACCGCTGCCTTTCACACTAGAGTCCGGGGTTCGGTTCCCGGTTTGAAAAAAACAAAAATGTTTCTTCCCCATCCACATGTGAAACTCATTATTGTGGGGAGCCTCCGTGACCGAGAGGGCGTGCTCGGCCTCAGACCGCCAGGGCTCGATTTTCGAATCCTGTGTCTGGAGGACAGTGTCATCTCATTCATCTCACCATCCTCAGGAGGTTCTTCTGGTCCAGTTTAGCCTATATGTGCACAAAGGTGGCCTAAAGCCCGATTCATTTCATTTTTACATGATGATTGACTCGTTGAATATGTGGTATGAGAGAGTCCTGACATAGATCGAGGCAAGCGAACCATATCAACCTTTGACTTGGAGCTAAGAGTATCATCCTCTCCCACCATATATTCTTGAGTAGTTTGCTTCTGACCACATTCACAGATCTTTCACGGGGCTTACCATACATGAAACAAGTAAATACTTCTAGCTGCTAATTTACCTCTGTTGTCACGGTCCACGACTACCCAAGTTGTTTACAACGTTAAAGAATGGAAATATTTTGTATGGAGTTTCTTCAACAGGGTTACCTCCCCCTTCCCTTTGGAAGCACTACTACAGTCCTCTCCTGAGAAGACATAGAAACCAAGTAGAGTGGCACACCAATCTTTTCCTAGTTCGTCAGCCAGTTCACCAATGTTGATGAGCTTCCTGTGCTTTCCTGTGCCAGTGTCAAGGTAGATAGTGATGGTCAGGCCATGTACATGGAGAAGTAGGATGAAGAATATATCTGAATCCGGAGTACGCACAACTGCTGATTTAAATCTAAGATTCTCTGCATAGTGAAGATATAGGACAATCCGTGAGTCGATCTCCTCCTGGTCTGATCGCAAAGAGTAGATCTCGTCTACAGTGACCTGACATAATTTAGAACACTGAAGACTAAACCTTTAATATCAATGTAAGCCCAGATTCTAAGACATATATGTGGTAAAGTATTTCTTACCTGTCCATTTGAGGAGACGAGCTCATACACCATTCCGTCCACAATGAGAGAAGTCGTCTTGTATTTCTCTATAAGACGTGATGCAGCCTTACTGCTTCCACAGTTTAAATGACAATAAAACAAAAATTCAAACCGTTATGGCGATCTACTAATCCGTTATAACGATCTATTAATCCGTTATAACGGTGTAATAATCCGTTATAACTGTCTAGTCTTTCGTAATAACGGTCTACTATTCTTCTATAGCAGGCTAGTCTTTCGCTATAACGGTCCACTATTCCGTTATAGCTGTCCAGTATTTCGTTATAACACTCTACTAATCCGTTATAACGGTCTGCTTATCCGTTATAGCGATCTACTATCCCGTTATAACTTCTACTATTCCGCTATAACGGCCTAGTATTTCGTCATAACGGTCTAGTATTTCGTTATAACGGTCTATTAATCCATTATAGAGGTATACTAATCCGTTATAACGGTATACTAATCCGTTATAACGGTATACTATTCCGTTATAACGGTCTACTATCGCATTACAACGGTCTAGTATTTTGTTATAACGGTCCAGTGTTTCGTTATAACGGTCTACTATTCCGTTATAGTGGTGTAGTCTTTCGTTATAACGGTCTGCTTTTCCGCTATAACGGTCTAGTATTTCGTTATAGCGGTCTACTAATCTGTTATAACGGTCTACTAATCCGTTATAGCAGTCTACTATCCCGTCATAACGGTCTACTATTCCGCTATAACGGTCTAATATTTCGTTATAACGGTGTAGTATTTCGTTATAACGGTCTACTATCCCCGCTACACCGGTATAGTATTTCGTAATAACGATCCAGTATAACGTTAAAGATCCAGTATAACGTTAAAACGGTCTACTATTCTGTTAAAACGGTCTAGTATTTCGTTATAATAGTCTAGTATTTCGTTATAACGGTATACTATACCGTTATAACGGTTTAGTCCCTCGATATAACGTTCTAGTATTTCGTTATAACGGTATACTTATCCGTTACAACGGTCTACTATCCGGTTATAACGGTCTAGTATTTCATTATGCCGATCTAGTATTATGTTATAACGGTCTAATAATCCGTTATAATGGCCTAATAATCCGTTATAACGTCTACTCATCCGCAATAACAGCATACTAATCCGTTATAACGGTCTACTAATCCGTTATTACGGTCCAGTATTTCGTTATAACTGTCTCATATTCCGTTATAACGGCCTACTGTTACGTTATAATGTTCTAGTATTCCGCAATAGCGGTCTACTATTTCGTTATAACTGTCTACCAATTTTTTATAACGGTCTAGTATTTCGTGATAACGGTCTTGTATGTCATTAACACGGTCTCGTATTTAGTTATAACGGTCTAGTATTTCGTTTTAACGGTGTAGAGTTTCGACATAATGGTATACTAAGCCGTTATAACGGTATACTAAACCGTTATAACGGTCTACTATCCTTTTATGACGGCTAGTATTTCGTCACAACAGTCTACTATTTCGTTATAACGGTTTAAAACAAAATATTATACCGTTATATCGAAATACTGGACCGTTATAGCAGATTAGTATACCGTTATAACGGATTAGTAGACCGTTATAACGGATTAGACCGTGATAGCGAAACTCTGGACCGATATGACGGAATATTAGACCGTTATAACGAAACAGTATACTGTTTTGAGAAATACTGCCCGTTATAACGGAAGACTAGACCGTTATAACGGAATACTGTACTGTTATAACGGAAAAGTAGACCGTTATAACGAAATACTGGGCCGTTATAGCGGAATACTAGACCGTTATAACGAGATACTAGACTCTTATAACGAAATAATAGACCGTTATAACGCAATACTGGACCGTTATAACGGGATAGTACACCGTTATAACAAAATACTGGATCGTTATAGCGAAATACTAGACCGTTATAACGGGATAGTAGACGTTTTAACGGATTAGTATATCGTTATAACGAAATACTAGACCGTTATAACAAAATATTACACCGCTATAGCGGAATAGTAGCTCGTTATAACGGATTAGTAAACCGTTATGACGAAATATTAGACCGTTATAACGAAATACTAGACCGTTATAGCGGTTTTATTATTATATATCCTATTTGGTGAAGCGCCATAAGCTAGATATAGAGACGAAATTCTCGATTTTTTATTTCGAACATGCATGTCCAAAATAAGAAATACGTGAATTTCTTCTCTATATCTAGCCTAACTATACAGAGAGGGACATGTCGCATGGTTAGAGCGCGGAGCTTTGCCAATGTCGCTGCCTACCGTGCGGCTTCGAATCCCGCTTGGTGCAGGATTTTCAGAGAAATCTCATGTTTCTCCCCTCTTAATTTTGGGACATTATTTCGATGTTGTGTCCTTGGGCAAGGCACTTTACCCTCACATGTTTCCTTGACTCAGTTGTTGCAGTTTTTGACGATTTTAGCCTTAGCCAGTCCCCTTAAATCACTTACACATCCCCATGTTGTTGAGAATGTGATTTAAATTGAAACAAATGACCACTATTTTTTTTATTTATTGCACCCAGAAAAGCAAATTACCGCCTGATGCCTCACGATAGATCCATGTGCGACTAAAATCCCCCCTTCCCCTACGGACGGGGGATGAAAACCTGCCCTCCACTTCTATTAGGATACTAGGGTCACGCTAAGAGTAGAGTCTATATACAATCCAACTGTCGAATCGAACAGTTATAATCAAGAATTATAGAAAGCCGTCATTTTCTCTGAATTTATGTGTTTTTAAACAACTTCCAGCTACCTGGACCATTAGACTGGAGAGACTAGATAAAGGTGATGACATCAACGCCATACTTTTGGCTCACATTGCTTACACTATTCATCTATCTACAGTAAGCCTATAGATAATAATGTGGTCCCGAATTAGAAGACATTGCTTTGTTGACCAAACTGAAAGAGACATGATTGCTACATGTAGGATAGTAAATGTATAAACAGTGACAACAATGTAGGCCTACATCCAATTTACATTAATGAAAATCACGATGATAAAACTGAGCTGTCAATTATCAGATATGGCTCACTTACATAAGTTAGGTTGATGTAGGTAGATGTAAAAAATGAAATGAAATGAATCTGGCTTTAGGCCACCTTTGTGCACATATAGGCTAAACTGGGCCAGGAAAACCTCCTGAGGATGGTGAGATGATTGAGATGACACTGTCCTCCAGACACAGGATTCGAAATTCGAGCCCTGGCGGTCTGAGGCCGAGCACGCTACCTCTCGGTCACGGAGGCTCCCCACAATACTGACTTTCACACATGGATGGGGAAGAAACATTTTTTGTTTCTTTGAAACCGCCGAGACCGGGAACCGAACCCCGAACTCTGGCGTGAAAGGCAGCGGTGCTAACCACTACCCTAGGGCCCCCGCCCTAGGTAGATGTAATTCTTGGAAAAAATCTAGGCCGATACATGCCACCAGACTGAAGCTCAGGCTCCTCTTAGTTTTCTCTGGCCTCAGAGCACATACACAGTGAAGACACGTTTGAAAAAGAAATTGAAACAGCTCTGAAGAAGACATGATTGTGATCATAAAAACAGGTTTTGTCGGTTTGACCTTGAAATGACCTTGACATGACCTTTAAATTGCTTCCAGATGGTAGTCCAGTAAAACACAACCCCAACCCATTTCAAACTTCATATCCCAATTATTTATCAATATTTTGCTATGGGAGCCCAAGCTGATGTTTTACAATGGTGCATAATTATTGTGATTTGGTCCGTTCAACTAAATATTGAGGAAGGAGCGTTATAAGTGGAATACCTAGGAGATACCCCCCCCCCTCCCAAGGCTGATACTGTCCTTAATATCCTAAAATGTGTGTTGAAAATATATAGGACGAAGAATAAGTCAAAACCAGTCTTTCGTAACGAATGACTGCACCACAACAGTGTAGAAATTGATAAAAAGTGGGCATTTTAACTATTTTTTGCAAGTTCGACCTTCGAATATTTGACACACTTTTGGGATATAGAACAGTGAATATGTTGACCTTTCGAAGTCAATGACCTCTAGAGGTCAAATCCAGTTTACCTCCACATCTAGAAATGTCCCTTAGGATATGTTCTACAAGTGGTAGAAATGTCATGCTTTAATCATAAAATGCACAAAGGTTACTTTATCTGCTAAACTATATAGGCTATATACCCAGGACACAATTATTTTGACAAATCTCCAGCGCATGTTTTTCGTCGATTTATCCGTCAATTCTGAATCGATTTCTTTGAAATTTTGTACAGGCCATGTCCAAGTCATGTTCTAACATCGGTAATAAATTAGCAAAATTATATTGAATATTTCGAAAGTTAGACCATTTGACATGTAATAAAATTCTAGAATTAGTGTAGGGTCTAATGGGTTTATAAAGGAACGTCATAATTTTAATTTATTACATGTCAAATGGTCTAACTTTTGATATACTGCATAAAAGTTTACGAAATTTTTACCGATGTTAGATGGCCTGTACAAAATTTCATGAAAATCGGTTCTTATTGGACGGAGAAATCGACGAAAAACATGCGCTACAGATTTACCAAAATAAGTATGTCCTAGACATAAAGCGGTTGGCGGCCATCTTGGAAATATGCTAATTAGACCCCCGTGGGACAATTTTTTTCAAAGTGAACATAAAAATTCCTTAAGTAGATATCCTAGGGGTGCTGAAAATGATTTTAGAATTTAGTTGTCCGGGGGGTGCACGGGAACCTATTTCTCCTACCCAACTACTGGGGTACCTTTTTTAAAGTTGTCCAAAAAGGCTAAAACGGGCTAAAAGTATGCCTACCTTAAATTTCAAGAAAAAATCAATTATAGTCCATATACTCTTTTACCAAGGTGTGAATATTGGCATAGACCCACAAAATTTGGCACAGCAACTCCTTTTAATAAGCTTTGTGACATTTTTTAAGGGGAACAAAATCCTCCTTCATAAGAGGCCTAATTTGCATAATTACAAGATGACCGCCATATGATTTATCACATTATGCCTCATACCTTTGGAAAAAATAAAGATAGAAAATTGAATAAGGTATGGAAATAATCAGAATTGAATTGGCAACCTCATACAATCACGTTTAGAATGATAACAAATGTCTCATTTTCATAGATCTAAGATGGCCGCCATGTGATTTGATGATTATCACATGCATCGTAACTTTGGAACAAATGAAGATAATCACATAATCAGGATTGAAATTTCAAAACCGTTTAGGTATATGATAGTACCAAAAGTCTATTTTGCATAAATTAAAAATGGCTGCCATCTTATTGCAAATCATCACATAATGCAAAAATTACATTATATATCGTAACGTTTATGGCAAAAACATATGACAGTGTACACATGACCACTTCTATATTTATTTAACCTTTTTTAACAATACAAACTGTATATAAAGATCTTCTGGCTCACTCACCAATAAATTGACATAAATTGTGTTTAATGATCGAATAATGTAATATTTTTTACTAATATGAATTAAATAATCATCATAAATAAATTGTTTATGGGGATGAAGGTTATTAATAGCAAATATGTTTGATTAAGAAGATGTGACTCATATCTTTTTTATATGTGTGTTGTATATAGTATGAACATGAGCCATACTTTTTATATACATATGAGGGTGTAATTACGAATATTATGAACGCAACGCATGGTTTTTATTATGCCTGTAACAGTGTAGTTTTTATCCCTCGCCCGTAGGGCAAGCGATTTTTTTGAGATGCTGCCAAAATTTAAAATGACCACCAGAGGTCAACTCAAAAACTCCAAAAACTCAAAGTCAGAAATTATTCAAATGTCACTATCACATTCCCCATGCTATGGAGATGTGCAGGTGACTTTTTCAAGGTTTTACTGAAATTCGAAATGGCTGCCACGGATCAATTTTTTGTGGTCACAAAAACTCAAAAAATTAGTTCGGTAATTTTTTGTCAAAATTTAACACCACATTCCTAGCAGCATGGGAATGTGAAAGTGATTTTTTAAAGATACTACCAAAATTGAAAATGACTGCCAGAGGTCAGCTCTAAATTTTTTCGTGGGCGCAATAACTCTAAAACTTAAAGTCACAAATTATCACATTACTCGCTATATGGAGATGTGCAGGTGATTTTATCAAGCTGTTACTTAAATTAAAAATGTCCGCCACGGATAAACTTCAATTTTGTTGTGGGCGCAAAAACTTAAAAGTCAGAAATTATTCAAATTTTACTATCACATTCCCCACGATATGGAGATGTGCAGGTGTTTTTTGGGGGGTTTTACAAACATTCGCAAAAACTTAAAAGTCAGAAATTATTCAAATTTTACTATCACATTCCCCACGATATGGAGATGTGCAGATGTTTATTGGGGGGTTTTACAAACATTCAAAATGGCCGCCATGGAAAAAAACTTAATACATTTTTATGGGCACAAAAACTCAAAAAAATTTAGTCAGAAATAATTCACAATTACATTACCCACCATCTGGAAATGTGCAGGTGATTTTACTATAATTTAAAAGTCATCTTTTTAAATATTTGTGACCGCAAAAACTCTAACCTAATTTATGGCTGGGGATGATATAGAACTTCAGGCCTCTTGTTCCTTTTAGCAGTGTCAGTCCGCTTAGCAGTGTTAGTCAATGTTTAATGATCTGTGATTGTTATATTTTACTGGTTATCAGGACGCAAAAATCTAAAATAAAAATATATTGGATTTAATACCTTGGTATCAATGCAATCCTCATGTCTTTTGGGTTCAAATAAACAAGATGTGTACTGTTTTGTAATGAAACAATAGACGATCTCACTTATACTGTCAAAACATTAAATTGTAAGATATGTTATTTCATGTCAATGCTGTAAATGTAGTTACTATTATTTATTTTTAATATTTAAAAATATATTTTTGCTCAACGTATGAAAAAGATAAACTAGGAGATTAGAAAGAAAGTAAGCAAAAAACGTGGTAAGTACATCACATTGCATGTATTACTAAGACATAGGCATAATGTACTGTTATATAATTTGAAAAGTATGAAATGTTTGTTATATGTGTTCATAATGACTTCACGCTTCTACTGTCTACTGTTATAGGCAGACGCCTATTCGTCATTCATAGCAATAGATGAGTCATCAGATTATGCTGACCATTGTTCAGACAAACACAATAAAGCATTTCATATGATGACGTCATATTTATATTGTTATAGGAAAACGCCTATTAATTATTCACAAGGCTATTGTCACTCAATGATATTATACCAGAACCGATCAAGTATACTGTTTAGTAATGCTGTGAGGAAGATTTATCACACTAATATATGACAACAATAACGGCATTTCAATATAAGCCATTATGACAATTTATTACCATAATTTTACATACTTCCTATTGTCAACATGCCCATCGAACACCATAATAGTCCCCCCTAATACAGCCCTTCAACAAATAGTAGAACATCATCATGTTTTATCATTAAATATCTGGATTCAATATTCCCATGGGTCCAAGGGAGGGTTTCCAGGGGGGGGGGCGGTCTAAGGGGGAGGGGGATGCAGGGGAGTGGGTCCCGTGAGGTTCCTCAGCCAATCACAGATAAGAGGAGGAATGGAAACATTGCCAATGTTAAAATAACCAGGCACAAACGTTGTCAGCGTTAAAACAGCTATTCGCCAACCATTTTATACATGAATGCAATGATCTGGTCCTCGTTAGTCCCCTCTTCACTACTGCTAGGCCAGCGTCGTAGACGGTGGACCAACATTAAACCAACATTGATACAAATCAAACGAACAGGGTTTTTTGTGGTTAAATGTAACAGCAGGCATATGATTGGTATACACATATTTATTTCACGAAGATGGTAAAATAGCATGAGTAGGCCCAGTAGAAACTAATATAATATATGTTCCTCAAAAGCGTTGTTCAAATATATAGTAATATGTAGGCTACTACAATAAAAGTGTTTGCAATATGTAAGTACTATTTATGTCATATTATTATAATATTGATATATACACATCTCTCAGATGGTCAAATTCTAGTAAGCAGATGCCTCCAGCATATATACAACATTGGCCAGTAGCTGGTGAAAACTCATACACTCTGGTATGCCAGGACTGACATTGGTCGTTATAGCAACAACCACGAAGCTGCTGCAGGCAATTTGAGAAGATGCTGGATGACTCAGAGGTGAGACACTCACCAGAACATTATCGAGCCAAACCAATGAAGAATAGACCAGGAATTTATAGCTAGCTAGGCCCAAATAAGCATAGGCCAGTGACGAGAAGGCCTCGGCGCAGAGAGACTGTATATAATTTTTTTTGAGGCTAAACCTACGATTATCAGATCTGTAAGCAATAGAGTTCGAACATTGTAGTTTGTGATGACGTGACAATCATGTATATGTATGTAAACCCAGTCTGTCACATAATAAGATAAGCACTGTTTGTCATTCAGTTGTTATTCAAATAAGCAGTAGGTGTCTGGCACCAGATAAGTCCATCTGCTAGATTTTCTTTCATGAGAATTACTGTTTTTCCGATTGGAGGTAAAATAGGTATTGGAGTCAAGAAAAAGTGTCTCGTATACCATGAGTTTCACCTCCTCAGCAAAAGTGCCTTGCTCTAATAGACTTTTTCCCCTGAAAAGGGAAGACGAAGACTTCGTTCCTAAATGATGTAAAAAAAAAATTCTGAAACACCCCTTTTTTGAAAATAAATGCATAATATATATGATATTGTAACATCATTTTTTTGTGGAATTATCAGTTCAGTGTAATAGTTTTACCACAAACACACTTCAATGCTCTTTCTGGGGGACCTGCAATAGCCTTTCTCAAGTTCAACCAGAAGTTACCAATTTCTTCTTCTTGGAGATGCTGACGCCAGATCTTATATGTTTTCTTGTTGAGCAGAGTTATCATAGAGTTTGGCATTCCACTCCGGTACAAATCATCCAAATCATCCATGATCACCGGTATAATAAGATCTGCACCTTGTGACAAACATCGCATACTGGCCATCTCAAATTCAAAATCACACCATTTACTCCTTAGAAACTCATTTGAGAGTAAAATCACAATCTTACTGCTGTTTTGTATGGCGTCAATAATGCTGTTCTTGATGTCACAACCCATTTTAAAATCCCGGAAATGAAGACAAAGATTTAAAGAATTCTCCCCTTCTTCTAACTGAGGCATGATTTGTTCCCGAACAAATTCTTCTTCTGAATCGGCATAAGCTACAAAAGCGTCATATTTACATCGTTCTGGTGGGTTGTGTATTTCTTGGAAGCGCTTCCTTTCCCATATCAGCTTATAGAATAAGTAAGTGATTTCAAATCGATGCCTGTATGCACATACAGAGAGGGCTAGAGTTACAATCAGCACACTGAAGGCAGACACAGAAGCTATCAACCACATTTTAACATGGCACTCCAGTTCTAGGTGTGGTAGGATATCACTGTGTAGCGATGACAGAGACACTAAGCTACCATTGAACATGCAGGTGATCATATCCTCATAGACAAACTCAATCGTACTCTTCCTGGCATTCAACCATTCTAAGAAATGCAGATTGTCGCAAGAACATACCAATGGATTGTCATATATATGTAACTTAAGCTTGGCACGATTTGGAAGATTCACCAGAGTGTCCAACTGGTTTCTTGCCTGCGAATCAAGTTGAGTGAATAAGTTATGCGAGAGATCCAGAACTGTCAGGTTGTTCATATGATTCATATTGAATTTCACAAACTGCAAAGAGTTGCCACTCAAGTTCAGGTGCTGCAGCTCAACTTGGGTATGAAAAATATCAAATGGCAACGACTTAATCTCATTGAATGACAAATCAAGTTCATCCAGATTGATTAACTTTTCAAATACAGTGCCATTTTCATCTGCTTGTAATTGTTCACCTAAACGGTTGTGTGAGAGAAATAACTTATCAAATATCTCTCCAGACGCAGACGCTAATTCAGGATCTATAAAGTAACACATGTTACTGCTGAGGTCGATTGTCAGCATATTTGGCGGGGGATGAGCAAATATAATGGGACCAATCAGACGATTAATTCCATTTTCAGCATAGTTAAGGTAGCGTAAGGAATTGTTTCCCAAGAAAACAGTTTTCGGCATGTAGTTCATATCCACGGACAGTGACCCTGCAAGGTTGGCATATTCTAGTTTATGAGGGAGCCCAATATAAAGAGGCATATCATCTGGTAATGGGGCTGATTTGTTAGCACACCTGTCATCCATGATCTGCATGAAATTATTTGTAAAGGAAGTCTCCATAGCTTTTTCAGTATAAACTTTATTATTTCGATGAATTATTAGGTCATAGCCAGTACTCCAATGCTGCGCATAGTTGGCACGACCCGATAGACGTCTATTCTGGTAGTTAGCATTCACCTCCACCAACTCATTCATGTAGTAAAAATCGCACATCAGTAACTGCACCTGCACAACACGATTATATGCAAAAGATAAATATTTCAGATTTTTCACATAATTTCTGAATTCAGCATGAATAGTGATGATATTGTTCCCATCAAGGATGATCGTTTCCAGCTCTGTCTTCTCTAAGCCATAGTAAAAATCTTCTTTCAATTGTATTAAATCGCTGTCAAATGGAGCAGCCCTGGTTAAATCAAGCGACTTTATGTTTGTGAACTGTAATCCGTACCAGGATTTTGAGACGTTAAGAAAACCAAGATTTGGGTTGAAACTCAGATCCAACAAAATGAGTTGTGACAAATGACCAAATGACATTCTGTCCACATCAGTCAACTGCTCTCCCTGAAATCTAAGTTCCTTTAGTGATACATTTCTGAATATTTCAAGTGTTTCATTTGTGACGTACATGATCTTTCCCGTTATATTCAATGTCTGTAGCTGTTGAAGGTGACCAAACCCCGGCCCGAATGTAGCATTTGGAGGACCATCAATGCTGAGGTGCTGTAGATGTGTAAAGTTCTCAAACAAGGCATCATTATAGTCTGTAGATTTATTATTATCATTATTACCTATTGCTAGTACCTCAAGGTTAGCTATAGGCAGAAATACAGCATGATCTAAATTCGTGCTGTTTATAGAATTGTTATTTAGTATTAGGTCCTTTAGTCGGATTAAACCAGAGAAACTTTCATTGTAAAGTGTAGATATCTGATTGAAAGACATATCCAAGTGTGCCAAATATTCACAACCCCAGAATGCATATCTTGGAACCTCCGCTATATTATTACCAGATAATAGAAGCTGAGCAATGCCTTCTGGGAGAGAACTAGGTGTTTTCTGGAGACGTAGATTTCTACAGTCCAATGATATTGATCCAGGAGGGTAGCTGAATCTCCTACATCCTGTTGGTATCCCATTACCTGTGAAAGTAAAACAAAATTATTATCCATCAAACCTTTAAATTATCTGTTTCTTGTGTAATAAAAGAACGAAAAGTATTCCTATTTATAAGCCAACATCAACACATGTTTACCAACACATTATTAGATTAATTATTACAACATCATCACAAAACAATGCAGTTAAAAGCTGCATGCGTGTTAGCTTGACTGATGTTGAGTAGATGATTATCTACAATGATTAAATTCACAGCAAGGAAGCTATTGACACAGACTTAATTCCACACAAGCTGGTTAGGATGACAGAACTGGTAATTTCAGATACGATAAGGCTACTTAGATGATGCACAACCCAATTCAGGAGAAATAATCACAGATTGTCTAAAAATGACTGAAGTTACACCTGTGATTGAACAAGCGGATATTTTAAGTAAAGAAAATTATAGGCTGGTCAGTATTTTACCCTGCTTATCTAAAGTGTTGGAAGGGTTCTGACAGATCAATTAAATTACGACTGTTAAAAGTCATGGTGACTCATGATGACTTTTGAAAAGTGTGGCAGAGACGTAAGTCAGGAGTCCTGAACACTTGATGCAGTTTAATTATACACAGAGAGATATGCAGCTGATTTACAATATATACAACAAGGAAAAACTATTCTCAGTTAGGGAATGTTTTCAATCAGTGCCCAAAACCTCTCTCTGCCTCACAATATATATAGAGTACATTTGTTGATTCGCGCCTGAGCTAATCAACCAGTCACATGGCAGGACGCAAGGCCATCAACGCCCAAACAGAATCTCCTCTATCACCAAGTATAAAACGGTAACTAGTTACGACTTAGTAACTAGTTACCGCTCTTGGGCCGAGTCATAGGTACTACAAATATTGTGAGAGGTGAAAGAATGGTATCTTGCCCAAACCTAATAGCTATATACCTTCCTTCCTCTCTCAACGGTGTTGGCCCAATTATTGTACATCTGAATACAGCTCACACTAATGTTGTTGTGTCCCACGTTTTGTACGACGCTGGTCCACCATCTCCAGATGCTGGCCCGGTGTCGCACCAACGTGCGTGAGCAACATTAGTACAGTTATTATTCTACCTGTATTTGACCCACCTCCATAGCGATCGCTTGACCGCCTCTGTCTTGCAATAGGAACTAGGCGTTGGCTCTACGCCGGGTCAACGCTACTAGTTCGTCTTTGGAACAAGGCGTTGGCCCAACACTGGGTTATCGCTTACAAACTCGTCTTTCATTTCTATATATATTAACCTTCTTCCGACCGACATCTCAGAATAACCGAGTTGTCTATAAATGTGTCTTTAATTCCTATGAATAATTCTTAAATATAAACTTATATGCCTAGTGCCATATGCATGATATGTTTTGAAATATTTCGTCTAGTTTGAGCAGCAATATACAACTTTTTTATTCGTGAAAATAAATCTTATTTTTCATGCGTTATGCTTTTAAAACCATTGTTAATTTTCAAAAGAAAAATGATCTATTGGCTGAAGTGTCAGATGTTTTCATGAATATACCGATTTCAAATAAAAAAGACTTGAGTTGATCAATGGGGGGTTATCTTGTCATGTTCCCGTTGCTTGTTTATCATGTTTATCCCCTCTTTTTTCCAGTTTATTTTAGTCGTGTGATACCTCTAAAGTGGAAAAAACATAAGACGCGAGCGACACGCAATAGCTGCGCGGGCGTCGCGCGACAGATTAAAACACATAGGACGCATAAACTCGCGAGAGTTAAGCGTTAAATAGTAGATCTGAGCAATCAACGTTAAAGGATTTTCTAAATTTAATATTTAAATTTGTGCGTTCTCGTGATAATAACAGAACAGTCACTTTTGGTCAGTAAAGATTGTTTTTAGAATAAAAACATGTGAGGAACTTATTTGATCATAAATCTTTGCGAGGACAATGAACCGACATTTGAATTCGCAATTAAGTTTAAATTCAATATAATGAGTTAATATATTGAGTTAATAACTCGATGTCGAGAAAAGAAACTCAATATATTGAGTTGTCACAGCTCAATATATTGAGTTGACACCTCATTATATCGACTTCACTTCTTAATATATTGAGTTGTGAACCCAATATATTGAGTTGTCAACTCTATCTAATGAGTTGTGACAATTCAGTATATCGAGTTGTCAACTCTATTAAATTGTCATAACTCGATATATTGAAATTGCCACTCGATATATTGAGTTCACAACTCATTATATTGAGTTGTGAACTCAATATATCGAGTTCGTAGTTCAATATATCGAGTTGACAACTCCATATATATGATTTGACAACTCAATATATTGATTTGTCAACTCGATATATTGAGGAGCCTATTTTCTGCCCTTTTACATTTCGAGATTATAAATGTATGCTCAATTGAAACTAAGTTTGTTTTACCGAAACACGTCACCCACACACATTTGCTGGATCAACACGTGGATGGCTGGGGAGTCCCCAATAAATCATCACATGCTGACGTCATACTGTGGATTCACCTCGCCTAAAGCTCGCGTCACGCGTTAAATGTCGCTCCAGAAGTGATCAGTGACGCTCGCGTGTCGCGTGAGGCTCTCGTGACGCTCGCGAGCTGTGTATTTATGCAATGCAAAATGAACTAAAGCGATTGTTTACGCGAACGTCGCTTGTCGCGTGACGCTCGCGTCCTATATGTTTTAGGCTTAAGACTAAAAGTACATCATTTCCGCTCCGGCCCATCAAATCCCAGACGTTGGCTTTGTGTACTCGACGCACACGCACACTCAGACGCATAATCAGACGCACAATCAGACGCAGATGAACGTTCCAATGTTCCGAAGTTCCTACGCTCCGATAACCATGATAAAGTTCCTCGGTCGGTTTGCCAAGCCATCATATTTAGCTGAACCTTGCAATTCAAGAAGTAGAGCCTAGGCCTATTATGTTTTTTTTGCTCCAGAGGTATAATTGATATACATGTCTAGATTGCTGAAAATCTGTTTTCGCTCATAGAGGCCTAACAGTTTGTTCTGGGAACTTCAATCTCCGAAGTCTGAAAAAAATCTCCCCCTCAAAAAAAAAAATTTAGAACACCTTAACACCTATTGACAGCACTGCCGCAGATGGCAGCTAATATCAGAATGTCGGATATAGATCACTCTAATAATTTAAATTAGACCTCTAAAGTTAAAGTGATAAACATGTGTAAAAATAATATTTTTACACATCGTCTGACATTTTATAGCCAGTTCACACCTACCTTCACATATTATAGTGGGTTGCTGAAACAGTATATCTAGGTCAGCAGACGCCAATCGTTTGGTAATACTGATAATGCACATTATACATGTTATAATCAGGCTCAGTTCTAGCTGTAACCGGAACATCTTGCTGTACAGTCTACATGCAATGTAAACTGGGTAAATGTATGTAACAGTGATAGATAGTTCAACACCTCTGGTATTGCACTCTGTCAATATTAATATGTAATCTATTAATTCAAAATATATGATAAACTCTGCCTATGCCACTTGTAGTAGATTTCACAATGTAGTAGAATAGTATTTATGCAGCACTGTATGAGTGACAAGTGGGGTGGTAGTCAGTCGTCCTATTGTGAAATACTACTTTGTCAGGGATCTGTATTTCTGTATCCAGAATATAACCAGGGGCGGATCCAGGGGGGGGGGGGGGTCACGTGACCCCTCCCTTAATTGTTAAAAGCCTTGGGCGCTCGCCTCCTATTTTACATGTTGGTGCCATTTATATCTTTCGGTGACCCTGCCCTTTTTCTACCCTGCATCCGCCCCTGATAACCAGCACGCGATATTTGCCAAGTCTCGTGATCCGTATGTTGATGTCATCTTCTGCAATATTGCCTCCCCAGCAAACACGAGACACTTAACCAATGTTGATTCAATATTAGCCCATTGTCTCCGACTCTTGGCCAACTTAAAATCAATATTGTTTTTAGATAAGTGTAGAAACTTTTCAATTGTAGATAATTTTAAATTTACATAGATTATAATTAACTGATTAACATATAATGCATTTTTGCGTGGATTTTGGTAAGTATTCCCTTTAGAAGTCATATCATTTGGTAAGTATTATCTTTAAACGTCATATACATGTAGTCAGGTAGTGTCACTATCCATCATATTTTGACAGAAATTTCCCCCTGTGACCAGTTTTGTATAATCCCCCTTGTTTCCTTCCGAAATACATGTAGACCTACTTAAATTGTCATCCGCCTCAATTATACTATTGTGATGACACGCAGCAGTTTATTATCAGCAAAACCAGCTTCCTGGTTGCCGCTGTCGCTGTCACAACTTTGATTATGTGTCTATCCTATCTCGCAAACACAACACATTGTCTGTGTGATGCTTTAGCCCCTACAACGCTGAAATATTTGTGTGGAGCCCAAAAGTTTTTTTAATTTGAAATCGCTATAAATGCATTTGTTAGCTCTTTCCGCTTCATTTGAATACCCAAGTCATGGGGTCTACGGCCATTATTTTTTTTAATTCTTTCGGGGATCGACTTTGGACGTCAGAATCTGACGTCTATAGACGTCAGATTCTGACGTCTAAAGACGGTCCCCGCGCTGAAAGGGTTAATCCAGCACAAAGTCGATTTGTTTGTGTTTTGTGGGGTTTTAGGAAAGTTAGGCGTGACTCCTCTGTTGCTGTGTAGGATGGTGATGTTTTGTGCAAACCTGTTACATATCAAAAGTCATGTAAGATCCCCCTGGTATTAGTGCCTGAAATTAGGGTAATAAGAAGTAAATGGGGGTAATAAAGGGTATAATAACGATAACTTTAAAACTATTTAACCTGGATGCATAAAATTGGTATCTAAACATATGTTTAAGCACCTGCGTAAACCATTAAAAATATAAGTATTAATTTTTAGCAACCCTTTCATCCATAAAAGTGGTAAATAGGGTAAAATAGGGGTAATAACCATAATTAATAAGCTATTTGACCTAGATTCATAAAATGTGTATCTAGCATCGGAGAAAAAAATTAAAAACACTTCTAAAATATGGCGACCTCCCTTTAATTACCAACAACAACTTTTTATATCAATTTTAACCACCCTCTCCTGTCCAAAAGAGGTAAATATAGGTAAAATGGGGGGGGGGCAGGGGTGATAATGTAGATTGTTAATCACATAATAAAACAGTTAATTAGAGTTTATTTTAATGAGCTTAAACTAATAAATTTTAAACTATTACATTTTTAAAAATAGTTTCATTATTTTTTCTCGGATGCTGAAAGTCCTGGCTGAAACATATATCTAGATGCCAATTTTATGAATTTAAGTAAGTCAAATATCACTCACATCTTACCCTTATTTACATCTTTTCGGGTTGAAAGGTTTGCTGCTGGTTGTCGTATAATTTAAAAAATGCTTTTACATTTCCTCACATGGTAAAACATATCTAGGTAGGCCCTACCAAGTTTATAAATCTAGGTAAAATAGCTCACAAGTTCTGGTTATTATGCTATATTTTGCTTTGGGGATGAAAGGGTGGTAAAAAATAAATACAAATGATAACATTAAACATCCCGGGTATGTTTGGATACCAATTTTATGGATTTAAGTCAAATAACTCATTAAGGTATGGTTATCACCCCCATTTTACCCATATTTACCACTTTTGTGTAGAAAGGGAGGTTTAAAATTGATATAAAAAGTTGTTGCTGGCGATTAAGGGGAGGTCGCCGAATTTTAAAAAGTGTTTTTATTTTTTCCTCCGATGCTAGATACAATCTTTTTTAAATCTAGGTCAAATAGCTCATATGTTTTGGCTATTATCCCTATTTTATCATATTTACCACTTTTGGGGATGAAAGGGTGGCGAAAAATTATTACAAATAATTTTAATGGAAAACATATGTTTAGATACAAATTTTATGAATTTAGGTTAAATAGTTTTAAAATTATCGTTAATACCCTTTATTTAACCTATATTTACTCTTTATTACACCACTTTCGGGCACTAATACCACGCGGATTTTAGAGGTCTTTTGATATGTTTTTCTATGTTGTTTCAAGAACATATGCTAAAATTTTCAGCTTGTTACGAATTTGCTCCGGGTTATTATTTGATACCCCTGGACTACTTGATTTCTTTACTGATTTTTTTGGTTGGAACAATGTCTTATTTCGTCGATTGCCGCTATGTTATCAACACGCATTTGCAATGCTTATTGTGTGGTATAGCTTACATCATGGTGAAGCGGGGAGAACTGAGATAACGCTCCAAACCATGGGATTTGGCTTAAATATATATCGATATGTTGGTTTGTCCAGCCGCCATCTTAGCCGACTGTTCATTCCAACTCCCGACTATCTCTATTCCCGTCTGGGCGACGGTTAGCAAATAAACTTCGTTCACTCTGTTTTTTCTCTTATTCTTTTTTTATTGATTTATTCAGACATAGTATTCGCTGTGCACCATTTCGGATAAGACGACCTTAAGCCACGTGACTTCGGCTTCGTAAGCTAGACGACTCGTCTATCTGCAACAAGGCCGGCTGTGAGAATGGCTGAGCGGTTGGAATCGGCGGCAAAAGATCACCTAGATCAGCTGATTGGGGACATGACCAGCATGCTGAGTGACAATGTGCCCAAGTCTCTGATTGAGCGTGAGTGTAGAGCTGTCTCTACATTCTGCATAACGCTGCCAGAGACCACATCCTGGACTCCCCTACATCGCAGAGGACTGTGAAAGATTTAGTGCAAGAGCATTAGGGTTGAACCTGGAATAAAATTGCAGAAAGCTGATTTTTTCAGGAATGATACATGGACATCTCCCCAGACGAATTCCGAAGATGCCCCAAAAATCCCCCTTGTGCATTTTTTTTAATTCAAGATGGCCGCCACCATGTAACGCCATTTTCGAAAAAACAGGGGTATACCACAATTCCTCACTTTTGCAGTTCGAAAAAATATTTAGGTGTCTCTATTTATGTTTGAGGACACAAAGAGTTCATCCAGATGATCTGAAATGATATCAGTACTTTTCTCAATACCAAAAATCCAAGATGGCCGCCATATTGATATACTGAGTATGTTGAGCGATCTCTTAATTAAAAAAACGAAAATATGAGGTAACTATCTCGTTGTTGAGCCTAAAATGTATGTTTTGTCTAAACCCATGGAGTCTAGGACTTATTTAGATCACCAATATTTTATTATATTGAATTTATCAACATAAATCCCACATACCGGTAGTTTAATGTTATGTAACACCATATAACGTCATTTTTCCAAAAAAAAACAGGAATATACCACAATTCCTCACTTGTGCAGTTAAAAAAAAATATTTTGATGCCTCTACACAAAAAGCTCATCAACAGGATCAGAAATGATATCATTCCTTTTCTTATCTCCACAAATCCAAGATGGCGACCATTATGTGAAGCGTCCCCCCCCCCTCAGAAAATCACGTACATGCCATAATCATCATGTTGTTGAAACTTTTTTTTCAGGGCCATGGAAGCTAGAATATATTTCCATCACCAATTTTTTAAATAGAATGTGCTTATCAACACAAAATCCAACATGGCTGCCATATTGGTTAGCTCTTTTAGCGCAGATGCCACGATTAAGCGATGTCCAACTGTTTTTTTATGGGAATATAGATATAGATTGATCAAATTTACAAAATATCATTTGTCAGAAATCATTGATTAAAAATTCTAACATCTCTCATCTTTAAATATAAGGGTATTTTTCATTCATTTGAAGCTTGAGATAGCGTAAGAAATTCCAGTTTCAAACACAGCGACTAATTCCAATGTAGGTATTTTACATAGTAGGATTATATAAAATGTTTTTCGATTTTGGTTAAGTCTTAGTTGTGATTATTATTGTGAATGTACATAATAACAGAGCTAAGTACAATATTACACCAGATTGAACACGTTTAACGTCAGGATATGATAGTTTTATGTCAGGATATATGAATATGATATCAGGATATGACACTTTAATATCATGATATGTAATATAATGTCAAAACATTGGTGTTTAATATAGCAAAATCACGTTATGATGGCTCAATACAGCTTTATAAATGCAGTATATAGTGGCTAAACATCACGTTGCTGTATTAAAATGAAATGATATACATCATATTATCACGAAATGCATTACAATTTCGTGATATATCATTTTAACATCACTATGACATTTTAATGTCAGGATATGACATTTGACTATTAGGATATGGTACTTGAATATTATGATGTGACTTTATACATTGATGAAACACATTAAGGTCACAATATAGCATTGTAATGTGATGGTGTGTCATTATAATGACAAACATGCTATTTAATATCGAATATTGTATAATAAACAGTTCGAAGTCAGGATCTGGCATATTTATGCCAGGATATTGGATTGTAATTTATCAGAATATGACACTTTAACGTCATGATATTATAATGTCCAAATTTTGTCCTTTTATATCACACAATAAGATTTGAATGTCAAGATATTTTATGATAGGATATGACATTATCAAATCAAGATATGGCGGGCTTGGCGGCATTCTAATGTGACATTATAAGGACTGAATATGACACTACAATATTTTAATGTGACCATAGAATGTCAGGCTTTGTCACTTTGAAGTCTGGATATGGCATTTTAATGTCAGGATATTATATTGTCATGTCAAGGTATAACATTTCAATAACATTATATTGACAGACGCACGTTACCATATGGTAATACAGAATCGACATAGAACATTCCAATATCAGGCTGGCACATGTTAGTTCAACATATATATCGCAATATAATTCAGTAAGTAAAGGCCTCTACATTGCTCAAATACCGGTACTCCAAAACTGCCAACAACAAAAGCACTTCGGAAGATTCAATAAAATGGAAAGTAATTAGATAGCGTGAGGACACATGCTCTTTGAACAGCATGTGGCCTTGCTCTCTTTTACTTTCATTTCCTCTTACACTGAAATGTCATATTGTGATGTTAATATGCTATATCATGATATTTAATATCGTGACAATACACTAAAAGATCCTGTCCATTTAATACCATACCGTGATGCTTAACCACCATATCCTGCATTTATAAAGCTGTATCCAGACATCATAACGCCATTTTACTATAATAAAGAGCAATATTTGGACATTACAAAACCATATCATGACGTTAATGTTTCTTGTCCTCATATTATCGTGACATAGAGAGATCATATCCTGACGATAAACTGTGACATCAATTAATTTTGTGTCATATTCCGATATTCTGATGTAAAATCATCTCATTACAACACCATACAATGCCATAACTTCATTACGAAATATATATATCCTAATATTCAAAATGTAATATCTTGATATTTAAATGATATATTTCATGATATTAAACATATTGACATTCGTAGATCAAGGACAAAAGTAAGTATTTAAAAGAGCATTGTTACAGAACGATTATCAAAGATGTCATGTACATGTAACGTGTGAGGCGCAAGTCCTTATCTTGTAATTGATTTTTGCTAGAAAGCCTCCCTTCAACGTCACCTACTGCCCCAGCCAACACAGGGCATTAATCCAATTCTGTTTAATTTTTGTGCCAGCGTCGAAGACGGTCAGCCCATATTTAAACAGCATTGGATGAATGCCTCGTGTTTAAACTCCATTATGATACAGAGCATATTTTGCTGTACAGGAGGGTGTGGAATCTACAGTCTGGCGACGGATTTTATATCATGGTCGTTTGTAACCAACGCAAACTGAAAGAGCAGTCGCCCCAGAAAGAGTTCTAAAAAGAGTGAGTTGCGGGTGCAGAGTGGCTTGTTCAAGGGGGGGGGGATCTCACAAATCTAGACTATATTGTACAACGATGTGCTCTTTTTGTATTGGCCAAACATGTAGAAACTGTGACAGCTCGGATGATTGAAATGCAATAATTTCATTATTTACCTGAGATTAATTTGTTAACTTGACAAATCTCAATCTACATTTCTAGTGGGAAAGCAGTTCGAAAACACTCCAAAGAGTCACCCACCTTGGTAGAATTAACTATAACTACCATGTGGGATTCATGTCGTTAAACACAATATAATAAAATATGGTCATCTAAATAAGTTCCAGACTCCATGGGTTCGGCTAAAAAATACATTTTAGTTTCAACAACGAGATAGTTATCGCATATTTTCGGGTTTTTTAAGAGATCGCTTAACAAAATATTATGGCGGCCATCTTAAATTTGTGGTATTAAGAAAAGTACTAATATTATTTCTGATCATCTGGATAACCTCCTTGTACTTTAAAACATAGGTAGAAACACGAAAATCATTGTTTTAACTTCAAAAGTGGGGGATTGGGGTATAACCCTTTTTTTTTTAAATGGCGTTACCTGGTGTTATTTTTAATTAATTACTAGACTATGTGGGATTTATGTTTATAAATTCAATATAATAAAATAATGGTGATCTAAATAAGTGTTATATTCCATGGGTTTGGCCAAAAAATACATTTTAGGTTCAACAACGAGATAGATATCTCATATTTTCGCGTGTTTTTAAGAGATCGCTTAACATAATCAGAACAATATGGCGGCCATCTTGAATTTTTGGTATTGAGAAAAGTGCTGATATCATTCCTGATCATCTGTATCAACTCTTTGTGCCTTAAAACATAAGTAGAGACACCAAAATATTTTTTTCCTAACTACAAAGGTGAAGAATTAGGGTATACCCCTGTTTTTCGAAAATGGCGTTACATGGTGGCGGCCATCTCGAATTAAAAAAAATGCACAAGGGGGATTTTTGGGGCATCTTCGGAATTCGTCTGGGGAGATGTCCAGGTATCATTCCTGAAAAAATCAGCTTTCTGCAATTTTATTCCAGGTTCCTGTGTTTTTTTCCCTAATGCTCTTGCACTAATTGTGTATCCAGCATGTTCCTGACGCCCCTGAAGTTCATCCGAGACAGACTGCGGACAACTAGAACTAGCTTGACTTCACACAGCAGCACTGACTCCATTGATAAGCTGATGCAACTCAGTCAGTGTGAGTCTCACTGTGATAGTCAGCCTACATGGGATAATGTGGTCGTTGACGCTACTAGGCCCAGCTGTCATCACAGCTACAGCCAAAGCCCCCTAGTAAAAACACGGATTTTTTCATTAATGATAGTCCATCTACCAAGAACAAAGAGAGCCCTTCTGAGCAAGTGGATGCTGCCAGTGATCACACTATTCTGGTAGAGGACACTCAGCTAGGCATTAAAACTAAAAAAGA
This sequence comes from Flabesymbios commensalis, assembly GCA_964017125.1. Lineage (NCBI taxonomy): Eukaryota > Metazoa > Annelida > Polychaeta > Terebellida > Flabelligeridae > Flabesymbios > Flabesymbios commensalis. Next base: position 33,003,672 of record OZ024911.1, on the reverse strand, counting down.
AGGGAACCAAAAAACGCACAAAGCAATCTAACAAACAGCCTTGTGAACTGCACTGTTTACCGGATAAATGTCTGCATAAACGCCAAAATGGATCCGAAATGATTCAATGTTCACACTGCTCTGTCTGGTATCACATGGATTGTGTAGGCCTAAACCCCAATGATCCTGTGGGTGTATGGCCTTGCCCTCGCTGCAGACAGCAGACTGATGTGTTACTGGAAATTAAACGTGCTGTGCGGGAACTTAACTCCAAGGTAGCATGCCTTTTTGATCTGCATCAACAAGTGCAGAAGAACCTGGCTACCCTAAGGAAAGAAATAAATGAGCAAGATGAAATCCCAAAAGCAACATGCTGCAATGGCGCCGATCAGATAAAAACGGATAAAAAGACTGCAGCAGCTAGCCAAACAAAATAAATACAAAAGTACTTCCAGCTGAGCCACCAAGACATAGCACGCCTGAGAAAGACTTACTCATAGGAAGCAGCATCATCAAAGACATTGACAGAATAAACTCCCCAACACTACGGACGTCTGTCTCCGAGGTGCCTGCATCCTGGATATTACCGAAAAGCTCAGCAGAATGGACTCTGAGTTTGAAAGCATCACTGTAGTTGTTGGAGGAAATGACTGCTCCTCAGACAGATTGATCCCGGACATAAGAAAAAAATATAATAAACTCATCAAGATAGCAAAATCTATGTGCCAGGGAAGAGTGACTATGTCCAGTATCTGCCCAAGACCGGATACTGTAGACGTCCAAAGAAAAATTGAACTGACCAATACAGCCTTAAAAAACCTGTGCGACACACATAGCTGCAGATTTGTCAACAATGACAATTTCTTCAAGCTGGCTGACAAGACGGTAAACGACTGCCTATTGATGAGCGATGAGGACATCTGACCTGGCAAGCCAGTAATAAATTAGCACTAAATCTGAAGCTCAAAACAACTGAGAAATGTGTGTCGCTGTACAGATCAAGAGGTAGACCAGACAGACTAGCTATGCCAGTAATTACAGGCGCTCTGATGAAAACCAAGCCAGGCCGACAGAGGATTACAACGGATTAAAACATTCCCAGCAAGATGAACGACAAAACTATTATTACAGACATGATTCCTACCATCACAGAGGTAACCAGAACAGAGACGACCACCAGATACTAAGACAGAGGCACCAGCAAAGAAGTGACGCATATCATTCTAGAAAAGATCAACACGGATATGACACCAACACTCGTAAAAACACTAGACATGACACCAATAACCGTCAATGTTACCACTGCTGGCAATTCAAATGTGAATGCTACTGAAAACTACAAGAGGAAAAAGGAAATCAGGACATAGACCTCATGCCGTCAAATGTGAAACAACCTTCTAGTAGAAAATCTTACATGGATGATAACAAAAACGACAATAGTGACATAAATAATTTAAAAATGAAACACTGCAACACCAAGACTGAAATATATAATCGAAAACAAACCAAAGGAGTGAAAATTGGACATTTGAACATACGAAGCTTATTGAAAAAAAATAGATGAAATTAAGATTATAATACATCAGAATGGTTTTGATATTCTAGCTATATCTGAAACATGGTTATCGGACAAAATACTGAATAAACTTGCAAATATACCTGGTTTTAATGTATATAGAAAGGATAGACCGAGTCATGGTGGGGGTGTTTTAATATATATAAAGGAGACTTTATCTCATACATATTGTCCAGATCTCACCAATTTTAATAATACTGAAGTGGTCTGGGTTAGGATTGACAATAAATCTTCCCCTTCTTTTTATGTATCGTGTGTATATAACCCCAAAGCGGACGATGAGAACCATTATCAATAATTTTGAAAATGTTCTAGCAAAGAATAAGGAAATTGTTATCCTTGGTGACTTAAACATTAACTACATCTTAGACGAAAATTTATGTGAAAATCAAGCCCACTTTATAGAAACACTCCTTTGTTGCAAACAATTGATAGTTGAACCTACTCGTGTTACACAATCATCTCAGTCAGCCATTGATAATATATATATACCACAATGCCTCATAACCACTTGGATCACGGGATACTGAAATATACTCTTAGTGATCATTACTTGATATTTACAACTCTGAAATTTAGGCGCCAAGCTTCTCCTCCAAAAATTATTCACAAAAAAGATTACAATGGAATAAATATAAATGACTTTATTCGCGATTTAATGGATATTGGACTATATAGTGCTGTTATTGATGCTAAATCAACATCTGATGCCTGGAGAGATTGGTCAAATGCATTTAATACAGTGGTTAACAAACATGTAAAAATTAAAGAAATTAGAGTCAAAGATAGGTCAAATCCATGGATGACCAACGAAATTTTAGCCCTTATATATAAACGTGATTATACTCACCGTATGGCTGTGCGACAAAATGAATGAATATAAAAAACTGAGAAATTTGGTCATCTCAACAATTCGAAACTCGCAACGATCCTATTATAAGAAAACAATCACAGCCAATAAATCCTGTGACGTTTGGAAGTAGTGTAGTAAATTTAGTGGAAATGATGAACTAATATGGAGAAATAACTCGAGTATTTATAACTTTAAATTTAAAAGCCTTCTTGAAGAAGATGCTCTAGCATTTATAAACAAATTGCCATCTGAAACCAATGTTGATATTCTAGGCTATGATTCTTGTATTCTCAAACTTGGCAGTGAGATTATCTGTAGCAGTCTAACAATCTTATTTAATATTTCACATTTCTTATGGAGAAATTCCAAATGAATGGACATAAGCTCCGGTTACTCCAGTTTACAAAAACAAAGGCTCTAAACAAGACCCTAACAACTTTCGACCAATTTCTGTAATTGGGCATATTCCAAAATTATTTGAAAAATTAGTTGACTCTCAATTGAGAAAATATTTACAATCTCACTCTTTCATTACACATTCCAAGTCAGCTTTCATGAATCTCCATTCAACCCAGACGTCTTTGCATAATGTGATTGAATATGTGCTTGACAATATTAACGAAAATGAAATCAATGGTATTTGTATGTTTGATCTTGCTAAATGTTTTGACACAATTGATCACAAATTACTTGAATTAATTAAGCAAATATGACCTTAATGGCACTGAATTACAATGGTTTACAAATTATCTCAATGAACGGTATGAATGGTAAAATGTCTAATACAAAACTCATTGACAAAGGTGTTCCACAGGGATCTGTACTTGGTCCTCTGCTTTTTACTATTTTTATCAATGATTTTCCCTCATGTCTATCTAATGCCTCCTGTAATATTTTTGCTGATGATACTATGATAGGTGTTAGTGATAAATCTATAATGAAAATACAGCAACTACTTCAGAATGCTGTCAATGAAGCTATTAAATGGTTTAGACAAAATAAGTTAACTTTAAACATAAACAAGTGTAATGTATTAATTATATCTAACAAAGATATAGTAGACAGCATAGATATTTTTTATAAATGGTGTTAAGTTACCCTTTGTTAAGTCTGCTAAATATCTTGGTGTAGAAATAGATAGTAAATTATCCTGGTCTAACCATATAGATGGATTGTGTAAGAAATTGTCTCCGCAACTTTATATCTTAAGAAGGTTAAAACAAATTCACCCAACAGATGATATTAATTGTGTTTACTACGGTATATTTCAGTGTATTATTGAATATTGTATCACTGTCTGGGGCTCTGCTGCACAAAAATATACATGTAAAATACAAAAAAATACAAAATAAAGCAGCACGACTTCTTGCACAAAACTTTGACTGGAACATTCGCGGTATAGATATTGTGAGAGGCTTAGGGTGGCAGAATGTTAAAGAAAGATACTGTTTTATCTGATCTTTTCTCCTCCATTTCTGAATATCATACTGTTCAACACGTAATGCAACAAGTAATACTCTACAGCAGCCCAGGTGTAATAATTCTTTATATAAATCATCTTTAAGTGTGAATGGGTCTAGACTTTGGAATAAGCTACCTTTAGAAATCAGAAATAAGAAGACATTTTCTGCTTTTAAATATAACCTTAATTTATATATGGCTAATAATCAAACCCTTACTCAATTATAGTTAGGGCTGCAATAATGATATGGCTGTACATGTCTTATCGCTCTGACCAATTTTTGTAGGTTTTTGAGTTTTAATGCGGGGACATTTGTGTTTTCTTTTCTTTTTACTTTGCTATAATTATACATGTATATACATTTGTAAACCTATTCAAATAACGCAAATGCATATATCATCGAATTATGATCTAAAATGTCTAATGTACCTTCTATTTTAGTTATTGTAACTATTGTACATATGGTAATTATTGTTTAAATATGTGTTTTCACTTTTTATGCAAATGCTTGTCATAAAACAGGGCACATATGCAAAATAGACAAAGGCTAATAATTACGCTGTATAAATATGTTTGAATAAATAAATAAATAAATAAATAAATAAATAAATAAATAAATATTTAAAATGTGTAAAAACTTACAATTCATTCTCCCCGAGCACAAAATTGGGATTTTTTTCTTGTTTTTCCGCAAGAAAGTCTAGTCTCTAAATACCTTGTTGAGCTCTTTCTTATACTTCCTGCCAGACTGTTTCAATAACATTGAATTTGTATTATTTCGTGTGGTTGTTTTTATATGTCACATATATATCTTCCGTTTGTTCTCACACTCTTGGTTATACCACTGCTAGTGTGGGATTATACGAGCACGGAGCTTTTTGGGCCCAGAAGGTCTGCTGCGGTCACTCGTGGCAGATATATTCAGCTCACGTGCTGTTGTACATAAAATATGGTTAATTTCGTCAACCGCTGTGTTAATATATCTTTATTCAGTTGATCCAGTGCTGTTCAGCCTGTCCAGCTCAGTCATTATATTACTAATATCACAATCATTTAATATGTTTAAACATTTTGTAAATTCACTTGCCAATTCAGTTTTCCATTGTCCAGGAAAGTCTACCTAATACCTGAAACAAATTCGCAACAAGCTGAAATAGCTGAATATATCACAAATAACATATCAAAAATCCTAATGTGTCCATGGGGTGGAAGGGTCTTAAATTTAGGTCAAAAGGTCACACGAAGGTCAAATGACTAAAAGTCACATAACTTTGTAACTAATTGTTGCAGGTTGATCAAATTGGTATCTAGTTATACATTTTCGAACCCAAGGAATCCATTGAAAAGCCTTAAAACAATATCCAACAATTATATAACCCCAACATGCAGTTTGTTGAAGAAAAAAGTAATCGCTTGTCTGATACGTTTTATATAAACCAGATACTTTACACATAATCTTCACATGTTTTTTGGACCATTCAAGTACATAGCAGGGGCTATGGTACACAACAATAATATCTTAATAACTAAACTGTATATACAACTATCTAGGCAATATACCAAGAATTTTGAATTTTTGGTATTGAGAAAAGTGCTGATATCATTCCTGATCATCTGTATCAACTCTTTGTGCCTTAAAACATAAGTAGAGACACCAAAATATTTTTTTCCTAACTACAAAGGTGAAGAATTAGGGTATACCCCTGTTTTTCGAAAATGGCGTTACATGGTGGCGGCCATCTCGAATTAAAAAAAATGCACAAGGGGGATTTTTGGGGCATCTTCGGAATTCGTCTGGGGAGATGTCCAGGTATCATTCCTGAAAAAATCAGCTTTCTGCAATTTTATTCCAGGTTCCTGTGTTTTTTTCCCTAATGCTCTTGCACTAATTGTGTATCCAGCATGTTCCTGACGCCCCTGAAGTTCATCCGAGACAGACTGCGGACAACTAGAACTAGCTTGACTTCACACAGCAGCACTGACTCCATTGATAAGCTGATGCAACTCAGTCAGTGTGAGTCTCACTGTGATAGTCAGCCTACATGGGATAATGTGGTCGTTGACGCTACTAGGCCCAGCTGTCATCACAGCTACAGCCAAAGCCCCCTAGTAAAAACACGGATTTTTTCATTAATGATAGTCCATCTACCAAGAACAAAGAGAGCCCTTCTGAGCAAGTGGATGCTGCCAGTGATCACACTATTCTGGTAGAGGACACTCAGCTAGGCATTAAAACTAAAAAAGAAGGGAACCAAAAAACGCACAAAGCAATCTAACAAACAGCCTTGTGAACTGCACTGTTTACCGGATAAATGTCTGCATAAACGCCAAAATGGATCCGAAATGATTCAATGTTCACACTGCTCTGTCTGGTATCACATGGATTGTGTAGGCCTAAACCCCAATGATCCTGTGGGTGTATGGCCTTGCCCTCGCTGCAGACAGCAGACTGATGTGTTACTGGAAATTAAACGTGCTGTGCGGGAACTTAACTCCAAGGTAGCATGCCTTTTTGATCTGCATCAACAAGTGCAGAAGAACCTGGCTACCCTAAGGAAAGAAATAAATGAGCAAGATGAAATCCCAAAAGCAACATGCTGCAATGGCGCCGATCAGATAAAAACGGATAAAAAGACTGCAGCAGCTAGCCAAACAAAATAAATACAAAAGTACTTCCAGCTGAGCCACCAAGACATAGCACGCCTGAGAAAGACTTACTCATAGGAAGCAGCATCATCAAAGACATTGACAGAATAAACTCCCCAACACTACGGACGTCTGTCTCCGAGGTGCCTGCATCCTGGATATTACCGAAAAGCTCAGCAGAATGGACTCTGAGTTTGAAAGCATCACTGTAGTTGTTGGAGGAAATGACTGCTCCTCAGACAGATTGATCCCGGACATAAGAAAAAAATATAATAAACTCATCAAGATAGCAAAATCTATGTGCCAGGGAAGAGTGACTATGTCCAGTATCTGCCCAAGACCGGATACTGTAGACGTCCAAAGAAAAATTGAACTGACCAATACAGCCTTAAAAAACCTGTGCGACACACATAGCTGCAGATTTGTCAACAATGACAATTTCTTCAAGCTGGCTGACAAGACGGTAAACGACTGCCTATTGATGAGCGATGAGGACATCTGACCTGGCAAGCCAGTAATAAATTAGCACTAAATCTGAAGCTCAAAACAACTGAGAAATGTGTGTCGCTGTACAGATCAAGAGGTAGACCAGACAGACTAGCTATGCCAGTAATTACAGGCGCTCTGATGAAAACCAAGCCAGGCCGACAGAGGATTACAACGGATTAAAACATTCCCAGCAAGATGAACGACAAAACTATTATTACAGACATGATTCCTACCATCACAGAGGTAACCAGAACAGAGACGACCACCAGATACTAAGACAGAGGCACCAGCAAAGAAGTGACGCATATCATTCTAGAAAAGATCAACACGGATATGACACCAACACTCGTAAAAACACTAGACATGACACCAATAACCGTCAATGTTACCACTGCTGGCAATTCAAATGTGAATGCTACTGAAAACTACAAGAGGAAAAAGGAAATCAGGACATAGACCTCATGCCGTCAAATGTGAAACAACCTTCTAGTAGAAAATCTTACATGGATGATAACAAAAACGACAATAGTGACATAAATAATTTAAAAATGAAACACTGCAACACCAAGACTGAAATATATAATCGAAAACAAACCAAAGGAGTGAAAATTGGACATTTGAACATACGAAGCTTATTGAAAAAAAATAGATGAAATTAAGATTATAATACATCAGAATGGTTTTGATATTCTAGCTATATCTGAAACATGGTTATCGGACAAAATACTGAATAAACTTGTAAATATACCTGGTTTTAATGTATATAGAAAGGATAGACCGAGTCATGGTGGGGGTGTTTTAATATATATAAAGGAGACTTTATCTCATACATATTGTCCAGATCTCACCAATTTTAATAATACTGAAGTGGTCTGGGTTAGGATTGACAATAAATCTTCCCCTTCTTTTTATGTATCGTGTGTATATAACCCCAAAGCGGACGATGAGAACCATTATCAATAATTTTGAAAATGTTCTAGCAAAGAATAAGGACATTGTTATCCTTGGTGACTTAAACATTAACTACATCTTAGACGAAAATTTATGTGAAAATCAAGCCCACTTTATAGAAACACTCCTTTGTTGCAAACAATTGATAGTTGAACCTACTCGTGTTACACAATCATCTCAGTCAGCCATTGATCATATATATATACCACAATGCCTCATAACCACTTGGATCACGGGATACTGAAATATACTCTTAGTGATCATTACTTGATATTTACAACTCTGAAATTTAGGCGCCAAGCTTCTCCTCCAAAAATTATTCACAAAAAAGATTACAATGGAATAAATATAAATGACTTTATTCGCGATTTAATGGATATTGGACTATATAGTGCTGTTATTGATGCTAAATCAACATCTGATGCCTGGAGAGATTGGTCAAATGCATTTAATACAGTGGTTAACAAACATGTAAAAATTAAAGAAATTAGAGTCAAAGATAGGTCAAATCCATGGATGACCAACGAAATTTTAGCCCTTATATATAAACGTGATTATACTCACCGTATGGCTGTGCGACAAAATGAATGAATATAAAAAACTGAGAAATTTGGTCATCTCAACAATTCGAAACTCGCAACGATCCTATTATAAGAAAACAATCACAGCCAATAAATCCTGTGACGTTTGGAAGTAGTGTAGTAAATTTAGTGGAAATGATGAACTAATATGGAGAAATAACTCGAGTATTTATAACTTTAAATTTAAAAGCCTTCTTGAAGAAGATGCTCTAGCATTTATAAACAAATTGCCATCTGAAACCAATGTTGATATTCTAGGCTATGATTCTTGTATTCTCAAACTTGGCAGTGAGATTATCTGTAGCAGTCTAACAATCTTATTTAATATTTCACATTTCTTATGGAGAAATTCCAAATGAATGGACATAAGCTCCGGTTACTCCAGTTTACAAAAACAAAGGCTCTAAACAAGACCCTAACAACTTTCGACCAATTTCTGTAATTGGGCATATTCCAAAATTATTTGAAAAATTAGTTGACTCTCAATTGAGAAAATATTTACAATCTCACTCTTTCATTACACATTCCAAGTCAGCTTTCATGAATCTCCATTCAACCCAGACGTCTTTGCATAATGTGATTGAATATGTGCTTGACAATATTAACGAAAATGAAATCAATGGTATTTGTATGTTTGATCTTGCTAAATGTTTTGACACAATTGATCACAAATTACTTGAATTAATTAAGCAAATATGACCTTAATGGCACTGAATTACAATGGTTTACAAATTATCTCAATGAACGGTATGAATGGTAAAATGTCTAATACAAAACTCATTGACAAAGGTGTTCCACAGGGATCTATACTTGGTCCTCTGCTTTTTACTATTTTTATCAATGATTTTCCCTCATGTCTATCTAATGCCTCCTGTAATATTTTTGCTGATGATACTATGATAGGTGTTAGTGATAAATCTATAATGAAAATACAGCAACTACTTCAGAATGCTGTCAATGAAGCTATTAAATGGTTTAGACAAAATAAGTTAACTTTAAACATAAACAAGTGTAATGTAATAATTATATCTAACAAAGATATAGTAGACAGCATAGATATTTTTTATAAATGGTGTTAAGTTACCCTTTGTTAAGTCTGCTAAATATCTTGGTGTAGAAATAGATAGTAAATTATCCTGGTCTAACCATATAGATGGATTGTGTAAGAAATTGTCTCCGCAACTTTATATCTTAAGAAGGTTAAAACAAATTCACCCAACAGATGATATTAATTGTGTTTACTACGGTATATTTCAGTGTATTATTGAATATTGTATCACTGTCTGGGGCTCTGCTGCACAAAAATATACATGTAAAATACAAAAAAATACAAAATAAAGCAGCACGACTTCTTGCACAAAACTTTGACTGGAACATTCGCGGTATAGATATTGTGAGAGGCTTAGGGTGGCAGAATGTTAAAGAAAGATACTGTTTTATCTGATCTTTTCTCCTCCATTTCTGAATATCATACTGTTCAACACGTAATGCAACAAGTAATACTCTACAGCAGCCCAGGTGTAATAATTCTTTATATAAATCATCTTTAAGTGTGAATGGGTCTAGACTTTGGAATAAGCTACCTTTAGAAATCAGAAATAAGAAGACATTTTCTGCTTTTAAATATAACCTTAATTTATATATGGCTAATAATCAAACCCTTACTCAATTATAGTTAGGGCTGCAATAATGATATGGCTGTACATGTCTTATCGCTCTGACCAATTCTTGTAGGTTTTTGAGTTTTAATGCGGGCACATTTGTGTTTTCTTTTCTTTTTACTTTGCTATAATTATACATGTATATACATTTGTAAACCTATTCAAATAACGCAAATGCATATATCATCGAATTATGATCTAAAATGTCTAATGTACCTTCTATTTTAGTTATTGTAACTATTGTACATATGGTAATTATTGTTTAAATATGTGTTTTCACTTTTTATGCGAATGCTTGTCATAAAACAGGGCACATATGCAAAATAGACAAAGGCTAATAATTACGCTGTATAAATATGTTTGAATAAATAAATAAATAAATAAATAAATAAATAAATAAATAAATAAATATTTAAAATGTGTAAAAACTTACAATTCATTCTCCCCGAGCACAAAATTGGGATTTTTTTCTTGTTTTTCCGCAAGAAAGTCTAGTCTCTAAATACCTTGTTGAGCTCTTTCTTATACTTCCTGCCAGACTGTTTCAATAACATTGAATTTGTATTATTTCGTGTGGTTGTTTTTATATGTCACATATATATCTTCCGTTTGTTCTCACACTCTTGGTTATACCACTGCTAGTGTGGGATTATACGAGCACGGAGCTTTTTGGGCCCAGAAGGTCTGCTGCGGTCACTCGTGGCAGATATATTCAGCTCACGTGCTGTTGTACATAAAATATGGTTAATTTCGTCAACCGCTGTGTTAATATATCTTTATTCAGTTGATCCAGTGCTGTTCAGCCTGTCCAGCTCAGTCATTATATTACTAATATCACAATCATTTAATATGTTTAAACATTTTGTAAATTCACTTGCCAATTCAGTTTTCCATTGTCCAGGAAAGTCTACCTAATACCTGAAACAAATTCGCAACAAGCTGAAATAGCTGAATATATCACAAATAACATATCAAAAATCCTAATGTGTCCATGGGGTGGAAGGGTCTTAAATTTAGGTCAAAAGGTCACACGAAGGTCAAATGACTAAAAGTCACATAACTTTGTAACTAATTGTTGCAGGTTGATCAAATTGGTATCTAGTTATACATTTTCGAACCCAAGGAATCCATTGAAAAGCCTTAAAACAATATCCAACAATTATATAACCCCAACATGCAGTTTGTTGAAGAAAAAAGTAATCGCTTGTCTGATACGTTTTATATAAACCAGATACTTTACACATAATCTTCACATGTTTTTTGGACCATTCAAGTACATAGCAGGGGCTATGGTACACAACAATAATATCTTAATAACTAAACTGTATATACAACTATCTAGGCAATATACCAAGAAACCGTTTCTACTCGTCTTCTGCACTATATTTTACTGCCGTAGTGCACGTTTGTCCATTACACCCACTACACATAGCACTACAATATACTCCTACTTTCCAACAACTACAGTTTTTCTTGGCATCTACGTTTACATCCACAAGAAACCAATTTCAACAGTCTTTCTGGTGCTACAGACTTGTCCGTTACCGTAATACTGGTTTTAATAAACCATCCTTTGATGTCCAACCCCGGTCTAAAGCGAGAAGAGAATGACACATGGCTTGTTGTACAGCATGGTATACTCTGTGTGAGTTTTGTCTTAGTGCTGAAGAAGTGGGGGGAAGTGACTCCAACTTGAATGATGTGAACAGTGAGGGTCAGTGAGCACCGATAACTTTAGTGTAGCGCAAATAACTTAACTTGTTGATGCTCGCAACATATTTTTGCTCTATAGAGCTGCAATGTTAAACTTTCACCTGCATATTTTATGTTACGTGGACTAGAATTTCTCTCTATAAATACTCTCAGTTCATCTAACTTGTTACCATCAAGTTTTAAAAAGCAATTGTAGCCGGTAATTTTGCCTTTTCCATAGAAAGCGGAAGTTGTCTCTGATCCAGTGACGAAACGCAGGAGAAGATCACGGCTAAATTGCTGTTACAGCTGTGGTATGCTATGCAGCATTGATGGATTAGTCTCTGTCATTATGAAAATGTTATATGATGGGTCTGACAGGGTCACAAGCATTACCAGTAAATCTGTATCATTACCCACAACAAGCACAGAACTATCTGATTTGGCTGCTTCACTAATAGCCGTAGAGCATATGCGTCAGACGAAGCCTGTATTTTTCCTACTCCGCCAGCAGATATGAATGTTTTTAGTTCACAGATCAGTCTACTCTTGTTTAGGTGGCAAGACAAGAATGATTCCTGGCTAGACACAGTTTTCATTTCCAACTGAAACTGAATTTCAGAAGATGTTATTTTAGCAGCTCTGATCATTTGCTCATGAGATTTTGTACTGTCAGCCTCATTGTCATAACCATAAAACACCACAATAAATGTTTTACCAAAATGTATGCTTTTTCTGTAGGTCGCATGTGTTGGTCATTTCACTTTATGCAACAAATAACACCATCAACACCATCAATAACAGGTTGCTCAGGTGCTAATTCGAATGTATATTTGCATATGTTTTTTTGACCTTCGTGTGACCTTTTAACCTAAATTCAGGACTTTTCCACCCCCTGGATACCTTAGGACTTTTGATATGTTGCTTGTTATACTTCTATGTTCCAGGTTACAGTGAGCACTTTAAAGGCTAACTTTCCTGGACTATTAGGTTTCCTATAATACAAAAGTCAGTGTTTTATTTTTAACTTGTAAGTCAATAATATATTCCTCTATCTCATCAAAAATAGACATTTTAGAATACATTGCATTTTCAGGTGGGATGTATGCTAAACAAATGATCATATCATTTATTTCATTTCAACACTAATCTTTTATCCAAATGGAGTCTTGTTGTTTAACGTTTAAGTTAATCACATTGTTATATATTTTTTCGATGAATAAAGCTGCCACTCCTCTTGAGGCCTTTCTCTTAAATAAACGATTTTTCGTAAATAATTTAAACTCGGGGATTAAAATGTCATCAAGATCCAAGTGCTCTCAACAGTATTATATCATGCTGCTCCAAAAAAAAGGTAAAATTCAACACATTTTAATTTTGTCTTCAGTCCACACATATCAAGCAAAGTTGTTGATAAATCACGTGATTGTGGAGTGTTGTGCACATGATTTATGTCAGGTGGTGATATATCATAGTTCTGCAGGGCAGTGTCATGAGTCTTGTGTTGCCTTGCTGCACCCGCCTGGCTAATGTCCTATAGCAGCGCTGAGTCACTGCCAGTGTCAGTGTCACAGCCAGCGTCTTCTTCGCTCAGGGGCGACTTCTTCAGTTTATCAGATGCGCAATGCGACGATTTAATTGCTGATCTTCCGTTTGTAGGGTCGTTTGGCTTTCTGATTGTCCAACTTCTCTTTACTAACGTTAGTTTCACCTGCTGTTATGCGAGATATGATTTGCTGTTTAATGGTTTTGTGTAATGAGCTCCGGCTGGATCGGTGCTAGAAAACAGCTAGTTTAGCACCACACCCTTTGCCGTCAACGTTGAAAAAGTGTCAATTTACTGCACATTATTGGATCGCCGACTCAGTGCTTGCAGATAACTATTGACACCAATAGTAGCGTCGTTCGCACTCTTCTGATTGCGTTCATGTCCTTTCCTCGGTGGTATAGAACACACTGCTATATGTGCATCAGCATCAGGGAATCTGTCATAGTTAGGCTGACACTGGTTGTTATATATAAAGGAATTGTTCATTTAATGATAAAAGCATGACATTTTACATGCTGTAAGAGAGCACCCTTAAGAATGTTTTTAGCTATAGGGCCATCAAAAAAATGATCTGTGATCTCGCTGACGGCCATTTTACATAATGGCTGCCAAAATGTATGTAAGTGTCAATATCTCAGCGCCTAATCCACTAAGAATCGAGATATTTTAGTCTAAATATATAATTTCAGGGGTACTGATAATAAATAAAGTATTTTTAAACACTTTAATCAAACACAGAGCATTTTAATGACTTTAATGGCAGCTATTTCACAAAATGGCTGACAAAATATATGATAAGTGTCTATAATTGTTATGCCAGCTACTAGTCCACAAATATTCTGATTATCTATGTCTAAATATATATTTTGAAGACCACTTGTAACAAAACAAAATATTTTTAAGAGACAACAAAAATGTTTGACTTCAGTGGTGGCCATTTTAAAAATGGCCGACAAAGTCCACATACGACGCGTGTCAATATCTCAGCTTCTGATCCATCTAAAATCGAAATATTTTCATCTAAATATACATTTTCAGGGGTACTGATGAAGAATAAAGTATTTGTAAACACATTAATCCAACAGAATAACAAAAAAATTACTGACTCTAGTGGTGGCCATTCTACAAAATGGCCGACCAAATCTGAGTACGTATTAATATCTCAGCTTCTAATCCACCTCAAATCGGAATATTTTTTATCTAAATATACATATTCAGGGGTACTAATACTAAACAAAAGTATTTTTAAACACATTAATCCGAGAAAAAAATATTTTCACTGACTCCATTGGTGGTCATTGTACAAACTGGCCAGACCAAATCTATATGTATACGTGTCAATATCACAGCTTATAATCCAAGTAAAATCGGAATATTTGTATCTGAATATACATTTTCAGAGGAGCTGATAAAAAAGTATTTTTAGAAATTTTAATCAAACAAAAGAACATTTTCATGAATTTAATGGCAGCCAGTTTACAAAAAGGCCGGCCGAATATATTTAGGTGTCAATATCAGCTAACTATGCATTTATAAGAGATTTTTATACAACAAAAAACATTTTACAGACCACAACTGCGGGCATTAAAAAAATAGCTATTTTAATAGATATATGTTTCAACACTGTCTCATACTCGAGGGCAAGGATTACAAAAAATAGACCCTAAACACTTTAATTATACAGAAGAATTCAATGGCAGTCATATAATTGTCGGTCAAAAATATATAAAATAAATGTAGATCAATTTCTTAGATTTCCTGGTAATTTTTAGTTATATAGTCCAGTTACCGGTGATGTGCTCTATGAAGAACCCTTGAAGTCATTCGATAAAAGTAGGACATAAGGCCATGAATGTGCAGAAAGCGACGTAAACTATATTCACCCATAATCCAGTCACAATGTAATTGTTGTGTCTAAATATAATTTGTTAGTGGCAGTGGCGTATCCAGAAATAAATTAGGGGGGTGCTCAGATTTCAAAGAAACCATTCAACAGCAGGGACCTATAGGGGGCATGCCTCCGCAAAATTTTGAAAAAATAAACATCAAATAGTGCGATTTCGTGGTATCTTTGCTGTAAAACGAAGATACGAGATACTGGCTGGAATGTCAGTTTTAACCTTATGACAGATTGACCTAACCTACTCTAGTCCAACTATTTAAGCTAACACAACCACACAATGGGAAAAAAACGTAAACATGATCATTAGCTCATTTAATAGCGAGTGCGAACTCCTAGGCATATTAAATGAGCTAGATAAAAATAAACAGCTGTCGATCCAATGTTGCGTTAATGTTTGCCAGCGTAGCAGACGGTGGAGCAACAATAATATTTATCAAACGTTGGGTCACCCTTATTGTGATAATAATTAAGCAACCTTGTTTGTGGAATGCCGAGTATGCAATTATGTACGGCCTAATTATGCAACAATCATCTATTAAAAGTGATAACATGTCATTGAAAAAAGTTTTGGACCATAAAAATGCTTACAACGTTTACTAATGATCACTTAAAATTCCTGAGATATTTATTTTTATTTCACCCTTATGAATTTGCCACCCTCCCCTATGGCAGAATATTTTTTAATGCAAATGTTATATTCCAGTTCATCATCAGTTAGGCCTATATCAGATATTTGTTTTAGTATTGGTTGTAGTTCCACATTTTTTAAAAACAACTTTACTGCCAATTTTCAATTCTTATTCTTGATTTCGTCTCTGGTAAAAAAAAACTGTTGAGTCCCAGCTGTATCTGAATTATTTCGTGTCAGTGGCTATACTGGAGGTCTATATATTGCACTGAAAAATACGAAAAATTCAAATAGGTCCTAAAACAATTAAATTTTGGGAATTGAAAAAGCGACCCTGTTTTTTATCCATTTGCTCTCAAAACTGAGTCTCAGAGATGATATCTCTTGAGAAATAAATTCGCCATAACCCAGGTGAAAGAATCATGGTGATTGAGGAATAATTTTTATCCCGTGGTCCTTTTTATTTTATTTTATGCAACCCCAAGTGCTTGATAGGGCAGCACGTCCATCTCTAAGCCGTTGTCCGTTTCAAGCGATCCCCATAGCCTACTGTGGATTGTGCTTGTGGTGTGTTATAATTATCATAGGGTAGGATAGTCTATGATAATTACTATCAATCTTAGAATATCTACTTACGAACAACGTTGTTTCAAGGTATTGTATGATAATTATCATGAATCTTAGCATATTTATTCTCCATAACGTTGTTTCAAGTTTCGCTCAACGTTTCATTTATTGGTCAAGACTAACACAAAGTTGATATATTTTACTCTTTTTCTTTAAAAAAAAAATGAATGTTTGAAAAATATGTCCATCTCACACTAATTAAGGGTGGACAGGAGAAAGAAAACCATTCGCAACAAATTCCTACTTTTAGATGCTCTGAATGGGCGAATTTTAAAGATTTGCATTGTAAAGATTTGCTTCTGTCGCCTATCATTTATTTGACTTCCAGTTAAAAACATACAAAAATGGTACATTATCATTATTATTAATCGGGTATTTTTTTTAACATGTTATTAACTTTGGTTGACGGGAACAGGTCGAGACGACCTCTACAATGCCTGTCAACCATATTAGTGAATTAAAATTATATAATAAAATAACATGACAGTATAATATAAAACCAACTGTTCACTGGCTATAGGTGTTGCCATATAGCCAGTGAACTATGTAAGGCAGCATCATATCCAGTGTTTAAAATAGCAATGCTTTTGTGTACATGCTATTTAAAAATGTACATACATAGTATAGATTATAAATTTTGCGATATGTACACATAAAATAAAATAACCGATAATTGTCTGTCATCTGTTTCCCGCACCAAAACCAGAGAAAAAATAGCTACACTGTGCTCTACACAGTGTAGCAAAAAAAGACACTCTGGATAGCGTAGAAACCTAATTAAAACCTCTAAATCCTTTAGTTGTTTATTATATAAACGGACAGACAACTAGGGTATGTGTAAAGGAAAAATTGTAAAAACTAATGACACTCTTAATTTTACCATGGACCTACATACATCCCTAGATAAAAGTAATACTATAAACCTAGAATGCATCTATTGACGTCAGCTCATATAGCCGTCGCGCAGCCGAAATATGCTGAGTAGTACCACATATGCAATATTAGACTGGAGGAAAAACAATCCCAAACTCAAGGATTAAATCAGTTGATTAGAGATCCTTGAAATTATGGGTAAGGACCCACCTCGTCTGGAAACAAAGGCGACTGAAAAATCACTAAACCTAAAAATAAAACAGAAAAAAACAAATAATAATTTTGAGGGGAACATCCATCCATGCTATGTGGTAATACTCTAAGTCAGATCATGGCAAGCGTGATCATGTAGAGTGATGTCGGTCTGCTCCGAACAATATCAGAGATTGTCTCCGGCCTGAATTCGAGCCAGGCAGACAACACAATGCAACATTCGCAGATTATCGTTCATAGATCGATCACTTAAGGTGCCATTTGTGCTGGATGTATAGATATATATTCAATACACTAGTAAAAGTTAGGCGGGGCGGTTCGTCAGCTGCCAACACAAGAGTATCGACAACGGAGCCCTCCGTCCTTAGTCATGCGTGGCTGGTGACAGCTCAAATAGCCGTCTCACAGCCGATTCAAATTGCACAGGTAGTTAGAGACACAAAATATACCGCTATATTCGACAATTTCCACAAGCACAAGCCAGGCTCCAGGTACATCGATTATTCACATCAAATAAGTTTACCATGGTGAGATATAATTCATTCAGGTTCTTCTTAAAAATCTGCAAGCTACTAGCATCTCGGATAACAACAGGTAAAGTGTTCCATAAGCGAGCAGTGCGATAAAAATAAGTACATTGGAACTGAACAGTCTTGCACAGAGGAAATTTCAGTAGAACACCCTGTTTTGTCTTTAAGCTGTTAATGGCGCCAATGATGCATCCCAGACACCAGCCCTTTAAATCGGAAGGGGCATATATTTAGGTGTGGAGGGGGCTGGAACCAACATGTCGGACACTGATGGATTAATTGTGCTCGAGCAACCTGAGCACCCCCTGGATACGTCACTGAGTGGAAGGGATTAAAAGATATAATAAAAAATGTCTTTATCCAACAATAAAACGCATATTAATTAGTAACTTCAATATCTTTAAATCCACTTAGAGTGGAAATATATAGTTTAAAAATATATATATATTTTACAGTACTTTTATAAATCTTGAATATAGAATGATTTGAAAAACGGCATCTTAATAATTCAGACTAATTATATTGGTAGAAGACTCATTTTAGATAGTTATTATTGGAATCAAACATTGTTACCATTGAAACCTGTTTAATATGAAAATATAAATAGTTTTTTAACCTGTTCTTGCTACAAATAAAATAGTTTATAGATCAAAGAGCTTTTATCTCGCCCACTTCACTTCTCAGCTCCCATTGTCTGTTGGCACTTACCCTAATTCACAATATCCAAACTGACCAGATATGACTATATGTGACAGTAAGGTTTGTTTTTAACTTGAATAATTACGTGTTTGTGCATTATTAATACACATACTATTTACATGAATTCTCTCTCATTAATAGCGTCAGGTATGAAATTATAGTCTGACTTATTAGGTCCAGCAAACATAAGAAGCCGGATACCACCCCCCCCCCCCCCATCCCGGGTGATTTGGTGGAGTGTATGACTGTTGTAGCTTGTCTAAAACTCTTCCATAAATAAAATGATCACTGTTCAGAGTATTATGGTCAAAAAGATCGATGGCTAACAGGGTGTTCGGCCTTGAGCTTTGGTGCATATGCAGCATAATCTGTGTTAAAATAATGACAGAGGTTGTTGCCCAACCTTGTAGAACTGTTTATGACACTACCATTATGATAATACACAGTGCCAATTTAAATAGAGCCTCAACCAGTTCTTCATCTTGTTGTGGAT
This sequence comes from Flabesymbios commensalis, assembly GCA_964017125.1. Lineage (NCBI taxonomy): Eukaryota > Metazoa > Annelida > Polychaeta > Terebellida > Flabelligeridae > Flabesymbios > Flabesymbios commensalis. The sequence continues at coordinate 32,984,267 of OZ024911.1, read as the reverse complement.
CAGCACTATGCTGATGTATCCTTTTTATGTCAAGTTATTTCCCTTTCTTGTCTGGCGCGGTTGTAGAGGTTCATTTACCATGTTTATAAGACACCAATATGGTACTTGTCCTTCTAAATAATAACATCATCTTTGTATAGCTCAGCCAGCATACTTGCATCTTGTAGGTGTCGGGCATATTTTCTGATCGGAGCATCAAGATCAAGTGTATGGTACAATAATTCTGTGTCTGTTGTTGGTTCCATGCAAAACAACAGATCTGTCATGCCACTATTTTGACGAAAATAGGGCCTATAGGCCCTATCCTTTGGAAACATAATGTAATGTCTGCTAATGCTGTTTTTCTCTTATCAGTTTGTTCAAACTTAGTCTTGTTAAATTGTAAATAAAATTCATCAAGCCATTTGCCTTTTTTGTTTTAAACGTTCCGCCTAGTCAAGTAGCTGTAGACGGGAAATAATATTTGATGGCAAATAAACCAAAAAGCTTTACCATGCATATCTTATCTGCATTCATATTAATGTTGCAATGATTTGTAAATAAATCAATAGAACGATAAAATAAGTATTTATCAGATCATTTAGATACGTATTTCATATTTTTCTCCCTAATCCTTTGTTTTGGTCCTGAAAATGTATATTTAAACACAAAGATCTTTCTCTATGTTGATTAGTAGCGGGGATATTAAAACATCTATATTCTGGCGGCCATTTTGAAAAATGACTACCATTGATATAAAAATATTAAATTAGGGTATTTTTAATTGCATTCCTTGGTCCCGAAAATGTATATTTAGACACCAATTTTTTTTTTTCTAAATCAATTAGAAACTGACATAATAAAACACATATATTCTGGCGGCCATTTTGGAAAAAATGACTGCCACGATAGTCAAATATTAAATTTGGGTATTTATAATTGTCTTTTTTTGCAATCCATGGCCCAGAAAATGTATGTTTAGACACCAACATTGTTTTTCTACGTGGATTAGAAACTGAGATATTAAAACATGTATATTTCGGCGGCCATTTTTAAAAATGGCCACCAAACGGTCAAAGGTCAAATTTGCGTATTTTTTATTGTCTTTTTTGTAATACTTGGTTCTGATAATGTATATTTAGACACCAAGAACATTTTTTAAAGTGATTTAAAAAATGAGATATCGAGACATGTATATTCTGACGGCCATTTTGAAAAGATGGCCGCCATTAAGGTCAAGGGTCAAATTTGGAATGGTCCTATAGCTAAAATTAACCGACATAGTATGTTCTCCTAGCATGCAAAATTTCATGCTTTTATCATTAAATGAACAATTGTTTTACCTGTCAGCCTAACTATCACGTACATGTGACAGGGCGCTGCTGGCGTTCAGCATCACCTCCGTGCCGTCTCGCCATGTGATGTCGTTGGTTCCCAGATGTACTACAACATTTTCAACTTTCGAAGTGTCTGTATGTACGAGTCCTATGGGTGTTCAGTGTTTCTCATATTTGGGACTCCCAGAATTAGATTAAGAATAGGGAATAGGCTTATTTTCTCTTTCATTTTGTTTTAATTCTGGTGTACCGGTAGTTGTTTTCTCTCCTATTCTGCTCCTATTCCTGTCGCCCTCATCAGGTTTCGCACCTATTCCTGTCGCCCTCATCAGGTTTCGCACCTCATGACTTGTTGTCACCTCCTCGTGTCTTCTTAGCTGTTTGCTGATCATCCATTCTTCATTCTCTTATATCATTGTAGTATTCGCCATACTTCTCCTTGTCCTCTAATGGCAACTTTCGCATCGACTCTCTATGTGACCAGTCATAGCACAAAATCGGCACACCACCTCGTTCTTGTAGTCTTGAGTGGTGTGACCAAGGAGGTTAAAAGACCTCCTTGGTGTGACTGATGCTGAAGCACCGGAAGCACGCCCGCTCCTTCTTGGGTCGAGCTGGGCACTTGTAGTGTGAGTGGCTTCTCAAACTGCAATGTTTACACTCAGTTCTAGAGTTACACAAAAAAGTTAGAAGTCTTCAACAGTTATTATCGTAGGGATGGATCTCATTGGCGTCATACAGACCTAGGTAGCGAGTACCAGTCTGTATGTTCGTGTTCTTCACAGCTCCACGACGTACACTCTTTCTCACAACTTCACCGTATTCATCGAAGGCAGATATAAGGCTGTCGTCATCCATTTCGTATAGCGCATCCTTGTCGGTTATTTTATTTTATATGAATATATCACAAAATTTATAATCTACTATGTACATTTTTAAAATAGCATGTACACAAAAACATTTCTATTTTAAACACTGGATGTGATAAGTATGCCAATACCTATAACTAGTGAATAGTTGGTTTTATATCATACTATCATATATTATTTTATTATATAAGTTTAATTCAGTGATATGGTTGACAGGCTTTGTAGAGGTCGTCTCGACCTGTTCCCATCAACCAGTTAATAAAATGTTGAAAAAAATACTCAATTAATAATAATGATATTGTACCATTTTTGCATGTTTTAGGAAGTCAAAAAACATAAACAAACATAAATATTGTACAAATAATATACAAATGTTTTGTGTTAGCAGTAGTGAGTATTATACATTGGGGACACGGATAATGGTTGTATAATGGTTGTCAATGCCGGCATGGTTGTCTGAACGCTTTCAATGATGGCCAACGTCCCCAATGATTGCCTAACGTTGTTACAGCATTGTTTTTCAACCATACATTACCCCAACCCCCTCCCCAGGGTAGCATCCCATAGACGGGTACTACAACGCTGGTACAACGTCGGCACAACCATTCCAGATTTGGAGACACGAAATTTCAAGACAAAGACATTTTTTGGACACACGGAACCCCCCTCCCCTGGGTAGGATGTGAAAAAAATTGGGAGACACTAGAATTAGATGTTTTTAATGCTGCTGTTTGACAAGGTACATATTAAAAACCATACACAAACACCAACCCACCAACAAAAATTGTCTTTTGCATGTTGTTTAAACATTTGCACAAAATATTTTGTGAAAAAATTGTAAAAAATATTTTTTTAGGACTTTTAGGTGGATTTTTACACGCTTAATATTTTTTTACACCAATTTTTCCTGTGGTGTTGGTTTTTTTTTACTCAAATGTTATCTTAAAATTAGATTTCGGTTATAATATTTTTGTTTTTGAAGTTATAATGTCTAATTTTCTAACTTATTTCGTTACGGGTCTGATGTTTTTTTACACCAAATATTATCTTAAAAACAACTTTTTTGTTATAATCTTTTTGGTAACATTTGTCATTTTTTACTGGTGTGGTTTTTTTACTCAAATATTATCTTAAAAAAATATGGATTTTGTAGGGTGTTGTATATTCACATGTTAAATGTAGTTATAAAACACTTTTACTCTACAAACGACGACTATAACTAACAATCATCCGTTACAGAGTTGTTTGCATGCCCCATATTGGATGAATGTTTGCCCAATGTTGTATACATCGGGCGGAATTTTGGGGACAACTCGTTAATCATACGTGACCCAGGTGTTTTTTAAGTGAGAGTGTTATTTACTAGTCTGAGGACATCCGGTAGTCTGCTGCAAATCAACATTCGCTCCCTTGTTCTATTAGTAATGTTTTTTTCTCACGTTTAGATGGATGTATATCATATATATAATATATATTCAATATAAATTCACCTTTCACTTCCCGTACACCAACACAAATAAGTCTAATTCTCCTTTCACTATGCGTACACCAACACAGATAAGTCTAAAACTTTGTTGTGATAAATCTAAGTAATTTATTTTTTAGTTGATCATGTATTCAATAATTTATTTGTAGAAAACTGAGATGTACCAGAGACAATATCAGCTAAATCCTAGCAACAGTCAGTACCATCAGCAACAAAAACGACCGTTTCAAATTCTGCTTGTGGTGTGCCGAATAATTCCATATGGCCCTGGTTATGTGTCATACCTACCAATATCTGGACAATGCTGGGTCAACGTCCGATCACTGGGAGCTGTGAATTACGACTGCACAATAAATGAAATCCTAAATTATATATAATATAGACATTCATTCTATGTCAAATATCAGGCAGTATGCTGATGTCATTTAATTCAGACTGACGTAAATAACAAAATATACATCCAAATATGATAATGTTACACGATCATCACAGAGTCGAACATGTATGTGGATAAAGTTCATAATTAAAATACCAGTTATGTATGATTAAAAAGATGTACTACAGTATTTTAGAAACAAATAGTTTTTTTATATGCATGTTATGAATAGCATGAATATGAATCGAAGTGTATATGCATGTCAGGGTGTAAGTACGGATATTATACTCTGATGAAAAGTAGCATTATCATCCGATACAGAGTTGATCGCATACCACATATTGGTAGAATGTTCGGCCAATGTCTACGTGGGTTGAGGGACAAGTCATTTATAACACGTACCGGGGGTAACCCAGATGTTTTTTCATTGATTTATATAGGCAAAGCAGAGTGATACACACACACACACACACAATATGTATACACAGCAGATGACTAATGCCTCAAGAGACGCTATACACTCAGATAACTACTATGCGGCAAGAGACAGTGAATTGATGATGGCCCACTGTCTGCGACACTGGCCCGCTGACCTACACCACAAATGGCTTAACAGCTTAACCCTTGTATCGCTAGGTATGTATATATACGTTTCGAGCTTTTAGATCAATGGTAGAGTCCCAACACAGTATTTGTACACAAATACATTAACAGCGTTGGCTATGTCTATTGCGAGTGTTGTTTGTTGGGATATTTTGGTGTATACAATAATATATTCCGAGTAAAGCTGGTGTGTGTATGATGATTAAACAATTTAGACAACTTATTGATAGTAAGAGTGAAATTCAAAAGAACCTACCAAAGGAAGCAAGAGTGTCTCCATGTTATTTAGATGCTGACCACCAAAATCAAGAAGGCTATTTATGTGCAGATATTGCACACCGTTTGAATATCATCAGACAATGTAGCTTACGAAAAAATCAACATCATTTTAGGTAAGTGATCAGTCTTGTTGACACAGTAGTTTTTGTGGTTAAACCTTCCTTGATGACTCACCACAGGGGCTGAGAATCGTCAGCTGGTTGGTATAAGACAGTGGGTCTGGTTCTTGGCAATGTAGATAAAAAAGTAAACAACCATGGATGTTTCATATGTACTCTCTGACAGCGTGAAAGTAGCAATTCGTCAAAAGGACAAGAGCTGTTATTAGTGCAAGAACATTAGGGTTGAACCTGGAATAAAATTGCAGAAAGCTGATTTTTTCAGGAATGATACATGGACATCTCCCCAGACGAATTCCGAAGATGCCCCAAAAATCCCCCTTGTGCATTTTTTTTAATTCAAGATGGCCGCCACCATGTAACGCCATTTTCGAAAAAAACAGGGGTGTACCATAATTCCTCACTTTTGCAGTTCGAAAAAATATTTAGGTGTCTTTACTTATGTTTGAGGACACAAAGAGTTCATCCAGATGATCTGAAATGATATCAGTACTTTTCTCAATACCAAAAATCCAAGATGGCCGCCATATTGATATACTGAGTATGTTGAGCGATCTCTTAATTAAAAAAACGAAAATATGAGGTAACTATCTCGTTGTTGAGCCTTAATGTATTTTTTGTCTAAACCCATGGAGTCTAGCACTTATTTAGATCACCAATATTTTATTATATTGAATTTATCAACATAAATCCCACATACCGGTAGTTTAATGTTATGTAACACCATATAACGTCATTTTTTCAAAAAAAAAAACAGGACTATACCACAATTCCTCAATTTTGCAGTTAAAAAAAAATATTTTGGTGACTCTACACAAAAAGCTCATCAACAGGATCAGAAATAATATCTTTCCTTTTCTTATCTCCACAAATCCAAGATGGCGACCATTATGTGAAGGGTCCCCCCCCCCTCAGAAAATCACGTACATGCCATAATCATCATGTTGTTGAAACCTTTTTTTCAGGGCCATGGAATCTAGAATATATTTCCATCACCAATTTTTTAAATAGAATGTGCTTATCAACACAAAATCCAACATGGCTGCCATATTGGTTGGCTCTTTTAGCGCAGATGCCACGATTAGGCGATGTCCAACTGTTTTTTCATATGGGAATATAGATATAGATTGATCAAATTTACAAAATATCATATGTCAGAATCATTGATTAAAATTTTTAACATCTCTCATCTTTAAATATAAGTGTATTTTTCATTCATTTGAAGCTTGAGATAGCGTAAGAAATTCCAGTTTCAAACACAGCGACTAATTCCAATGTAGGTATTTTATATAGTAGGCCCATATAAAACGTTTTTCGATTTTGGTTAAGTATTAGTTGTGATTATTATTGTGAATGTACATAATAACAGAGCTAAGTACAATATTACACCACATTGAACACGTTTAACGTCAGGATATGATAGTTTTATGTCAGGATATATGAATATGATATTAGGATATGACACTTTAATATCATGATATGTAATATAATGTCCAAACATTGGTGTTTAATATAGCAAAATCACGTTATGATGGCTCAATACAGCTTTATAAAGGCAGTATATAGTGGCTAAACATCACGTTGCTGTATTAAAATGAAAAAAATATACATCATATTATCACAAAATGCATTACAATTTCGTGATATATCGTTTTAACATCACTATGACATTTTAATGTCAGGATATGACATTTGAATCTTAGGATATGGTACTTGAATATTATGATGTGACATTATACATTGATGAAATGACACATTGAGGTCACAATATAGCATTGTAATGTGATGGTGTGTCATTATAATGACAAACATGCCATTTAATATTGAATATTGTATAATAAACAGTTCGAAGTCAGGATCTGGCATATTTATGCCAGGATATTGGATTGTAATTTAGCAGAATATGACACTTTAACGTCATGATATTATAATGTCCAAATTTCGTCCTTTTATATCACACAATAGGATTTGAATGTCAAGATATTCAATTTTTTATGATAGGATATGACATTATCAAATCAAGATATGGCGGGCTTGGCGGCATTCTAATGTGACATTATAAGGACTGAATATGACACTATACAATATTTTAATGTGACCATAGAATGTCAGGCTTTGTCACTTTGAAGTCTGGATATGGCATTTTAATGTCAGGATATTATATTGTTATGTCAAGGTATAACATTTCAATAACATTATATTGACAGACGCACGTTACCATATGGTAATACAGAATCGACATAGAACATTCCAATATCAGGCTGGCACATGTCAGTTCAACATATATATCGCAATATAATTCAGTAAGTAAAGGCCTCTACATTGCTCAAATACCGGTACTCCCAAAACTGCCAACAACAAAAGCACTTCGGAAGATTCAATAAAATGGAAAGTAATTAGATAGCGTTAAGACACATGCTCTTTGAACATCATGTGGCCTTGCCCTCTTTTACTTTCATTTCCTCTTACACTAAAATGTCATATTGTGATGTTAATATGCTATATCATGATATTTAATATCGTGACAATACACTAAAAGATCCTGTCACTTTAATACCATACCGTGATGCTTAACCACCATATCCTGCATTTATAAAGCTGTATCCAGACATCATAACGTCATTTTACTATAATAAAGAGCAATATTTGGACATTACAAAACCATGTCATGACGTTAATCTTTCTCGTCCTCATATTATCGTGACATAAAGAGATCATATCCTGACGATAAACTGTGACATCAATTAATTTAATGTCATATTCCGATATTCTGATGTAAAATCATCTCATTACAACACCATACAATGCTATAACTTCATTACGAAATATAAATATCCTAATATTCAAAATGTAATATCTTGATATTTAAATGATATATTTCATGATATTAAACATATTGACATTCGCAGATCAAGGACAAAAGTAAGTATTTAAAAGAGCATTGTTACAGGACGATTATCAAAGATGTCATGTACATGTAACGTGTGAGGCGCAAGTCCTTATCTTGTAATTGATTTTTGCTAGAAAGCCTCCCTTCAACGTCACCTACTGCCCCAGCCAACACGGGGCATTCATCCAATTCTGTTTAATTTTTGTGCCAGCGTCGAAGACGGTCAGCCCATATTAAAACAGCATCGGATGAATGCCTCGTGTTTAAACTCCATTATGATACAGAGCATATTTTGCTGTACAGGAGGGTGTGGAATCTACAGTCTGGGAACGGATTTTATATCATGGTCGTTTGTAACCAACGCAAACTGAAAGAGCAGTCGCCCCAGAAAGAGTTCTAAAAAGAGTGAGTTGCGGGTGCAGAGTGGCTTGTTCAAAGGGGGGGGGGGAGATCTCACAAATCTAGACTATATTGTACAACGATGTGCTCTTTTTGTATTGGCCAAACATGTAGAAACTGTGACAGCTCGGATGATTGAAACGCAATAATTTCAATATTTACCAGAGATTAATTTGTTAACTTGACAAATCTCAATCTACATTTTCAGTGGGAAAGCAGTTCGAAAACACTCCAAAGCGTCACCCACCATGGTGGAATTAACTATAACTACCATGTGGGATTCATGTCGATAAACACAATATAATAATAAGTTCCAGACTCCATGGGTTCGGCTAAAAAATACATTTTAGTTTCAACAACGAGATAGTTATCGCATATTTTCGGGTTTTTTAAGAGATCGCTTAACAAAATATTATGGCGGCCATCTTGAATTTGTGGTATTAAGAAAAGTACTGATATTATTTCTGATCATCTGGATAACCTCCTTGTACTTTAAAACATAGGTAGAGACACGAAAATCATTGTTTTAACTTCAAAAGTGGGGGATTGGGGTATAACCCTTTTTTTTAAATGGCGTTACCTGGTGTTATGTATAAATTAACTACTATGTGGGATTTATGCTGATAAATTCAATATAATAAAATAATGGTGATCTAAATAAGTGTTATATTCCATGGGTTTGGCCAAAAAATACATTTTAGGTTCAACAACGAGATAAATATCTCATATTTTCGTGTGTTTTTAAGAGATCGCTTAACATAATCAGAACAATATGGCGGCCATCTTGGATTTTTGGTATTGAGAAAAGTGCTGATATCATTCCTGATCATCTGTATCAACTCTTTGTGCCTTAAAACATAAGTAGAGACACAAAAATATTTTTTTCCTAACTACAAAGGTGAAGAATTAGGGTATACCCCTGTTTTTCGAAAATGGCGTTACATGGTGGCGGCCATCTTGAATTAAAAAAATGCACAAGGGGGATTTTTTGGGCATCTTCGGAATTCGTCTGGGGAGATGTCCAGGTATCATTCCTGAAAAAATCAGCTTTTTGCAATTTTATTCCAGGTTCCTGTGTTTTTTTCACTAATGCTCTTGCACTATATGTTGAATTAGCAACAGAGACCAACAGATACTTTATATCATCAGATGTGTGGCTAAAAACTGATTGGGTATCTGAACTAGATCATAGCCTGGATACTAAGGTGTGTGTGGGGTATAGAAAATGTGTTGTTCGTAAACCAAATGGACAGATTCTATTCCTAAACAGTCGTAATTCGCAATAATGTTTTGCAATATCTACTATGGAGTGGTATAAGCTACAGGATTTGTATGCATCAATCAGTCATGTTTTAGAGACTCTGTTGACCAGTGTTTCTAATGAAAATCATGAATGACTTGAAATATAATAACATTGTGTGCTCTGGATTATATAGTGTCAAACTGAACTTGGATATTCTAGAACCACAGCTATCGAATGTTATTAAGAGAAAATCATCACTTGTATGGAAATGTCGGAAATTACCATTCACATGTATTGTATATAAAACTGGAAAATTGCTACTTATGGGCAACCCCAAAAAAGTTCTTACAGATATGGATGAGTGCCAGCGATTTGGACGCACAACTTTACAAAGTTATGCACGGATTATTCATTCAAAAATCGGACGTGGACAATTACTTAATGTGAAACTTGAAACAGTTACTGCAACATACGACTTTGGATTTCAAATTAAATTCAGTGAACATAGTAGGATCTTATGAGCCGGAAATTTTTCCAGGATTTATGATTAAACGTCATAATATACATTTTAATGTATTTACTAGTGGAAAAATGGTTTGTGTAGGTTTAAAAACATCAGATGATATTATAACAATTGTACAACCCTTGATTTTTGAAATTGAATTATTCATGTACACGAATTAATGAATAAAAAAATGATGTATTTGAAAAAATGTAGTTTTTTTTATCAGAGGCAAAACTATGATCTAAGCTATAACTATACCGATTCAATGTTAATTGTTGCTAACCATATTGAGAAACGAAAATAAACGAAAATAACTAAATAGTGTTTTTGTTAAATGTTTTTTATTACAAAACTACAAGCAATACAATTTCACATTTTTATAAATATAACCACTGAAATAATTAAGCAGACTTTAAAAACCCCATCCAAACAGACAAAATTATCAAATGATTTATGCTAACTATTACTACATGAATATATTTTTATCATTAATAGTATACAAATTCAAGGAAGAAATTCAATAAAAAACTTTCATTATCAGCAATCGATCTTGAACTTAATTCATTGATAGTATTTCATAAGCGTGTGTTGATCTATAGTATAGGTAATATAAACAGTACAATCCTCACGAACTTGAATATTCACTTTAAAACCTTGTCTTGTTAAATATATATTGGTTATTGTACTTTAACAGGATTGGTTCAAATGTATTAGTCATAACATAAAAATCAGCTAAACTATCAAAGTAATAGCCATGCCTAAGTTCAATCACAACCCAATGTCTTCCAGCTTGTGTTGAAGTTTCCGTGTTAACAATCATCGGTGTGTCAGATAAAGTAATAGTATCTCTAGAGCAGACATGCACATTCAAGTCTAGCTTCCTGTCGTATTCCCGTAATGTATCACTATTCATGTTTATGAGACTTCACCTGATCCTGATATCTCAACAATTCCACAAAATGTTCCGTAAATAATTACAGTTATGTTATCAGCTAACGCCTCCTCAAATCTCAATTCAATACAACCTTCACCAGCCTGTTTCATTGATTGCACGTTTGAATTTTCTAATTCTGCGGCAATATCTATCTCGAATATAGCAGCACCCTTGCTAAACTCCTCATATGATATATTGGGTGACTTACCACCTCTAAATAAGGTGCTATAACAATCTACATAGTTTTTTGTTTTAAAATTAGGTTTTAGTGGCTGGTTAGGGATACTTCTATTGTTTAATAAATAGGCTATATAATTAACATTAAAATGTTGAAAGTAGAAGGGGTTCGTATCTCTTGAACCATCGTATGCTTTAGTTTCAACCATACACAAATATATTTTGTCTTGTATTTGGCCAGCAAATAGGTTAGAGTTACTACGAGCCGACTTGTAGCCTTTATCAACACGAAGGGTATTGATGACACTCCTTTGAATTGGGTATAATGCGTTATTCATTTGTAAAACATTTTTGTGCGCCTGTATAATATTTGGAGCAATATGGTAACAACAAATATCTAGTGAAGTTTTTACCAGTTTCAAACTATACTCTTCAGTAACACCAGACTTTGTCATTAGTGTGAAAACATCACGAGCAGGGATCATTTATATTTTGATGGGTATGCCATCAATTAATAATCTATCCTGTTTAAAAAAATCTAATTGTAAATCACCCATCAAATCTAATAGCTGACCACCACGAGTAGAGGCTTCTCATATTCTTAAGCTGATATTATCCAGTGTGCTGGAATCAGTACTGCCAATGTTCTAACCCCTATCTTTAATATACATACTAAGGCGATCTTTGCGATTATCATCATCAATAGAAGAGTTTAGTATTTTATCTATGATGGCCTTGTATGCATAGTAGGGTCCTAATGATTTTATAGTGGTATGTTGAAGGGTAAGGTCCACTTGTGACCACATACTATGTAAAATCTGATTCACTATGCCGACTGATGCATCTGCTGCAATGGGGGCACCTTTAGAATCCACAATCTGGATAGTCGCACGTAATTTTGTACTCTTCAGGTCAATATATGCATTAGTCTCACCTCTGACCTCAAAATTAATGGTTAATCCCTTACCCCACTCAGTTGTAGGTTGAATATTCACCCACTCTCTCTTTAATACACTCACATCTGCTAATGGTTTAGAAAAAATTGCCAGCTTGTCGCTGTAAACGGCCTCTGACTCCAAATTCATTTTGCCTTGCTTTTTTGACAACCTTCTGTTGAGATTTATTAGCTCCTACAGAACGTTTTTCACCAGTAGCTTTTTTGTTTTTGGGATTTGTCTTGGCACTTTTCTGAACTTTTTTTTTATCACAGATTCCACACGTTTCTTCAATCGTTTGATCCGGTCAATGGTACTTATAACATTTTCAGTCTTAGGTGGGCCCTGTGATCCGCCAACCTGGTCTGTATTTTGTGGTTCTGTAGGTTGTGGTGCATTATGCACAGATTTGTGCATAGTTTCAAGCTTGCCTGTGGCGATATCGTGGAAATGTTTAGTCCACACATCCATAATCAGTCTGATATGTACTTGAGATGTAGAGTACAGGAAATAATCGGGTTACTAGTAATTATATCACCAGCTAAATTATACATTGTCATACGTATATGATCAACTGGTGTACTAGTTGTAATTGGTATGTAATACGGATTTGTAAATATCACTGAATCGTTCTTGCGTAAATACGGCAAAAATCTTAATACAGGTATCAGTCGATTATTAACAGCAGAGTCTTGACATAGATCACATCCAATGATGGCGTGAAGAGGGGCGTCACTTATAACCTTCAACGTTATGTCTGTTAATGCAATGTGCCATGTACCACCACGTCTTTGACCTATTTCAATGCTATATCCCATAGGTAAATGATATACACCATTGTTGTTGTTGTTGATCCCCAAGAAAACATAACAATCATTCATTTTTATGGTGTTTATTGACAAAATAATGCTGTGTAACCGTACAAGTGTGTGGTATCTGTTGAAACAATCACAATAATTACTCACTCGGGATTGATTTTCTCAACACTTGATGCATCAACCCAAGAATTAAATTTTCTGGGATAATATAACCATTTAACATAGACTTGTTTCACACCTCGGTATGTTCTCTTTTTAAGTACCTTTTCAATGTTATTTACTGTAACATCAGTCACGTATGCCTCTTGTAATTCTTCATTATAAAAACTACCGATAATCACATCTCCAGCCATATCGGCCAACTTATAGACTGGTACGTTGGATATGTTTTTTACGATGAACTACTGTGAATATCTCACCACTGAAATGAATATCATAGACACGATAGAAAGGTTTACGGGTATAACTTACTCGTACTTTATCACCAACATTAAATTTAAATTTTGGGGTCCTTTTTTTCTTTGTACGTAAATAACGTGATAATCGCACCTCGTGTGCATTATCATCCGTTACAGAGTTGGGTGCATAACCCATATTAGCATGTTTTGTTTTAATATACGAGTTAACAATGTCGGAAAGTGTTGATATATATTCTGGAGTGTTTTTATAGACCATCTGTTGATATATTTTACGTTTTAGAGTTTGAATGACTCGTTCAGCCAAGGCAGCTTTAGAATCATTCCTAGCAATGTAATGACGAATAGAGTTGTTCTTTAAAAATGATTGAAATAATTTATTTGTGAATTCAGATCCCCCGTCAGTACGCAATGTTTCAGGTAAGGTGGTCAATTTTTGGGAAAGCGTGAACAATATCTTTACCAGTTTTATTTTTCAGTGGTGAAACTTGTAATTGTCTAGAAAAAACAACAATAATAATTATTAAATATTGTACATCATTATTGTCAGAAGCCCATTGGCCAAAATAGGCCAAGTCTGCATGCCATTGTTCATTTAAACTGTTTGCAATAATAGTCCCTTTGTCAAACTTATGACGAGCTATACGATTCATTGTGTAAACATCCTGACGGTTCAACCATTTTGTAACATCTGCTAGAGTAATGTTGACACCTTTTTTTATCAATGATTGGTATAGTTTAACAGGTCCTTGAAAACTACCTGCGGCATCTGGAGTGTAATATACATCAGCTATTTCTTGATCCGTCATTTCTGTTTACGTCTCCGAAATCTTTAAATCCACTCACGTCTATGTGAATTCGAAATTAATCCAAGTGGTACATTTGATTCCGCTAAAGCAGTATAAAAACCTTCCTGTCCATCCGGTGAAAAATGTATATAACTTTTTATACAATCTCTTATTAGGTCACTGATGTGTGACATGTGAATCCGTCCAAACTTTTCTGTTGAAATGACACCACACTCATCCCACGTCACACACCTACATTGCTGTAAAAATTTAACCAATGCTTTTTGGATTGGTGTAATCTTGTTTGGTGTAATCTTTATTATTAACTAGCGAGTTATATTTTTCAAGTGGTATTATTATCATCCTCCGAGATTCTCCCATGAATAACATTCACAGAAGCATTTACACTGGCCAGGCTTATAGGCTGCTTTGAATCCATGCAGATATTCACAACAACATCATCCAGGTATGGAATCGACATATATGTACACACCGATCTTGCAGGATTTTGTTCTTCTTTGAGCACTGCCGTATTTTTAAAGGTTACACTAACCATACCTAATATTAGCAGTGAAATCAGAGACCCGATTAGTCCAACACGACTGGCTACAGTTTTGTGGTTTACCATACTGACAAGTTTTATTTCACCACAGGGCAGCTATCGCTTATAGTAAATGGATAATCGGATATTCTCCTGGAAAAATTCGTGTACGAATTCTGTGTTTCGGGTTACTCTGAGAATTTAAATCGATTACCATATAACCATATGATGTTTTCATTATATTCTTATATGCGTGTATAAAAGCATGTTGATTACCGGGGTATAACTGTGACCCTAATCGCATCACTTGTGATGAATCTCTAATATTTTCAAATAATATCAGGTAGGTTGCGTTTAATGTAATCGTTCTAGCGAATTTTTATATCGTCAAGAATTATTAAGGTATGTTCACTTTTCCAGGTATCAATATCTTCTGTGTTTGGCAAACCATTATGAAATATATATATCTGCTACATCTTTCTCTATCTTATTAAAATAAGGCTGCCACTGTCCATAGCAATAAATTATCTTGACGGGTGGTACACCACCATACCACATTCCATCGTTATTATCCAGTAGTTTATGAACAAAACAAGTTTTCCCACTCCCAGTCGCATCTGCAATGATTAAACTCGAATTCACCTTGAATGGTGTTAGACTATTATTGCACCATCAATCCATTTTAGATTGATGAATGTATTTGATTACTAATACTTTTAGATATCACGACAACTCTTATAGATATATCAAATGATCAACAAAACGTATCTATCAATGTAGTCACTTTTCTAATTTGTGAAACTCAATAATCTAAACACATTTACATGCATATAACAACACAACAAAGTAATACGTACAACATTATGTTTTTATACATTTTACAGTCAATTTTAGGATGTGAATAACTGCCCTGAAATATAAATGGTTAAAAATGACATACATTCTCAAGCCGCATTAACAAATGATGAGTAGTAATAGCCAAAATGGAATAGTTTGTTTACAGAGTACGATGTACTGCCAATGCATTACACCTCCAAATATAGCGTGATAATCTCCCAGCTTGACGGCGACCAACTGTTGTGATTTATGTGTTGTACCTATGTACAACAACGTTGAACCAGCATTGACTAGATCTTTGTAGGTATGATAGATAGCAATAGGACAGTCTCGATTACTTAGTAGCATGTACATAGCTATACTCACAATATTTGGGTAGTTGTATTATGACAATCGTTTTACAACGAAATATGAGCGTTTTTCAACATGGATGTGACTGAGAGCGATCTCGACCTCCCAACGATTTAGTGGTCTTTTCATGGATCTAAAAACATGATCGAAACGTATATATATGGGCCTAGCGAGATGATGTACTGCAGCGGGGCAGCGTGGAACCATCTATGATGTACGGCAGCGGGCCAGCGTCACAGACGATGGGCCAACATTAATTCAGCTGCTCTTGTAGCACAGTGTGTAGTCATCTAGCATTTATACCATTCTGAAGCAGCATCAGCAATCCATCAAACACACCTGAGGGTATGATGAGTGTCTGGCACAGTTAGGATTTCATTCTATGTGCAGTCGTAATTCACAGCTCCCAGTGATCGGACGTTGACCCAGCATTGTCCAGATATTGGTAGGGATGACAAATAACCAGGGCCATATGGAAGTATTCGGCACACCACAAGCAGGATTTGAAACAGTCGTTTTTGTTGCTGATGGTACTGACTGTTGCTAGGATTTAGCTAATATTGTCTCTGGTACATCTCAGCTTTCTACAAATAAATTATTAAATACATGATCAACTGAAAAATAAATTACTTAGATTTATCACAACAAAGTTTTAGACTTATCTGTGTTGGTGTACGCGAAGTGAAAGGAGAATTAGACATATTTGTGTTGGTGTACGGGAAGTGAAAGGTGAATTTATATTGAATAATATATATGATATACATCCATCTAAACGTGAGAAAAAAACATTACTAATAGAACAAGGGAGCGAATGTTGATTTGCAGCAGACTACCGGATGTCCTCAGACTAGTAAATAACACTCTCACTTAAAAAACACCTGGGTCACGTATGATTAACGAGTTGTCCCCAAAATTCCGCCCAATGTATACAACATTGGGCAAACATTCATCCAATATGGGGCGTGCAAACAACTCTGTAACGGATGATTGTTAGTTATAGTCTTTGTTTGTAGAGTAAAAGTGTTTTATAACTACATTTAACATGTGAATATACAACACCCTGCATGTATTAACTTACTGCATTTCACAAAATCTATTTTTTTAAGATAATATTTGAGTAAAAAAACCACACCAGTAAAAAATTGGTGTAAAAATGACAAATGTTACCAAAAAGATTATAACAAAAAAGCTGTTTTTAAGATAATATTTGGTGTGAAAAAACATCAGACCCGTAACAAAAAAGAAAATAAGAACATTATAACTTCAAAAACAAAAATATTATAACCGAAATCTAATTTTAAGATAACATTTGAGTAAAAAAAACCAACACCACAGGAAAAATTGGTGTAAAAAAATATTAAGCGTGTAAAAATCCACCTGAAAGTCCTAAAAAGATATTTTTTACAATTTTTTTACAAAATATTGTGTGCAAATGGTTAAACAACATGCAAAAGACCATTTTTGTTGGTGGGTTGGTGTTTGTGTATGGTTTTTTAATATGTACATTGTCAAACAGCAGCATTAAAAACATCTAATTCTAGTGTCTCCTAATTTTTTACACATCCTACCCAGGGGAGGGTGGTTCCGTGTCTCCAAAAAATTTCTTTGTCTTGAAATTTTGTGTCTCCAAATCTGGAATGGTTGGGTCAACGTTGTACCAGCGTTGTAATATTAAAAACATCTAATTCTAGTGTCTCACAAATTTTTTCACATCCTACCCAGGGGAGGGGGGTTCCGTGTCGCCAAAAAAATTCTTGGTCTTGAAATTTCGTGTCTCCAAATCTGGAATGGTTGTGCCAACGTTGTACCAGCGTTGTAGTACCCGTCTATGGGATGCTACCCTGGGGAGGGGGTTGGGGTAATGTATGGTTGAAAAACAATGTTGTAACAACGTTAGGCCAGCATTGGGGACGTTGGCCATCATTGAAAGCGTTCAGACAACCATGCCGGCATTGACAACCATTATACAACCAATCTCCGTGTCCCCAATGTATAATACTCACTACTGTTAGCTGGGATCTCTTCCAGCGACTAAGCTCGCATATGTAGAGGAAAAGCTTCGTGAATACATCATATTAAGCGCTATTTCTCTGTTGGAAGCAGACACAATAGAGCCTATTTAACGTCGACATTGTAGAAAGTGTATCATATATAGGCTATTATCATCAAAACACATATCGTCGGTCACAGGCGAAACAATCCTAACTCCGAAATGGTAGTTTTGAGTAAATTGCTTTTGAAGTTTTAAACAAGGCTGCTAAATCGATACTTCAACATAAAAAAAAAAATTGGCACAGAACAAGTTTTCATATTTTTCTAGCGTGCTATATTGAAATTTTAGTATATGGTACACTTTAGCGGTCGGTAGTGGAGATATGATTGTTTAGAATGATCAATTGTGTCGAAAATGACCCAATTGAGACGTGTAGAACAATCCTATCTCATTGGGTGAGATATGCCCTTCCTTGCCACAGGATACGGATACGGATAAAATCAAAAGTGAATAGAAATAGAAGTTACGGTACAACAGTACAATTTGGTAATACGTTTCCATGGTTTCCTGAGAACTTGAGAAAACAAGTCATGTCGAATTTACAAGCAGGGTGTCTATGTAAAAGCATGTAGGCCTACGAATTTGCGTAAATTAACGATGGCCGACATTTGGATAATTACAAAAACGGATTATGGATATCTTCAGAAGCAAGCAAGAGCGCTGATGCTAACGATATCCCCCGCCATTAATTAAATGCAAAAATGGCCTCAAAGTCAAATGTTAAGAAATAGGTCAAAGGTCATAGCTCCCCAAAAGTCATATCTACACCCCCTAAGGGATGTGTGTGTGCAATATAAAAAAAATGCTGCAGTTATCGTTCAGAAATTGAAATTATCATCCGCCATTAAAGGAAGTCAATAAGCCCCTCAAAATCAAAGGTCAAAAATTAGGTCAAAGGTCATAACCCCCAAAAGACACATCTACAGCCCCTAAGGGATGTGTGTATGCAATATGAAAGCAATCCAGCTAACGGTTTCCGACATATCGTCTGGAAACGAAACACGGACGCACGGCCGCACGACCAGACATGGTGATGACAATATCCCCCGCCCCTACTTCATGGGCGGGGGATAAAAAGGATCATATTAGAAGGATTCTATAATTTCAAGCACCAGCACTGCCCGCACCTTGTAATATTAATTATTGAATATTTTGATTTAATTTCATTACCTAAATGCCATGAATGACCATGTTACAATATAGCAATTTTATAACTCGGAAATGTCTCAACATAAAAAAGCCTTGTCCCAACATAAACAAGTGATTTAATCTAGACTTCCTGTGTTATATATTATATTTGTTGCTGCTATCTGTTAGTGTAAAACACTATCTTTATTTAAGATTTTGTACAAGTTAAAGCAGCCCCTTGGGATGACATCAATTTTCGTTTTTAGTTCCGTACTGAAGTAGTGTATCCCACGGATCATGTTTTATTTTTTTCAGAATTTTTATATTTTTACAAATATTTTTAATCAACATTTCTATGAAACCAGAAGAAACCCAAACAAACTATTTGTATACCTGAAGGACGATTGAATGTTTTCACAGCATTGGGCCACATGCTGATGGCATCGGCCCAGCGTTGGGTAGACAATCAGTGCTGCAGGTGTGTCCTCCCGTGTCCTGACTATGAGACACCAATTAGCGGGGACTGGTTTGATCTTACAGTCTGATGCGTGGGAATATGTGATCTAAAGTACTGAATATTGCTGACTTGTTTTGTTTACATGGCAATATACGACCTGGAAATACAACTATTTCACTCTTTTTCAGTGCTTTAAAATTGTTTCTTGACTTTTTCGTATTTTCAGTTAAGATCAGTATGCTATTTAGCCTCATATAAATTAAATTTTCAAAATTGACAACATTGAAAATGTCTCATCCCAAGGGGTCCCTTTAATTTTTTTGTCTATTTTACCACTTTTTATGCAATTTATGACTGTCCCACATTGCATTGACTCTCTGTGACACTTATAATTCCAAGTCGTTTCTATACTATTTCTGATCAAAATATCACTTGGCTGGTGCAAAACAGTTGAACGAGACCTTCATCGAGTGAATTGTAAAGAAAAAGTATGATAAATCAATTAATGTGTGTTTATTTAGAAATAATGTAAGGTTTGTGCAAGTCTGGAGGTGAGTATTTCCAGTCAACGTCACTCGATAACGCGAATTTTTCCACATAAATACTGCCAATAAACTTTCAAGTATACCAATAACCTTCAAGCTTAGAACAACCTTATTTGAAAACAAAAATCATAATTTAGCATAATGCAAAGATTCTACCCACGATTTAATGAAACAAAAAATTCTCCATAACAAGTATTTAATTTATGTCTTCATAACAACAACGAAAACGTTATGGAGTAAAATAGTAGTCACAAATTAACCTTTTACTCATTTAAAAATAGTTATAAACCTTTTATGCGTTTAATATTTTAACCAACAAGTTGTAAACTTATGCATGCCTAACGCAGTAGGCAAACGCAGAGATGATAACTACTGTTGATCTGACCAGAACGGAACACGACAATCCATGATTGGATTGGGTCAGTAATGGATTGGTCAGCACAGGCAAAGGTCAGCTGAGCCATCAAGGCTGATGGACGGGCGACCGTCACCAGGAAATGTATGTTAACTCAATGTGCCGATTATGATCATGTATGATTAGATGTTAAATCAATGTTGTGATTATGATGATGTAAAGTGCATATAAGTGACGAACGTCGTCGAGGAGAGTGATGCGGGCTTGGTACGAGGTTGAGGCGGGCCAGAGTGCTGTCACAGGCACGATGGTGCGCGCTCTGGTTTAGAACCAAGTGGTTTTATGTTCTCTGCCACGTTGGGTAGAGTCAACTGACTATATAATTGTATCTGTATATTATATGTGGTCCACACAGTGAGGAGAAATAAACACGACGTTTTCCTAGAGAAGGACTTTGTTGAATGAGCCTGGAGTCTGAGATGGAAAACCAACTCTTCGCCGTCCGCCGTGTCGTGTTGGCGTCGGGATGGCGTCAAGGGTTGACGTCTCTTTTCATTGGCGAGCTTGCTAGAGGATCTGTGTGGACGACTTGACGTCAATATTTGACGTCTTAAGAGAGAGAAGACAGTGACAGAGAGGACAGTTTTTGTTTGGGCTGCTGATGTTACTGGCACTATGTTATAGTTGCGTCAGCGCCGGTGTTAGCGCTGGACCAGCAGGACAGTGATATGGCTTGTGACATTGATCTAGTTTGGCAGCGCTTCAGTGACAGCAGTGGCAGAAGGAAATTCGGACAATGTTAAAACCTGTAGGAGGACTGGAGTGGTGGACGAATAACGTCTGCTGCTGACGATGGTTGTGAACAAATTTTTATTCCCTGAAGGTTTCCTGAAATATTTTTCCTGCCAATAGTTACAAGGTATGTGACTTGAAATTTAAAATTGCTACTGAAGCCGTTGCTGGACCTTTAATTTAGAAGTGTAAACAGTGTATATAAACAGTATTATGGCAACGTCCACCTCAAATAAAATAAACAGTGTTATGGCAATGTCCACGTCAATTAAAGGGCGTCGCCCAGTGCCATGGAAAAAAGCAAAAACACGCAGGACAGTCCCAAATGCAGAGATCAATTTCAGAAGACATCTCTGCAACGTTGCCGATGATGACAGCCCAGTGGAGAGCAGAAGAGCTGATCAAAATCACATTTTGATCGCGGTGGTTGCCAGGGAGCTGCATGGTGACAAGCTGACATTTTGGGTGTTGGACGGGTTCACCACACTCAACCACACTTACCCACACCTGTGTCGCAGCACAGAGAGGAGACTGATGGGGAAGTGCGCCGCTGAAGAATGCGTCATTGTTCTTATAATAAGTGTCAGGTCGGGCAGTGAACGCCCTGTGGTCGACATGTAGTCGACGGCGTTCACATCAGTCCGATATAATGCATACGAGTCTCTTAAATGCTCATCGGACTCGACATGATTAAAGACAGTGATTAGCACATTATCTAATTGCGTCGGATAAATGCCGACAATGTTTTTAAAAGGTATGTAATTTTTTTGTGCTATTGCGATATTGATTACACCACCCACATCTCTCGTAAGTCAGGCCGCGTATAACCGGATAACATGGTTCAATTTGCTGACTAGTATGTAGCAAACTGCTACATTATTCTGTTGAATTATTGATCAAAATTGGAAGTAATTAGTAAAAATGGTTTATATGTCATAGTTAATGACAAAACGAAAATTTTGAATTTGGTAATGAGTGAGAATACGTTCACTGAATTGTTTTTCTATCAAATTGAACCCGTGGAAGGATTATGACGGTATTAAGAGGAAAAGTGGGCAAGGTTGGGATTGAAAATAAATATCAGAATTACCACTAACAATAATGTTAATGTTTGGGAACAAAGAATAGCGGAAATTGAGGCTACGATGGCCCTCCCCAGCTTCTTCCCATAACATTAATGAAACGTGGTTGGTTGTTTAATAACCCTTGAATTTCTCAGGAGGCATTTACGAGTCAAATGTCATATTTATCAAATATGCTGATTATAGAAAATGATACAGCCCATTAAAATGAGGATAATTCTCATTTGATGTGTTGCATTTGAATATTTTAACAAAATTAGGTAATTTGTAGCTTATTCCCTAGGAGGTGAGAATTGCGATAGCAGTTCACCACTCGCAGTGAATGGGAAGTAAATAAAATTGCAGAGCAATTAAAGGGTTAGTAAATTCTGATTGACGCGAAACCCGTGTCCCCAGTACAATGTGATACTGGCGGGTTTCGTGGGAAATGTGACTGATGATAGTGAGAGCTCACAGGTTAATCATGTTAATCAGAGTATGTTCGCCAAAGAGAGTGTACATGATTTTTGGCTCAACTGATCTGATTGCTACCAGCGCGAGGTGCGCAACTCTGGAGTTTGGAATACTTCTCAGAGGATATATTGTTGTCCAGACGACGCTGCGGGTGAAGCAGGCATTTTAGCAAGTGGATCTGTTATAACCTGGTCTCGCATGGTATCAACATGTATTGTGATAACCGAGTGACAGCAGACCCAACAAAGGTGTTCACAGTCCACGGAATCGCTAGTAAATATTATGTGTATAATGTATCAGTACGGAACCGGTCCCACGTAAGTGACTGAGGACAAGTACAGAACCCCCAAAGCTGTTGCGGTGTCAGACGCGCAGCGTGGGGCAGGTTCGAACCCCACACATGAACAGCCTATGAGCTGAGGGCTGGGTTCGAGTATGTCATAGCATATGTGACAAAATGACGCCTTCTCTGAAACCAACACATTTGTGTTAAACGGTGACATCACCTAACGCCGGGATCAGCTAGTTGTTATAACGCTGCCCTGGTGACCGAGGTTTCTGCAGAGAGGTCGCCCTATGCCATGTGTCCATGTCATTGGTATATAAATGACGTGGGATTTTATGACATTGTTGTGGTTATCCACAAGACATTGTTAAACTATATTATGTATATCTCGAGAATTGCTGCTGAACGTTGCCTGCAGGCATGCGAATGGTCACTGGGGTGGTGTACCATCTGCAGGTCAACAGGGACAACACTAGCTATTCCTAATAATCATTAATTGCATGCATTAATTAAACTATGTATTATTGTGAAACAAGAGCTCTTACAAACACGCCTCGAGCACCCGGACTGACAAGCATTACCCCAAATTGAGGACATAACCCTTGCAAAATTAATAGCTCGGTGACCCAGCTGGACATTGGATACGTCCGGCCGGCGTACTCGTTCCGCTGGGCATTGCCGTGGTCTTTGTTGTCGCCGGTTGCTCTAGTCATTAGTTGTGCGTTCTTGCTATGGTGGACGTGCCGTGCGTCAAAGTTGTGGAAATTACGTTGTAAGCTTCAGTTGGAGGCGTTAAATCTACAGCTGGAGATCATTGGATCGCCATAACGCGACCAGAGAGGACATGAGACCACGTTTAGTGAAGACAATCACGTAATATTGTGTGCTACTTACTTAACTAATGAAGTATGGACATATTAGTCTACTATTACCGATGTGAAAAATAACCGTTATCAAGAGTATTTAATAATGACTTATTCCCATGTATATCATTGTTGTGATCTTCAGTGTTGTGAAACTTGTTGTTACTTAAGAAATGTTAACCTTACTCACATAACGTGCACCACTGTTGTATGTCCATGCATAATTTTATAGGTATTAGTTGGAGTTAAAAGAACATAATCCGTTTTTTAACTTTGAGGGATAGGCCTATGTAAACTTATGCATGCCTAACGCAGTAGGCAAACGCAGAGATGATAACTACTGTTGATCTGACCAGAACGGAACACGACAATCCATGATTGGATTGGGTCAGTAATGGATTGGTCAGCACAGGCAAAGGTCAGCCGAACCATCAAGGCTGATGGACGGGCGACCGCCGCCAGGAAATGTATGTTAACTCAATGTGCCGATTATGATCATGTATGATTAGATGTTAAATCGATGTTGTGATTATGATGATGTAAAGTGCATATAAGTGACGAACGTCGTCGAGGAGAGTGATGCGGGCTTGGTACGAGGTTGAGGCGGGCCAGAGTGCTGTCACAGGCACGATGGTGCACGCTCTGGTTTAGAACCAAGTGGTTTTATGTTCTCTGCCACGTTGGGTAGAGTCAACTGACTATGTAATTGTATCTGTATATTATATGTGGTCCACACAGTGAGGAGAAATAAACACAACGTTTTCCTAGAAAAGGACTTTGTTGAATGAGCCTGGAGTCTGAGATTGAAAACCAACTCTTCGCCGTCCGCCGTGTCGTGTTGGCGTCGGGATGGCGTCAAAGGTTGACGTCTCTTTTCAAAGTGATACTTTTTGAAACAGTAACTTTTATTTCTGTCCTTTAAACGGTGTTAGCGTCGATATTTTGTATTTGTTTATTGTCACACCATAACATAAATAATTGTCGTGATGGAGAGACTATATTCGTTATTATTATTCTCCATAAGGAAAACAATCGTTACGGAGGGTATAATTATATTATTTCATTATTTTAGGGTTATTGTCATAAAGTGATTCTTTCTAAATTAAGTGATCAATATTATAACCCAAAAAACACGACACGTTGACCCAATGATGGGATAATGTTGGCCCACCGTCTACGACGCTAGGCCAGCATTAGGTCAGCGTGTCGTGTTTGCTGGGAATAGCCATGTTAAACTACCTGTTAAATATATATTGCTTTTGTAAAAAGGTCACTAAGAAATTTCAATATGAAAATTACTCCGTAACATAAATTGGTCACTCCATACACTCCAACAGTAATAAACCTTTAAATTGATAAAAAAGAAACATTTAAAATTAAAATTAAGCTCTGGTGACAACGCTGTGTCAATAAACATAGCTAAGTTGATATATGTTTTTAAATTTTTAACAATATTTAGAGTAAATCATATTTCAAGAAAAATATCATCACAGGTGCCTAAAATTATAGAATGATCCTCATTATAATTATAACATTTGACTATTTGAACATTTGACTATGGAGGCGCATGTCAACAGTGTTTGCCGCTCTTCTTTCTTCCACCTGCACAACATCAGCATCATTCGAAGAGTAGGCTACTGGATAAGAGGGTGTAGAGGGTGCAAAATGCAGCAGCTAGAGTGATAGCTAAAGCCGGCAGAAGTGACCATATCTCATCAATTCTCTCCAAACTTCATTGGCTACCGGTCGAATTCCGCATAAAGTACAAGATCCTGCTCTACATGGCCTCGCCCCAACTTACATCACAGAGCTGCTAGTGCCTTATACACCACCTAGAACACTGCGCTCGAGCACAGAGCAGCTTTTGGTAGTCCAAAAGTACAGACTTAAAAACTTCGGTGCCAGGAGTTTTGAAACTGCGGCTCCAGCACTCATGAACAGTTTGGAGAACCACATCCGTCTGCAGAAAACCCTGACCTCTTTTAGAAAATCGTTAAAAACTCACCTGTTTCGACAAGCGTTTGGTGGCCTCATGTAGTAATTTACTTTTTTCTCTCTCTCTTTTTAATGTTCAGCGTTCTGAGCAGCTTCCAGCTGGATACATGCGCTACACAAGATTTCATTCATTCATTCATAACAAAAGAAGAAGATTCTAGCACTAACATCTGCTTGTAGTAGCCCACATGGTATCGACAAACGATAAGAATAATGATCTTTTTCAACTTTGCGATTTCATTCCATTAGATTGCAGACATTTTATAAAGACTTATTTGTTCTCGATAGTTATGAGGTTAATTACTGTAATATCCATGTTTAATAAACTCAATCTAGATTTAATTTGTGTTGCAGGATGTTGATCTTTTTAAAACAGACTAAAAATCAGTATCATAGTGTACATGCTAGAAAATAGAGTTTGGGAGTTAATCCAACATGACCACCTTGATCATGACGTCGCTCTCACGCGGAAATACAAATAAACACTTCCCCAACCCACAACAAGTATCATATTTTATATTCCAGGTTTCAGGCGGTTTCTGAGATTCTAAGGTTGATCTTGAAATTTCTGAAAGCAAGATAGATGACCGACATAATATAATTACGTCCTTGCTTTGACTTGTATTTAACCTTAACCTCGTTCCATTGATCCTGAATCAACAAAATATGATGCCAATCGGATTATTTAGTTATCTGAAAAAAATCATTATATATATTAGGCTACATATGGCTGTAACCTGGTAACATACCACTTTGCAACATTATTATTGATATAACTAGACTGACTGTTCATATCACAAAAAGCTTTCGTAGAGGCGGTATTGTATTATTGGGGCTGTAGCACACTCGAGACAAACGTCAGGTATAACACGCTATTGGTAATATTAATAATCGACACTACTGTGACCTGATGACTTGACTTTGACCTAGTATCACTAAAACAGGCATCATTTTCTTTATGTTCTTTAGCCCCATTGAGTATTGAAAGTGCTCATGCTATACCAATTTTGAAACACACGTTATCAGGTTATGATGTTTATAATATCTGAATTGCGGCCCTCGTTAATTTCCGAAAATTAGATTTTACACAGACACTGCTTGTAAATTCGACATGACTTGTTTTCTGTTTTCTTATGTTCTCAGGAAACCATGGAAACGTATTAATAAATTGGAGTATTGTACTGTAACTTCTATTACTATTATTTACTTTTGATTTTATCCGTAATCGTATCTTGTGGCAGAGAAGAGCATATCTCACTCAATGAGATTGTTCTACACATATTAATTGGACCATTTTCGACAAAATTGATCATTCTAAACAATCCTATCTCCACTGCAGACCGCCAAAGTGTACCAAATACTAAAATTTCAACATAGCACGCTAGAAAAATATTAAAACTGGTTCTGTGCCATTTTTTTTATGTTGAAGTATCGATTTATCAGCATTGCTGAAAACGTACTTAGCACTTTACGTAAACCTATCATTTTGGAGTTAGGATTGTTTCGCCTGTGACTGACGAAAATGGTCATGAGTGCAATAAGGCACAATATTTGTTCATCGAGGCACAATAGCAAGATGGAAAATCATACTATCAAGATAGGATGGTTTGACATGTTTATATCATAGAAAAATGTAGTTAGGATTGTTTCGCACATCCGCGTTAGGTATGATATACCACACACATGGCTTAGCCATTCTACATAATGCTAAAAAAGTTTAGTTTGGAGGTGTTTTACATAAAAACTCAATTTTTCAATTTTGGTAGTTAGGATTGTTTCGCCTGTGACCGACGATATCACATTGGGACAAATATACCTATTGTATGCATCGTGCTGCCTAATTGTCAGGTATGAATTAGACATGGTTATAGACGACTACATAGACTGAATTGCAGAGAATGACATCATCGCCAAAAATTGCACCATGCTTGCATGTGGTGGTTATATCATAAAACTACTGTTCCATGGGTATATCTACTTGTAGAATTAACTGCCAGTGTTCTTTGGGCCTACACACATCGTTGAACTTCGTCATAATCAGCTGACAATAGTCAGCCCCTCAGCATCAGCATGTGAACTCACTCCATGCGCAGTTGACACCAGATACAGATGGCATAGTCAACAATGGCGACTATATTTAAGGAACTGAACCTGATGTTATTGTGTGTCATAAATATGAACAATGAACAACATATTAGTGTCTGTTGATCTAGATATGCTGCCGCATAAACCCACTGTGATCTGTAAAGGTAGGTGGACACCGCATTCCAATGGATGTTCCACTGGATGACGCACTCCTCTGTTAAGTTGCTTAACAGAGAGAAAGAGAGAAAGAGAGAGAGAGAGGACAGACAGACAGACAGACAGATATACAAGGACTTTGTAGTTATTAAAGGTCTACCTGCTTCAACATCCCATCTCACAGGAAATCAACCAAAATAAATTTATGCTAAGTATCTTTGTTTAAATGTTTAAAGCTGCATAACTGTTTTGTTTATTTCGACCGAAATAACCTAAGAAGTTCAACACAATCATTCATATATTTTTAAAGGCTTTATAAATGGGCAAAATCGATGTAAAGTAGCTGGATTAGATCACGACGCGATACACCATCAAGTTATATGGTGTGGTAAATGAAAATGAAATGAATCGGGCTTTAGGCCACCTTTGTGCACATATAGG
Source organism: Flabesymbios commensalis (assembly GCA_964017125.1). Lineage (NCBI taxonomy): Eukaryota > Metazoa > Annelida > Polychaeta > Terebellida > Flabelligeridae > Flabesymbios > Flabesymbios commensalis. The sequence goes on along the minus strand of OZ024911.1, from coordinate 32,955,694 downwards.
CTAAACTGGGCCAGGAGAACCTCCTGAGGATGGTGAGATGATTGAGATGACACTGTCCTCCAGACACAAGATTCGAAATTCGAGCCCTGGCGGTCTGAGGCCGAGCACGCTACCTCTCGGTCACGGAGGCTCCCCACAATACAAACTTTCACACGTGGATGGGGAAGAAACATTTTTTGTTTCTTTGAAACCGCCGAGACCGGGAACCGAACCCCGAACTCTGGCGTGAAAGGCAGCGGTGCTAACCACTACCCTAGGGCCCCCGCCCATATGGTGTGGTAAATCGGTCCGTCTGTGTACAATATGTACGTAATACTAATAGTGATTAATTGTGGGCCAATATAATGTTACATTAGACCAACATCAAACCCCTTAATAACAAACACGAGACGTTGAGCCGCATTAGTCTACCGCTGGGCCAGAGCCGTAGACGATGGCCCCGAATTAGTTTGACATCGGACCAATGCCTCGTGTTGGCTGCGATGCCAAGCTCACACAAACCACGGTTGGTGTCCCAAGACTAGGTCAGCCCTATGATAACTCCCGAGTCACTGACCCGTTGATGGCTCAATGTTGGTCCAGCTTCTGTGACGCTGGTACAACATCGACCCATCAATGGTTGAATGCCTCTTGTTTGCTAGGAACTCAGCTACTTGTACCGTAAAGGCTACTATTTTTACAATTATTTTATTTTATCGCATTTCGTTATTTATATAACTGTATGTGATGACTAACGATGAAATAAAATAGTCTGATATTTTTGAATAGCATAGTCACTATAGATCGTGTTCCTCTTGTCATTCAAAATTCACTTTAATTCACTCATAGCATTGCCACTATATTTTGAAATGCCCGTGAGGTATCAAATAAAAGACTAGCAAAAAAAGATGATTTACATCACTGAATTGGTGTAATTCGGACCGCAATTTCTCACGGTCGGGGGAGAGCGTCTTAATGGCGCGCCAAAGGCTCAGATGCTGGCCCACACTTAAAAGCACCATACTAAAACAGGGTCCTCTTTTTCAATTGAATGACATATTATTTCGTTTGTACGAAATATTATTTCGTTTGCATGGTGCATCTTTGCTCGTAATCATCTTTGTACGAAATAATATTTCGTTTGTACGAAATATTATTTCGTTTGTACGAAATATTATTTCGTTTGTACGAATTATTATTTCGTTTGTACGAAATAATTTGTACGAAATGACCTGGGTCTGTCACTCACTGTCAGGGTGTGGACCTGGATCTGTTAGTGACCTGGACACTCACTAACAGGGCAGAGTGAGTGAATATTGCTTTACGTCGCTTTCTGCACAATCATGGCAATATCGCGACAGAAGGAAGCCCGAAGCCGGGACTATGCCCTACTCTTATTTCAAATGACTTCAAGGGTTCTTTATAGTGCACGGTACCATAGGCAGCACTGTACATTCCATGCCCTTTAACAGTTTGGAGCACTGTATATACACAACCACGATGACAAATATCAGGCCTGACCGGGATTCGAACCTGGTACCTCCAGGTTACAAGCCCCAGTCGATACGAATGAGCCATCGGGGCCGACCACTAACCGGGCGGGGACCTGTGTCTGACACTCGCTGACATGGAGGGGACCTGGGTCTGACACTTATATATAGTTCTTATATAACAAATCTGCGATTTCACGCCGGTACGATAATGGATGCAACTGAAGTATGGTGCATCTTTGCTCGTAATCATCTTTGCTCGTAACAGCTGAAACAGTACTAGTACTAGTAGTAGGAGAACATACATTAGAACCCTACTTCGATGGTATACGGCGAATTGGACAGTTATCCTTTGAATATTGAAGGCACATCAATATGTATTTTATTTTGGGCACGTAGTATTTAAGGCCCAGTTTTAAAACTGTTAAAAATGTATAATCTATTGTATAAAATGTATAATCTAGGTATTTATAATTCATCTGGCTATCTTTTGTCAAATCTACTTTATTATCTGCTGGATTTGGCTATGTTTGGCGAGATCAAAAAATATCCCGTACACTTGAATATTTAAAAAAAAAGTTTTTAAAACTGGATTTAAGGATCATTTAGTGCCTTCTGACTTGGACAGCTGATGTACCATCAAATGCAAAATGTATAAGCTACCGTATGTATAAGCCGGATATATCGTTGGAATTTTACCTAACTTTTCTACCAGTAAAATTAAAAACTGTTTTTAGTGACTGTTTTAAGTCGTGCAGAAATTACAAGTTACCTGTTGAAGCTGGCATTTATAAAAACATCCCAAGATCTGAAAGAGTATGCGTTAAATGTACCCAGTCAGAAATTGGTGACGAATTTCATTATGACTGTCAATTTTTTGCCGATCATAGACGCACATACTAACCGAAATATTGTTATATACACCCATCGGCACCCAGCTTTATTAAGATTATATTAGTTTGAAGTAAAAACTGGAAACTGTTATAAAATATTTTTCTTGTATTCCTCCATGTGAGGCTAAAGAATAAACACTTGAACTTCAACTTGACTTCAGACTCAGAATCTGACGTTTATAGGCGTCAGATTCTGACGTCTAAAGTCGATCCCCGCCCTAAACGAATCAACAACGAATCAACAACAAATTACAAAAATATAATGGCCATAGACCCCTAATTACATATAGTCCGGGAGGCAGGTCTATTTATCTGACCTTCTTAGTCAGTAGATTTTTTCAACTTTTTATTGTATGAAATTTTGTCTAGTTTTCGAATCTCTCATTCTTACTTGCACATCACTGTGCAAAACGTCACAAATTGAAGGTTTCCATGGTAACGTCTTTTTGACAAATATGGCAAATATGTGTTGTATCTTTAAGTAAAAGTAATAAACTAGCATAATACTACTTTTAAAACACAGTAGATACGTAAAACCAATGCAAAATGTAAGTAAGTACCCCTACCTTCAAACATGATCACAAATAAAGTGCAAAGTTTGAAGGTAAATATGGTAACCATGGAGACCACTTTTCATAAAACAAATTGATTCCAATATATTTATGCCATGATATTGGCACAAGTTGTTTTGTTAAACGTTTAATGGGTTTATAATTGCAATTTTATGGAATTTAAATATAGATATTATATATCTTGATATCAATATATCTATATATACTGGCACATACTCTCTACTAACCAATTAAACGTTAAAACCCGGGCAGCACCCCCACCCCTCCGCTGAATTCCCAGAGAGCAGGTGCGCCAAAATCTACAATATTTTGTACAATCATAATTGTATGAGCATATCAGCGGAATATATAGTATATCCCCGCCTAGCTAGGAGCAAATAGAATATGGGCTGGGGCTATGCGTTATTGGGATATCACCCCGAGGTCATATCAAGGTCATTCTCATCTCATCTCAAGGTCAAACTGGTAAAGCCTGAGGAAATATTAATTTTTTGCACTTTTTAACCCGTTTGTTCCGACAGATCGACACCAATTATGGGTTCTATCCCTTTTTAGCGTATAATTATTTTTTAAGCTGATTATTGATGATAAGGTAAACGTACTGTTGGATGAATTTGAGAAATCTTTAGAAATCTGCGCTAGAGGGCAACATTCAAGGTCCAAGTTTAATTTCAAGATCAAATATGAGTTTGCAAGAAGTGAAGGTAGGAACAAGTGCGATACCTCTTTTTCATGTAATTAATACTAGCAAATGTATTTCTTATATTATTTACATGATTCAAGGTTTTCTTCAAGGTCAAAGGTCATTCTCAAGGTCAAGTAAGCAAAAATATGATTGTTACAAAATAAAGCTAGGGCATGTGTAATACCTCTTTTCATGGGATTATGACTGGAAAATACATTTATGGCATTATTTTGGTGATTAATGGTCATCTTAAAGTCAAAAGGTGAAAATCATGACAGCCATTTATATTACCGAAATACCCAGTTTTTAATTATGGCAATGCCACTTAACACGATTTTAGTTGTTTGTCATACCATGTATATTGTCATATGATTTGAAGAAACTAACAAACATGTACATATATATATCTCTTTTATTACTATGACAAAAGAGTCTGTAATGACTTTTATTTCTGTCAATAAAATATCTGTCTGTCTGTGTCTGTCTGACAGTATCTTTTTTTAACAAATACAAATAATACCTCTTTTTAGTGAGATTTTGACTGGATAATTCGTTTACGGCATTATTTTGATTATACCATGTCAGGTCTAAGGTCAAAAGTCATTAAATCGAAAAGGAAAAAGATTATTGTTTCACAAAGGCAAGTAGCAATTTATAAGCAAATATTTGATATGATTTTAATCGGGGAATCAATTTCTCTAATAACTTTGCTGACTAAAGGCCATCTTCAAGTTTAAAACGTCAATTTTACGTGACCAAAAATATGATTGAAACTAAGAACAAGTGTAAGGCATATTTTTCGTGTGAAAAGATGTAGGCCTAAGCGACCTATAAATGGAAAATCCATTTATGTTTAGCTTATTACTGTTGTGAAACAACTTCATCTTCAAAGTCAAAACGTCAATTCCAAGGTCAAATCAGCGGAAATATTATTCTAACAAATCAAAACAGCAACCAATGTAATACCTTGTTTTAATTTGATAATCACTAGAAAATTGTAGTAGGTAATTCCAAAGTCCAATTTCTAAAAACTTTTTTCCACAAATGAAAAAAAAGTGTAATAATACCTCCCCATCACCGTTTAACGTTTTAATACATCTCAATCGGCATTATCGCCTCTCAGTCACCCTTAACGCTTCCTCGTCGCCTTTTAACGCATCGCCACTGCCCTTACACGCTTCTCCATTGTTTCCCCATTGCCATTGAGCACCACTCCCTGGCCTTTTGATGCCTCTTTGTCGCCTTTTAATGCCTCTTAGTCGCCTTTTAGCGCCGCTTCATCACTCTTTAAAGCCTCCCATTGTCATTTACCACCTAGATATTTTGCTTTTGAGTGCCTTTCGGTTGTCCTTTATCTTCTCTTTGTTGCCTTTTAATGCTTCGTCTTCGCCTTTCATCACCAATTAATGCCGGCACGTCACCGTTTAATGCACCCCGTCACACTTTAACCTACTTTCCGTCACTCTTTATACATTGCGTCGCCCTTTAGCTCATATTATTTAGCCTTCCGGTCACACTTTAATGCCTCTCAATCAGCCTCTGATGCATCTTTGCTGCCCTTTAACGCTTCTTCATTGCTCTTTGTCGCCTTTTAGTGCCACTTCCTAGCCATTTAACATATCCTATTGCCTTTTAACGTTCTTTAACGCCTTTACGTCGTCGTTTAATGCCTCTCCATTGACATTTAACGCTTTCATCTGGCGCCCTTTAACAAGTCCTTGCTTCACCATCGCTGTTTAACACCTTAATTCCCATCACCATATAGCGCCACTGCGTCACCTTTCAACAATCATTATGTTGAAATTGAAGGCTTTCCCATCTCAATTTAATGTCTTTTCGTCATTCTTCATTGTCGTTTAACGTCTCTCTGTCACCTTTTAGTGCCCCTTCAGCGCATTTAATGCCGCCACATTGCCCTTTAAATAATGCCTTTAAGTCACCCTTTAATGCCTCTCCATCGACATTCAGCACTTTCCCGTCATCATTTAACGATAATCTAACGATGTCGCCTTTTAACAGCCATAATTTTATCACAAATTTGTACAGTATGGACAAGTATAATATTGTTGACCTATCTTTCATGAATACAATAATTGATGTAAATAGTCCCATATCAGCCGATATGATGTCAGCCGGAGCTATTAATGACGTATTATGCATGCGAGATCAGAAAAACACCAACCTCACGTCGGATGAACTGAATCAGTTAGTATCTTTTTTCTGTCTTGATAATTAATTGTATCATCACTGAATTGTATTACCTGCACTAAATTATTCAATTACACACTGCATACTATGTTCATGTACTAAGAGTACGAAATAAAGATTATTATTAACGCTTGTTGTCTTTAAACGCTTTCTCGTCGCCTTTTAACGCCTCCCCATCGTATTTAACGCCTTCTCATTGCCCTTTGATGCCTTTTCATTGGCATTTAACAGTTCCTCGTCGCCCTTTTAATACCTCGCCGCCATCTCTTAACTCACCCTGTCACACTTCAACGCTACATCATCACCATTTAAAAACTCCACATTGCTCATTAACGCCTTCCCATCGTCATGCAGTGCTTTCTCGTCGCCCTTAAACTCCTCCCCATCACCCTTTATTGCATTTCCACACCTTTTTAAAATCTTTCCATCGCCATTTAACGCCTCTGTGTCACCCTTTATGCTTCTTTGTCACCCTTTAACACCTCTCCACTGCCCTTTAACAAGTCTACGTCTCATTTTAATGCCTTTTCCTTGCTATCTAACGCATTTCCATTGCCCTTTAACGCCACTATGTCACCTTTTAAAGCCTCTCTATCGACATTAATTACAAGTTTTTCATCGTCTTTTAACGCTTCTGTCTCCCTTTAACGCTTTCTCGATGTCCTTATACGCCCTCATCACCATTTAACACTTACCCACCTTTCTTTAATACCTTCCATCAACATCTAACGCCTCTCCATTGCCCTTCAACGCCTCCTCGTCGCCCTCTAACATTTTTCCATCATCATTTAACGCTTCCTCGTCGACCTTAAATGTCTCTCTGGCACCTTTTAACGCACCCTATCGCACGTTAACACCGCCTCATCGTACTTAAATGACTCCCCATTGGCCTTTAACGCCTCTTCGCCGGCATTTAACTCATTCTCGTCGCCTTTAAACGCTTCCCATCACCTCCTATCCGCCCTTAGCCCTTTCACCCCGGATGGTCAAAATTTGACCTAACTCACATCGTATTCGCTAGGTGGCGTTTTTTCGCGCACTTTTTCAGTTAGACTTTGGACCCACCTGTACACCCTCCACCCCTGGGGATTTTTGTAGACCATATATTTGTTTAACCTTATCATTTTCCAAGTTACTTTCAGGTGGTCTGCAGGTTTCACATACATGAACAAGGTCACAAGGGGTCATCGAAGTATGGTACCCTTGACCCTTAGGGTGGTATGACAATGTGTAATATACACACTGTCAGTGGAAAGGTTTTTTTTTCAAAATTAAACAAAAATAGATTATTGGACCAGCATTTTCCAATAAATCGGTCGGAACCCAGCCTAAGTAGCTTACACATGGTGACAAGGGTTGGTGTTGGGTTTCATAGGGGAGTTATCTAAAGGTCAAGGTGAGGTCATCTCAAGGTCACAGCAAGGTCAAATCAGCTCAAAACGGTTGAAAATAACAGATTTTTGTTGTGTTTGCTAACATTATGTTCATTGAAATGTATGTGATGGCTTGTAACACACCTAGATTCCAGCACGGACCTATACCAAAACACCTCCAAGAGGTTGCAGGGATAACATTTAGGGTTGGAGGGTTTTTTACCCCGCCTCCTTTAAATCACCCTTGCGTCAACACTGTCTCGTATCTCAGAGTGAACCAAATAACACACTGATGTTAAATTTTGCCCAATGACCAATGTACATTAATTACATCTGATAATACCCAATCCAAGTATACATCGTAAGATAGGTTGGGGCTGGATTTCACAGGGTTGTAACCCCAAGGTCATGGCAAGGTCATCTTTAGGTCACGGCAAGGTCAAATCAACACAAAAAAGGTGAAAATAGCTTTTTTTTGTTTTTTTTCTACAATTATGTTCACTTCAGATGTCTATGATGGCTTGAAACATATCTAGATCCCAGCACGGACCTATACTGAAACACCCTAGAGAGGTTTCAGGAATAACATTTAGGGTTGGAGGGTTTTTACCCCTCTCCCTTCAAATCACCCTTGCGTCAACACTGTCTCTTATGGCAGAGTGAACCAAATAACACACTAATGTTAAATTTTGACCAATGACCAATATACATTAATTACATCTGATAATACCCAACCCAAGTATACATGGTGAAATAGGCTGGGGTGGGATTTTACTGGGTTGTAACCACAAGGTCATGGCAAGGTCATCTCAAGGTCACGGCAAGGTCAAATCAACACGAAACAGGTGAAAATAGCTTTTTTTCTACAATTATGTCCCCTTTAGATGTCTATGATGGCTTGAAACATATCTAGATCCTAACAGGGATCACACCTATACCAAAACACCCTAGAGAGGTTTCAAGATAACATTTAGGGTTAGAGGGTTCTTCATCCCCCCCCCCCTTAAAATCACCCTTGTGTCAACACTGTCTCATATGGCAGAATGGATCAAATAACACGATGTTATATTTTGACCAATGACCAATATACAATAATTACATCTGATGATACCCAACCCAATAGTATACATGGTAAAATAGGTTGCGGCTGGATTCCACAGGGATTTAACCCCAAGGTCATGACAAGGTCATCTCAAGGTCACGGCAAGGTCAAATCAACACAAAACAGGTTACAATCGCTTGTTTTTTTCAACAATTACACTTTAGATCTCCATGATGGCTTGAAACATACCTAGACCCTAACACGGATTTATACCAAAATACCCCAACATCTCACAGGATAATAATAAAAGGGTTGGAGGGGTTATATCCAGCAAATCACCCTTGTGGCCCCATTGTCTGATATGGCAGAAATAGATCAAATATAACACACTGATATTATGTTTTCCATCAATAATTAAAATCTGATGAAGCCCGTCTAAAGTACACATGGTGAAATGGGTTAGGGTTGGGCTTCATAGTTAGCCGAAGGTCATGGCAAGGTCATTTGAAGGCCACTGCAAGGTCAAATTATCTATAAAAAAGCGGGTGAAAATTGCTTGTTTTTGCTGCTTTTGCTACAATTATGTTCACTTCAGATATCTGTGATGGTTGAAACCCGCGTACACGCCAGGTCTATATAGTAACAAGACCTCCCCAAGTAGTCAGGGGACCTTGTCTGCCACACTCATGATACTTATATATTCTGATAAAGCAAGAAGGTTATATAGAGCTATCTAGCTCTTGGCTGTGTGAAAATCTTTGTCGTTATTGCCAACTTGCAGAAGCTATGTAAATGACGGTAGTATAATGGTTACCAAATAGCTATTTTGACCCTTTAGTGTGAATAAAAAGATCGACGGTGTGATTAAAAGTTCCATTTCTATTGGGACTGGGCATCGACTACCATGTCTATACATGGCCTTTTGATCCTTCTATTTACCCCGGTAGTCTCCGGGGTGCTTCATTATTGTGTCACACTAGTACTACTGCATGTAGGATGCACTTGGAACAGTTTAAAATTTTATTTGTGAGATTGTGAACGTTTTAATTTAAAATGTATGTATGTTTGAGTGAATTGTCTGTATTTGGGGCGAAATAGAATTGCCATGGCAACATGAAGGAGCTTCATTGCCCATCTAGAATAATTCCCAGTGATGTTCACTCCAACCATATCTCCACTTATGGGACATTTGTTCATTTAATTTCAAGCGAGTGAAGTCAATTTAAATTTTACTAAGTGCATTTCCGGCATCAATTGATGTATTATTAGCATTTCTATTAGGACCGTACATCGAGTATCATGGTTATACATGACCTTTTGACCCTTACCTGAACCCCAGTAGTTACTCGGGAACTTCAGTATTAGTGCCACACTAATATTAATACTGCTTGTAAAATTTCCTTACAACAGTTTGAAATAGTTCTCATTGGCTTTTGAAAGTTGTTATTATACATTTATGTGTTTTTTTGGGGGGAATTGTGAGCATTTGGCGTGACATTAGTTGCCATGACAACCTATATGAAGATTCATTGTCCCTCTGGAATAATTCCCAGTGGTGTTCTCCCCAACTATTTCACCACTTATGGGATATTCCTTCATCAAATTTCAAGCCAGTGAGGTCAATTTAAATGTTACGCAATTGCAATTTATGCACTATATCTATTGTGACCGGGCATCGAGTACCGTGGTCTCTCATGACCTATTGATCCTTCTCTTGACCCTAATATAGCCTATCTGGCGTGCTTCATTATTAGTCTAACACTAATACTGCTTCATGTAGGATTCACTTCGAATAGTTTTAAATTGCTTTTTATAAGATAGCAAAAGTTTTTTGAGATTTATGTGTGTTTTAGTAAATTGTAGGCATTTAAGGTGCAAATGGTTGCCATAGCAACCGTTATGAATGGTCTTAACTTCTCCGTATGGATACCAGGGATATTAGCCCCAGTGATGTGTGTGCCTCCAGACATGCATTGTTTTGTTTTGTTTTATAACTTAGGTCATAACTATGTGACTGCGCCAAACATCATCATTTTGCTCCAATGTGCGCCCATATTCCAATGCAATATGGCACATACTACTTCACTAACGTGTGACCTTTGACCATCAGTAGTATACGTGGGTGACACGCGATTGGTCATTTTGGCAAAATAAGGTCAAATTGACATGTTCCAACTAAAATTATCGTTGACTACCAATTTTCGAGGTCATAAACCCAACAAAACTGTCAAAAACACATATTTTCGACATATTCTGAAACTGGGGGCAGTTTCGTTGCTATGGCAACCATCTACGGGCTGAAATGTGACAGCAAACGAAAGTCTATGTCCTAACCTATCACAATATGTGTAGACTTCCTTGCCATTTTCTTGGAGCAATGTGTGATTCATGACGAAATATGGCATGTTTGAAATGAAAATATGGCCCAAAACAAGCTAGGGATGAAAGGGTTAAAAATCATATGTCAGCTTGGAGACACCTGGTTTGGGTATTTATTAATGTTAGAGAATGTCATGGCATTGGTCCTCATCTTGTACTAAAAATGTTTAGCGAAAGTGTTATCTAGGCACATATCGCAGTTTGACGCCTTGACTATAATACCCATGACTTTTGGAGAGCGATCATATCGGACAGAAAACGAGATAAAAAGTATTTTTCTGAAAACCAATACGTCCATTATCACTTATCACAATGAAAATAAATCAAATAATTTCAGCTGGAGAGGTCTCATATGATGACAGACTAAATGACTGAAATATTTACTCGTAATGAGATATGTTGGCAAATGTTTTTTGGGTGCTTGTGGGGTTAGATGTAACAGTTGAGTGGGGGAAAGTTGTACCAGTGTTGCAATTTGTCCTCATTATCTCCCCATAGTGTTACAAATTGCCCCAATAGATTATAATAATTATGTTACAACCTGCCCCTATAATTATTATATGTATATACATCTAAATGTATAACAAAAATGCACTTAAATACAGTGTATCAGCCCTCTGTTATTGTTATGCCTACCTCTTTGCTGCACGTCAATAAAGTTAGTTACTTATTCCTTATTCCTTATTCCTTATTCAATAAGGAATAAGTAACAGTTACTTATTCCTTATTCGTTCGAATAAGGAATAAGTAACGGTTACTTATTCCTTATTCGTTCGAATAAGGAATAAGTAACTGTTACTTATTCCTTATTCGAACGAATAAGGAATAAGTAACAGCTACTTATTCCTTATTGGACCGAATAAGGAATAAGTATCATAAACGTATTCTTTATTGGAAAGAATAAGGAATAACTAACTGGTAACGTATTGCTTATTCGAATTTGGATAAGTAACACTAAAACAAAACAAAAATAAAAGAAGCAAATGCATGTTCACGCTCCACAAAATATGCTGATATACTACTAGTTCTCTGTGTAAAAAAGAGTTAAATCAATAACCTGACGATATTGACATGCACAAAGAGCTTTAAAGGTATATTCACGTGTTCAGACTTGAATAAGGAATAAGTAACTGGCTACTTATTCCTTATTCGTTCGAATAAGGAATAAGTAACTGTTACTTATTCCTTATTGAATAAGGAATAAGGAATAAGGAATAAGTAACTAACTTTATTGACGTCTTTGCTGCATCCTTATATGGACCAGGTAAACAATGATTTACTATTCTGAATTAGCAATTTGACACTTGCAATTTCATTTATGTAACCCTATGCATTAAATGTCATTACAGACTTAATATTACATAAATGGTTGATTAATTATTTGGTCCAAAACTCTATTTCGTATAATTTATATGTTGCAACATAGACAATGTGCCCCAATGAGCACAGTACAGGTGTTACAACCTGCCCCCATGCTGTTACAACTTACCCGCACCGGAGGCAAATATTAATATTATTTCTTTACTTGTATAACATGACTTCATTCATAAACTTAATTATCACTTGGAAAATTACCAAATTGTTGAAAATGCTACAGCCAGCCCCGCTCCCCCCTACATATTATGAAGGCAATCCACCAGTTTCCTACAATATTTGTAAGAAATAAGTTGTCTGGCAATGACTATGTCAGGCAGTATGACTCTCTAAACCTCGGATCAACAGAGGTTAATATATTATTCAACATGAAGACAGTCGAATATTTTGTCTGACTTTAAATGACCTTCACTGACAAAACGTGGCATTAAGCACCATTTGTAGCCTACATGCCCATTAATCTACCTTTTCAATCTGACATGGCCACATTCCGCAACGGAACAAGATCTCACTTAGGCCTACTGACATGTCTCAATCCCTAAATGTAAGTTTGAACGGAGGAAATATTTGACGGACCAGTCTTATCTTCTCATGTACCGGTAGGCCTATTCGACCTTGAAAGATTGTGCAAAGAGAAAGTTGACAAAAGTAGGCCTAGATGTCTTGTATATCTATAGGCATATGTACCAAACAATATAAAAAGATGTCAAGGGATATGAGGTGGGATAATTGTGAGAATCAGCTGAAATTCCATAAACTCTCATAGCAAAAGAAGAGCTTTCGCCAAAACTGTAATTATACCCAAACTGGATATATATATGATTCTGTTATATCAAAATATACATGCTAAACCATGGATCAATATTGTCACAAAAAGAATCAAACGATGGATAAAAAATGGAGTAGATCTAGGCAAGCTGACATCAACCACATCTGCATTTAAGTAGGGACGTCATAACATATCATAATTTGATCTTCGCATTTAGGCTTAACCCTTTGACTTCCAGGCCGGAGTGCATACCAGGATCCATATATACTGGTGTAGGAGTTCTATTTTTCGTCATTTGAAGCTGGAATTGCTAACGCAATTTCCAGCTTCAAATGACGAAAAATACATAAATGTAGTATATATTTGACGAGAATTTGTGTCATTTTATGGTTACGTTCATTGACGAATGACGACGGAAATTTCCGTCATGTATGGTAGTGAAAGGGTTAAATCCTCGATCTTCAGCTCTATGATCCTCGATCCTCAGATTTTTCAAATCCTCGATTCTAGAATTTTTTAAATCCCCGCGAGGAAGTTGCAATCCTCGCATTATCGTTTTCCTCGTTTTTACCCATAAACTATTTGAAGCAATTGATTGTGCGAGCCCACACTTCAGGGAGCAATCACCAAGTCCAGTATTGTGATTGAAGTGAATAATACACCGGGCAACAATACAAACCGGTTGTCGACCAAAATAATATTATCATATATATTACACTTCATTAAAACATCTGCTACCTATAACAATAATACCACGGAACACCCCCTGACGGAACACGTTATAAAGGAATTACGTCAACTAAACAGGGGCTGCCGACTGATATTATGAAGTGAATACATTACACAGGCCTATACTGCAGACCTGGGTTCAATTGCATTTTTTTAATTCCAATTCCTTTTTTTAAATTCCGAGTCTAATTCCAATTCCTTATTTTCAGTTTTTCATAATTCCAATTCCTAATTTCCAATTCCGGACTTTTTAATACGCTTTAAAATTATATTCTCTTAGGCACAAAATATTTTATTGTGAGAATAATAAACAACACATTTTATATGAGTGACATTTTATTATTGGGGATATAAAATTACAATAGGAAATATAACAAAATACTGTATACACATTCAAATTGTCCATTTCACATATCGTTGCATCGATCGGGTCACTTGGAAATACAACATATAATACATGTAAACATGGTAAATGCAAATTGTCCATTTTAGCTATTATTACATTTTATCAACATTAATTGTTCAAACTTGTCGTCGCTCAAGTTGCAACGTTCAGGTCTAAATAGGGGGAGACCGGGGCACCATGTACACCTATTTTTAGCTCCCGCCGTCACAGTAGGTGAGACGGAGGGAGCTATGGATTCTACCGCCGTTTTTTTTGCCTCTTCTTTTGCCTATAACTTTGTAAGAAAATAAGCTAGGATAACAATTTTTGGTATGTGGGTTACTTCCAGGTGGATAATGGACAGGTTAAAATATTTTTAATCTGAATTCAATACGCAAGGTCGCAGAGGAGAAAATGATGATGCTACGGCGTTGGGCCGTCCGTAAACAATTCGTTTCCGGAGCATATCTCTGAAAGTACTTGTCCGATTGTCTTCAAATTTTACACACAACACCCCTAGGGGGTCTAGTTGTGCCATTTGGGGTATTTGAACTTTGACCTACTTCTGGTTCAGAACTATGACCTATTTAGACGTTTTGACGCGCACTTCGTTTCCGGAGCAGATCTCGAAAAGTACTGGACAGATGACAGTCATATTGCACATACATGTTCTCTAAGGTCCATAGTTGTGCCTTTTCAGGTTTTTGGACCTTGACCTTGAAGTTGACCCAGCACCTAATTTATAACATCGGTAAATCCGACTGAAAGATTTTGCGGAATATCATGAAAACCGCTCAAGATAGCTACACCATTACTATCAAACAAATTGTGAGGTTTCAGGAGAGGATGCATCTTTAAAAATTTCAAGTCGATAAAATTAAAAATGGCCGCCTATCGGCCATTATTCACCTCGACAGGCCTGATATTGCAGAATATCATGAAAACCGCTCAAGATAGCTACACCATTAATATGAAATAAATTGTAAGGTTTCAGGAGAGGATGCATATTGAAAAATTTCAAGTTGATAAAATTCAAAATGGCCGCCTATCGGCCATTATTCACCTCGACAGGCCTGATATTGTGGAATATCATAAAAACCGATCAAGATATCTACACCATTACTATAAAACAAATTGTAAGGTTTCAGGAGAGGATGCATTTTGAAAAAAATCAACTCGTCCAAGTTCAAAATGGCCGCCAATCGGCCATTATTCACTTTCACATGGCCGTTATTTGGTAAACCGTGCTAGATGGCTAGACCATTACTATAAAACAAAATGTGTGATTTCATGAGAGGATGCATCTTGAAAAAATTCGACTCGATAGAATTCAAAATGGCCGCTTATCAGCCATTATTCACTTTCACATGGCCGATATTTGGTCAACCGTGCTAGATGGCTAGACCATTACTATAAAACGAAATGTGAGATTTCAGATAAGGATGCATCTTGAAAAAAATTGACTTGATCAAATTAAAAATGGCCGCCTTTTCGGCCATTATTCATTTTCACATGGCTGATATTTGGTAAACCGTGCTAGCTCATTTTGGATTTGCTTCAAATATTTGTGTAGCTCATTAACGTATTATCGACCAATAGGTAACGCTGGACTATACTAATGTTTGACTGGAATACAATACCTGCATTCATGTTGGATGTTACTTAAATTTTTTTTTTTAATCTGGCAAATGTCCATGGTGCCTCGAGCTCGGGGCACGATGGGCATGGGGGTGGGGTACAATGGACATGTGTACAGGCATGTTTGAGGGATTTCCTGTGTCAATCAACTCATTTAATGTCAATATTGGGGCGCCATGGACATGTCCATGGTACCCCGTAGCATGTCCATTGGACCCCGTCCATGGTGCCCCGGCATGACGATTGTTATAAGTGAAGGGTTCCATGCATAAACATGCTAACTCGAGTTAGCATAAATTTGAGTTTTGTATTCCATGTTGTTCCTTGTACCCATATATGCATCTTATGTGAAAAAATTGTTGGAGCTCTAGGATGAATATATCGTTAGTTCCAAATAATGTTATGTAGGGTTGGCATACACATTAATTACTTTAGAGGGTGCAAGTGCATGATATGTTAGATTGACATAGACTTGCTCTCGGAAAGCCGGTATGGCGAGTAGATATTCACAAGCAGTATTCTGCTAACTGAAGAAAACACTCACATTTTTCAAATATTTACGTTCAAGATAGTGCTAACTAAAATAAGCATTGATCTGAAGGATAATAATCGGAATGCTTTGTCCACATAACATATAAAAATTACATTTCAACAATGGTCCTAATCTGAAGTTATTCGTTACTACCACGTTTTGGTCACGGTGACTTAATACAATGCCGCGCGCTGCGCGGCAGTTGTGTTTATATACCGATTAGGAGGTGTGGACACTAATTTGACCAAACAAATATCACTTATATAACATATACCATTATGATCAGCGTTATTCAAAGAACACTTTTTGTAAAGTCTTTGTAGCTAAATGACGATGTAATATCCTTTTTGAAAGCAATTATCATATAATATTGCGGACCCATTCGTTCGTCACTGTAGTCATCTTATTTAGCAGACGAGTTCCAGTCGGTATTGAGAAAAATATTCTGAGGTATCATCGTATACATCTGATGTGTAAGAATAGTTTCTACAGCATGATTCTCTGCGTAGCCTACATATCGATATTATTTATACATTTTTCAAAAGAAATTGAACATTTTGGGGGTCTTGTGTTATTTTTGGTATTTGTATGTAAAATACTAATTATGTCATATTGCAGACACTGTACCAAGCATAGATATAGTCTGTATCTATATCTATGGTACCAAGCTCATGGGGCTTGTATGTCAAAATGAATGAAATAAGTTATAATAAATAAGGTTGTCAAATTCGCTGCGACGATAACATTATAAAATAAACACAAAGAAATGTACTTTCAACATATTTATATGTCAATAACGAAACAACACATTTTATCTTCCTCTGTACATTTGTTGCATACACCACACTAACTATAAGACTAAATTTTCACTTGCCAATAAAAAATAACTCATCGATATCTCATAAAACAATCAAATGTCCACATACATTATTTCACATAACTGATGACGTGCATAGCTGAAAACATGACAATCGATATTTTTATCCTGTCGTATCACATATAGGGGCCTGAAATAGTGGACAGCATGGCACCAAATCATCTTTATGCTATTTTGTCCTCTGTCGTGGAGAAGTATGGTTTATTGACGAGAGATTCGATAAATAACACTCTTTATTTATAGGGAAAATAATCTTAACAATATTTTTTACATCACTCATCTACTATGGAGCGCATCTCTGAAGCTCGACTGAGTAAAATCCAATGACTTAATCACATGTCTAATATAAATTATGTTGTAACATCATTTAGGTGTCTTACATTGTACCATAATCACGTTGTAAAGAACTTTGATGAATCAATTATATATGAGAGCCTATGCCTATGCACATTATTGTTTATGAATATACTATGCACATGTGCAAAATTTCCCATGACATTGGAAGGCTAAAGATTATCCGTATGCCTCTTCTTCGCCTTGAAGATGTTAACATGATATTACAGTGCCCAATAACAGAAGGTCCCCCGCTCTGTCATATGTGAACCTTCACAGATATATCTCAAGGTTGCAAAGTAGGCTGATAATTATCTTATTCTGCATGTATACATCCAAATGAATTGACAAATGAACAAAAACGTAATCTTATGTATATCTCCAATTAAGAGCAAATATTGGGGTCAGGTGTACAGAAGACTGAAGTCACTCGACCTTCTAGTTGACACTGATGTGATTGGTATTCAGGAGAATGATCAGATACATAACTTAAGTTATAATTTACAGCCTATAAGTCTTAACAGATTATTTTTTCCAGGCAAATTCGTATTGCTCCCTGTTGAACAGAGGGTTGTGTAGATTTCTCGTTTCGAAGCTTCCTCCCGAGATTTTTCTCAAATCCTGAAAGGCGTTATAATCATGCCCTTGGTACTACACCCCAATTAAAATATATTTATAAGAGGAGGAGCGAATGCGTATTAAAATTATTAATACTGATATTCTGTAATTGAAAAGATCTATAAAATGTGTACTGTTTTCCCCAATACAGTTATCTGTTGCTTTCACTACATCAGACTAACAATAAATAAGTATTTGTCAAACTCTTCTGACTCTCTTACATGTTAACGCTTCTTTCCATCCAAAAGAAAATTACATGATTTTTTTTAATCATGAAATCTCTCTTTGGATCTCCATGTCCAGTCCTTTGTTCATATGTTGGCTTAACCATATATGGTCACCGTATACGTGCTCTGATATCAGTCATAGATAAATACATATATGACTGGGTTTCAGATGGCATTTTTTGATAATGTACGAATAAAATAACAAATGGCGTCTCTTGCAGATACATCCTATGCTTTTCAGAACGTCATCTAGTCACCTTTTTGTCATCTAGTCACCTTTAGTCACTTCGAATAGGCCTAGTTTTAAATTGTTTTTTTTTAAGATAGCGAGAGTTTTTTTGATTTTTATGTGTGTTTCAGTTAATTGTAGGCATTTAGGGTGCAATTGGTTGCCATAGCAACCGTTATGAATGGTCTTAACTTCTCCGTATAAATACCAGGGATATTAGCCCCAGTGGTGTGTGTGCTTTCAGACATGCAGTGTTTTATTTTATAGCTTACGTCATAATTATGTGACTGCGCCAAACATCATCATTTTGCTCCATTGTGCGCCCATAATCCAATGCAATATTGTCACGTTATTCGGACTTTTTGTCAGGATATCTACCGAGCGGTCATGGTAAATTTGCCGAACAAGCGACCCCAGTTATTTTAACAACCACTAAACTCTACTGCCTTGAAGGCTTCTGTGTAAATAAATTACACAGATTATATCAGGATCTGGCACCAGGTGTTGAAACACCGAAAATAATAATAATAATAACTAAAACGCATGAAAAAGTGGAGAATTAACGAAACGGACGATTTCGACGTTTTCTGTAATTAGGTCACTCTACCCGCTTTAACTCATAAATTTCTTATATAAAGATCAGGGAACTTGATTCACTGATCCTAATTCACCTTCATACAACAAATATTTCTGTAAAACATAGGGGCCTACCACTTGATATGTCACTTTTTTTATTTGAACCAAACACACAAATACCTATATATACACTTCTGATATAATACATACACATGCATGAGAGAATAATTTGTTATTCTCTTGACCATTAACTAGATCAAAAAAATTACAGAATTTAGACCATTAACTAGGTCACTGACCTAACAGAGAATTCAGACCTTTAACTAGGTCACTGATCTTACAGAATGTGAGAGTGTTTTAAATACTCCTAATCCAAAACATGAAACCCACTCTGTCTACATAATCCCATTAAAATCCTTTAACTCCTATCCAAATATACCAAAAATACCCTAGTATTCCTAATATACCACACTAAATATCCCACACTGATTTAGCAATACAGAAACCTAAGAACAATTCTAATTTTCCTAATATATCAGATAAAATCCATATAAAGTTCCTGCCTTAGTCTAGAACCTAATAATAACCTATATCTTAATAGTTCTGACCAACTTTAATAATAATTCCTGCTATATTTCTAGCATTCAATTCCAAACTAATGATAACCTATGCTATCCAACTAATAATCCACTAACTTCTGCTATAATTCCAACCTATTATAACATCCCTATCTCTATTCTCGTTAACACTGCAATTTAGAATTTAGTAGTGAAGATCTCCTTATTGCCAAGAATAAGTAAAAGGGTAATGATAAATGATTCCCTCTACATGTAAGTAAGTCCAGCCATATATTCCACCGTGAAATGCTATAGTAAATAACCTAAAGGTACGGGACTACTGAACTGTAGCTTTTAGCCAATATAGAAAGCTCGATCCACCCTGGCAAATATATCCCTGATATCCTTTACCTCACTCGCAACTTATGACGAGTCCCGCTATCAAACAAATCCTATATTGTTTAGCAAAAGGCTAGATTCCATTAGCAGTCTACATGTCATCTCACTTGGCCATATAACGATAAAGCCCTGATAAGATCAGCTGTAAATAGACCCACGAAATTATATCTGATATTAAAATAAGGTTCGTGTTTAGTTCTTCACCTAATTACTAAAGGACAGTTGTACATTCCACCCTACAGCTCCTAGGTTACAGCCTGATAGAATATGAACCAGAAAACCCTAAATATCCACCTAGGTAACGGTTACTTAGGTAACTAATAGACACAACTTGGATAATCTAGACAAATACCCCACTGTTTAATGAACTGCCAACACAGCTATGGTAACAGAATTATAACGCATGCCTAAAGCTCTCCAAAGTCTACTACCCTGTTGCACTCACTAACGATATATATTCTAAACTTCTGCTGAAAGAAACTGAATAAACACTTAAACTACACTGCTTCTATCTGACTACTGTTCTAGATTATAGACACAGTCCTCTATGCTCTTACTAATATGCACTTCTTACATGTATCCCTCTCACTGACCAACTTACAACTGATGTAATCTAATATAACTGACTAAACACTGAAAGCTGGTGGCTGACCTACTTCTATATACTCCATAAATAAATACTGAAAGAAACCTGACCTAATTAACTCTCGACCTAATTAAGTCCGACTTCCACCCTAGATAAATGACTGACCTATCTAGCCCAGACTATCTAGCACTGTCAACTGAACTATAAACATAATTGTTGGCTGACCTATATAAATTAATCTGGGAGTGAACTGACTCACTACTGATAATGCCACTACTGTATCTCAGTGGTGACCTACTTAAATCAACCTGTTGCTGACAATTGACCTACTTCTGATATCACCACTGTATCTCACTGGTGACCTACTTAATTTAACCTAGAACTGACCACTGCCTCACTGCTAGTAGTCTACCACTGTATCTCAGTGATGACTTAGTTAATCTCTGCACTGTCAACTGACCTACATTTATACACCCTTGTTAGCTGACCTACATCGATTGACATGGTACTGACTGACTACTATAGCTAGTGGTACCACCACTGTAACTCAATGGTGACCTACTTTAGTCTCAGCCAGTTTCTCAGTGGTGACCTACTTAGATTAAACTACTGCATTTCACTGGACTTGTTGGAGAGAGAGAGAGGAGAGAGATCTTTACCAGCTGGCTACAAGAACCTAACTGCCTGGACAGGGCTGAGCTGTCAAATTATACCACTTTCTGACCAATCACAAGACACTAAAGTCTGACCAATCACAAAGCCTGACAGAAAACGAATCTACTTACCCACTAAACTAGACTAAATAAAACTAATTAAAATCAACCTACTTTTAACTTCCAATAATCTCACATTACTAGTTATATTAAAACAATAATTCCCATCTAACCTACAGTTATATATACCCTTCCCTAGGAAAATATGACTGATAATACTCTTGTAATCTAACGAGATCTCAACGAGATCGCTATTTATTATCACATTTTTCACGTCAAGATAAAAATAGACATATAAAATCACATTATTAAATATCGCTATATACATGATAAAATAGTACATGAAAAGATCTTTAAAATGATACCAAGATCATGTAAATCAGACAACTAGAACTTAGTTTTTTTCGACTCGACATCTCAATGTTTACATTATCTAAAATGTCAACAACAATGGCGACCGCGAACTAGCGGCGAAATCGGCTTAGAAAGGTTGTAAATATACATAATATAAACAATCAAACTAAACATTATGAAATATGACAAGTAATAAAACTATACAAAACTGATATAAAATAAAACGATGCGAATGTTCATTATTTTATCGAGTGGCACATAGGATTATAAATAAACACAATTAATAAAAACGTGCTTAGCACACAATGATAGTGAGCGAAAATAGGGTGATAGGCATAACGTTAGTTAGTCTGTATGAGAGCTAGAAGCTGGGACGCCACAATATGGCACATACTCCTTTACTAACGTGTGACCTTTGACTATCAGTAGTACACGTGGGTGACATGCGATTGGTCATTTTGGCAAAATAAGGTCAAATTGGCATGTTTCAACTAAAATTATCGTTGACTACTAATTTTCGTGGTAATACACCTAACAAAACTGTCAAAAACACATATTTTCGACATATTCTGAAACTGGGGGCAGTTCCGTTGCTATAGCAACCATCTACCGACTGAAATGTGACAGAAAACGAAAGTCTATGTCCTAACCTATAACAATATGTGTACACTTCCTGGCCATTCTCTTGGAGCAATGTGTGATTTATGACGATATAAGGCATGTTTGAAATGAAAATATGGCCCAAAACAAGCTAGGGATGAAAGGGTTGAACGCCACCCTATTATCTTTTAACGCCTTCCTATCGCTTTCTAGCACATTCCCATCTCCATTTAACGACTCAGTGTCGCCTTGTATGCTTCTTCGTCGCCCTTTAACGCCTCCTTATTGCCCTTTAACAATTATGTATCGCTTTTCAATGCGTTTCCATTTAACGCCTCCCCATTGCCCTTTAATGCCTCTATCTCGTCTTTTGGAGCTTCTCCAACGACATCTAATGCATTGTTGTCGTCCCTTAGCACTTCTTTGTCACCCTTTAAAGCCTTCTTGTTGCCCTGAAATGCCTTCTCGTCGCCTTTTAACGCCCACCCATCACTCTTTATCACCTTCTCATTACCATCTAACGCCTCTCCATCGCCCTTTAACGCATCCCCATCACCCTTTACCACTTCCCTATCGTCACTTAACGCTTCTTCGTCGACTTTTATTGCCTCTCTGCCACATTTTAATGCACCCCATAGCACTTAAACGTGCTCCATCGTCCTTAAATCGCTCCCCATTGCCCCTTAACGCCTCTCCGTCGGCCTTCAACATCTTTTCGTCGCCCTTAAATGCCTCAAAATCGCCTTCTATCCTCTCCATTTAACGCCTTTGTGTCGCCCTTTATGCTTCTTTGTCTCCCTCTAGCACCTTCTCAATTCCCTTTAACGTCTATACAACGCCATTTTACGTTTCTCCATGGACTGTTAGCGACTGTGACAATTCAACACTTTCTCGTCTCCCTAAACACCCCAATATTATCCTTTTAGCGCCCCCACATTGCTCTTTAGCGCCGTCCCAACATGTTTAGCACTCACTACACTTTAATAGTGTTTCCTCGCCTCTCCATTGGCTGTCAACGCCTCATCCCCATTGCTCATTAGCATCATTCGACGCTTTCTCATCGCCCTTTAATGCTTACAAGCCACCTTTCAATGCACGTGTTGCGCTTTTATTGCCTCTTCGCCACCCTTTAGTGCCTGTCTGTTGGCCTTTAGTGCATCTTGGTCTCCTTTTAAACGATATTTTGTCAAACTTTAACGCTTTTCTGTCGTCCTATAGCGCCTCGCCACCGCCCTTTAACCCCTTCTCGTCACTACCAAACGCCTCTCCCATCGCCCTTGAACGCCTCCCCATTGCTTTTAGATGCATTTTCATTGCCATTCAACCCCTCTGCCCTTTTACTTGTTATTTGTGGTTGTTCCTTGATATTTTTACAGTCAAATGAATCTTTTCACCTTGAACATGTTTAATCATCAAAACCATAAGAGAATATGATTAGCCAGTCGATATCATGCCAAAACGAGTTTGGGCCTAGACCACCAAAATAACACCATCTCAAAATCACACGAAAAATGGTATCACACTTCTTCCTTGCTTTGTTTGGTAAAAGTCATATTTCCCCTTACTTGAACTCAAATTGACCTTTGACCTTGAATCATAACAATAATAGCAGAAATAAATTTGCCAGTCAAAATTACACGAAAAAGAGGTTTTACACTTTTTCCTACCTTTACTTGTTGCAAAATCATATTCACCTTGAAATTGCCTTCGACCTTTAATTTTGCCCCTGACAAGATGTCATCCGAAAGTTTCTGAATATATTTACCATTGTCACCAATAATCAGCCCTAAAAAAATAATACTCTGGAAAGGGGTCAAGCCCATACTATTCGTATATATCAGCCATACTAAAAGAGCTTAAAAATGCAAACAAAGTGAATATTTATATTATTCTTACCATTTTGACCTTGAGTGACCTAGGGGTTATGTAGACATGACCTTTGTATAATATCCCAATATCACATAGCCCCACCCCATGGCTGACTAAGACGATGAGATAAATCAAGACTAAGAGTTTAAACGGTTGACAAAACAACTTTGCCAATATCATGGCATAAATATATTGCAAACAATTTCCTTTATGAAAAGTGGCTTCCATGGGAACCATGTTAACCTTTAAACCTTACATTGCCAAAATGTCATCCGGTAGTTCACCTGATCATCAATAATCATTAAAAAGGGTCAAGCCCATAATAGGTGTCGATCTGTTGGACTGGAAGGGTTTAAAATGTATATTTGACTAACCTTTAGCAGTTTGACCTTGAGATATGACCTTGGGTGACCTCAACATGACCTTGGGGTGATATCCCAATAACGTATAGCCACACCCTACTGTTTATTTGCTCCTAGGAGGAGTTAATATACTATATATACTGCTGATGTGCTCAGACAATAATGATTGTACAAAATGTTTTAGATTTTTGGCGCCCCACCTCTCTGTAAATTCAGCGGAAGTGTGGGGGAAGTGCCCAGGTTTCAGCGTTAAACATGTTAAATCGGTTAGTAGAGAGTTTGTGCCAATACATACAGATATATTTATATCAAGATATATTATTTCTATATTTGTATTCCAGAAAATTGCAATTCTAAACACAGTAGACGTTTAACAAAGCAGCTTCTGCTATTATCATGGCATGTATATATTGCCAACAATTTATTTTATGAAAAATGGTTTCCATGGTAAGCCATATAAACCTTCACACTATGCATTTCCACTCAATTTGTGATACTGTTTGGGGGCAGGTGTACTTAGTAACATTTTGCATTGGTTTTACGTATCTACTGTATTTTAAAAGTAGTATTATGCTACCTTATGACTTTTACTTAGAGATACAACACATTTTTTCGCCATATTTGTCAAAAAGACGTTACCATGGAAACCTTCAATTTGTTACGTTGTGCACAGTGATGTGCAAGGAAGAATGAGATATTCGAAAACTAGACAAAATTTCATGCTAAAAAAAGTTGAAAAACTACTGACTAAGACGGTCAGATAAATCGACCTGCCTCCCGGACTAATAGGTATTCAAATGAAGCAGAAAGAACTAACTAAGACATTTATGATGATTTCAAATTGAAAAAAAACCTTTGGTCTCCATGGTTTATACAAAACTATTTCAGCGTTATAAGGGTTAACATACTATTAGGACATGCTACATATACCCAGAAAACATAGGACGTTAAATCTACTATGTTGGTTTAACGTTGGGCCACCTTCTGCGACAAGTTTGCTTGTTAAACCTTGTTTTATATTTAGAGGTAATGGAATACCAACAGGATGTAGGAGATTCAGCTACCCTCCTGGATCAATATCATTGGACTGTAGAAATCTACGTCTCAAGAAAACACCTAGTTATCTCCCAGAAGGCATTGCTCAGCTTCTATTATCTGGTAATAATATAGCAGAGGTTCCAAGATATGCATTCTGGGGTTGTGAATATTTGGCACACTTGGATATGTCCTTTAATCAGATATCTACACTTTACAATGAATGTTTCTCTGGTTTAATCCGACTAAAGGACCTAATACTAAAAAACAATATTATAAACAGCACGAATTTAGATCATGCTGTATTTCTGCCTATAGGTAACCTTGAGGTACTAGCCATAGGTAATAATGATAATAATAAATTCATAACTATAATGATGCCTTATTTGAAAATCTTACACATCTACAGCACCTCAGCATTGATGGTCCTCCAAATGCTACATTCGGGCCGGGGTTTGGTCACCTTCAACAGCTACAGACATTGAATATAACAGGGAGGACAATTGACTGATGTGGACAGAATGTCATTTGGTCATTTGTCACAACTCCTTCTGTTGGATCTGAGTTTCAACTCAAATCTTGGTTTTCCTAACGTCTCAAAATCCTGGTATGGATTACAGTTCCCAAACATAAAGTCGTTTGATTTGACCAGAGCTGCTCCATTCGACAGAGATTTATTAAGATTAGAAGAAGATTTTTACTACGGCTTGGAAAAAACAAATCTGGAAACGATCATCCTTGACGGAAACAATATCATCACTATACAAGCAGAATTTAGAAATTATGTAAAAAATCTGAAATATTTATCAATTGCTTATAATCGTATTGTAGAGGGGGATTTACTGATGTGTGATATGTACTACATGAATGAGTTGGTGGAGGTAGTTGCTAGCTATCAGAACAGACGTCTATCATCTCGTGCAAATTCTGTACAACGTTGGTTCCATTCAAAGCATCGCACCAGTTATAAACCCAGAATTATCCAAAAAAAGCTAATCCACTGAAAGTCAAAGTTGCTGTGGACATTCCTCACACAAATGCGTTTGAACAAAGCATGAATGACAGGTGTGCTAACAAATCAGCCTCTTTACCAGATGACATGCCGCTCTATATTGGCTTTCCTCATAAACTAGGATATATCAACCTTGCAGGGTCATTGTCCGTTAATGTGAACTACATGCCGAAAACTGTTTTCTTGGGCAAAAACTCCTTGCGCTATATGAACTATGCTGAAAACGGAATTAATCGTATGATTGGTCCCATGCTATTTGCTCATCCTCCGCCAAATATGCTGACTATCGACTTCAGCAATAACATGTGTTACTTTATAGATCCTGATTTAGCGTCTGCGTCTGCAAAGATATTTGATAAGATATTTTTCTCACACAACTGTTTAGGTGAACAATTACAAGCTGATAAACATAAGTTTATCCATCTGGATGAACTTGATTCGTCATTCAATGCGATTAACTCGTTGCCATATAAAAAATTTCAAGCCCAAGTTGAGCTGCAGCACCTGAACTTGGGTAGCAACTCTTTGCAGTTTGTGAAATTCAATATGAATCATATGAACAACCTGACAGTTCTGGATCTCTCGCGTAACGTATTCACTCAAATCGATTCGCAGGCAAGAAACCAGTTGGACACTCTGGTGAATCTTCCAAATCGTGCCAAGCTTAAGTTACATTTATATGACAATCCATTGGGCTGTTCTTGCGACAATCTGCATTTCTTAGAATGGCTGAATGCCAGGAAGAGTACGATTGAGTTTGTGTATGGGGATATGATCACCTGCATGTTCAATGGTAGCTTAGTGTCTCTTTCATCGCTACACAGTGATATCCTACCACACCTAGAACTGGAGTGCCATGTTAAAATGTTGTTGATAGCTTCTGTGTCTGCCTTCAGTGTGCTAAATGTAACTCTATCCCTCTCTGTATGTGCATACAGACATCGATTTGAAATCACTTACTTATTCTATAAACTGATATGGGAAAAGAAACGCTTCCAAGAAATAAACAACCTGCATGAACCGTTTAGGTATGAAGCCTTTGCAGCTTTCGCCGATTTAGAAGCAGACTTTGTTCGGGACCAAATGATACCACATTTGGAAGAAGGGGATAATCCTTTAAAACTTTGTCTTCATTTTCGGGACTTTCCATACGGTTGTGACATCAATAATAACATTATTGACTCCATACAAAACAGTAGAAAGATTGTGATTTTACTTTCGAATGAGTTTCTAAGGAGTAAATGGTGTAACTTTGAATTTGAGATGGCTAGAACGCGATGTGTGTCACAAGGTGCAGATCTTATTATACCACTCATCATGGATGATTTGGACGATTTGTACCGGAGTGGAATGCCAAACTCCATAATAAATCTGCTCAACAAGAAAACATACAAGATCTGGCCCCCGCCTCCACAAGAAGTTGATGACTTCTGGTTGGGCCTGAGGAGGGCTATTACAAGTCCTCTAGTGAGAACATTAAAATGTCAATGTGGCAAAACTTTAACCTGGACTGATGATTTATCCGCCGTTTAACCTTGAAAACGGCAATTTGGCATCGAAAGGGCTTTGTCATATATATATATATAAATACTGAAGAGACATCTGAGGTATATCCACTAAAAGTACCCCAGATTGTGCCTAGTTCAACTCCCCACGTGAAGAAAGCAGCGTGAGTCCAAATGGAGGGATTGTAACTCATATAACATGTATAATGTATATCACTTCAGCATGTTTTGTAAAATATTTATCTGAAACTGTTTCTGAAGTTGCCTTTGTCAAATGTTTCTTTTATGAAAAATACATAATGAGCTGCAGCTACCTATGCTCACACTATTAACTTCTTGGGTAAAAAAAAATATATTTATAACACCTATATGTGATGCGATCTAAATATTTTGGAGTTTAGTTTTATCAGAAATTCTAAACTAAATGCCTCTAAAATATCTAGATTGTCATATGATTAAAACCTGAAATACGTAATATATCATTCTCCACACATAGATGTCACTCATCTCAACCCTCTTTCTCTCCCTACTGTAAGTTTGATAAGCAGGGACCTTTCAGTGTCAGAAACTGCCCATATGAGTTTTCTATATTGAGAGAAATAGAAAAACATCAAGGGGATGAGTTTTTCTTCACTAAAGCTGTAGTAAAATGTTTTTTGGTACTATGATTTTTACACTGCCCGCCGTAGACACTGCTACTTCGCATGTAGAAGTTTGCAGATGGATGACGTCATATGTCCCCCACTCTCAATTTCCAAATTGTAGTAAGCTTGTGATTTGCTGGCTGTCTTGCTAAAAGTACCGTGATCGGCTGGCGAAAATATTATGGAGGGGGAGGGCTGGGTGTAGACAAACACCTGTGTGGAGCCCAGCAAACACGAGGTTTTGACCTAATGTTGTTTCAATAATGGCCCACCGCCAACAGCGCTGGACCAGCATTGAAACAACATCGGGTCAAGTCCTCGTATTTGCAGGGAGAACTGTCGGCATTTGGATACACGCGTGCCGTCTGTGTCCGTTGGAACAGGCTACACAGAGCTCTGTGTATATGATTTTGACATAATTCGAAATGTGTTTAGAGCACTGGCGAATATAAATTACTGAATGACATGCGGATTACCTGAACAAAGTAATTAGCTCTTACCTGCAACAAACTATTAGATTTTCACCAGATTACAAATTGAAACGTAAATTTAAAGCAGTCTTTTTGCTTCAATGAATCAAAACGTTGGGACAGACTCCACTCCTTGGGACGCTGATCATGCTGCGCATGCGTACCGTTGCCGCATGGGTGCCCTAATTGTTTAGGCATACTCAGTGAATCATATCAAAACTACTTAATATTTACCAAAGGGGACAAAACTGGCAAATAGAGACAGCATGCTGTAAAAGGTCGGCCAATGGAATTCGTATCCATAGATGTTTAAAAACACAACCTATAGGCTGGGGGACATTCATTCATACGCAGGCATGCACGCACGCACACACTCACACACACACACGTACGCACGCACTCACGCACGCACGCACACACGCACGCACACACGCACGCACGCGCACACACACACATACATAAGGGGGGATACATAAATTCATTCATTATTTCAAAAGTTAAGAGTATCTCAGATTCGAAATGGCGTACATCTCGAATTGAAAACGTAATCAGATGCGAAAGAGATGGGATTTCAAATTGAAATGTAATGAAGAACCCAAACTTAAAATAGGCACCATCTTGGATTTGATAACTCGTAGATGATCTTAAAACATAAAGAACATCGTAATGAGCTTAACATCATCGATTTATTCGAAAAAATGTATTACATAAGAAGATTTTATTTCAAATTCAAGAATATCATAGATTCAAAATAGCCATCATCTTGGATTTGACCCTTAGATGACATTGACAATTAAAAATTACCGTTTTAATGAATTTGTCGTCATTGATTTAGTCGAAAATGAGGTATTGCATAATAAGAGTGGGTTTTTATTTAAAAAGTTAGAAATTACTCTGATTTCAAAATGGGCCGCTGGCCGTCATCTTGAATTTTGACTTCTCACACGTTTTCAGCACCTTGTACACGAGGTAGCCCCCCTAGGTTGGAAGCCTGGGCACATACACAAGTATACAGGTGGCTTTTGATAGGATAAGCATAACGATCTGGGCCCAAGTATTCAAGGCTATGCTACCAATGCCATGCTCAGACCGATAATTAAAGTTGGTGGGTCATGATTCGCTCAGACTGAGTACACATTGTGGGCCCACCCGCATGCGCAGCATGGTCAATGTCCACAGGAGTAGTCTACATGCGGCTAAAAATAAGAACACGGATCACATTATATAGGCCTATACCTGGACACGTTTACGAACACGACATCCACCAAAATAACATAATCATGATAATTCGAGAAACTTACGTCATCACAATTTTTTTATTTGTAAGCAAGCCTGGTAAACTTTATTATGAACAATTAATTGCAATGTAAAAAATAAAGTCCATACAGCTTTGCCCCTCTGAACTATTAAATATAAATTTTAAGTCACTTGAAATCCCGTCTCTCTACCGCCATCCGCAATTTCAAGTTACTGAAAACTACTTCGATTTTATCGCGAAATTCAAGTTGAAATGTGTAGAGTGTCACAGAGACAGTTTTCAAAAGAAAACTGATTAAATTAAAAATGTTACCCTTATCCTGCTAAGATAATTTGTTCAAATTTTCAATCACTTGAGATTGTGTCTCGCTACCGCGATCCACAACCTCAAGTGGTAACGATCAACAACCTCAATTGGTAAAAATTACTCATATTTGTTTAATTTAAGACAAACATTTACAAATCTTGCTGTTTAAACAGTCATTTTTCATTCCCAAAAACAGTGGTTTAGTCGGCTAATATTAAAACGGATTAGAACCGACTATTGCCGTGATTAGCATCCAAAGGGTTAATAAAAACACAGAAAGACTACAATAGTCGACATCATTGCTTTAGGGGTTAAGTCTGCTGAAAGGCTCAGTATAATTAAAATGTTTCATCGACCATTACATCAAAGGTTACAGGGGTCATTCCGTACATGGTCTTATTATAAGACTCTAATTATGGTCTTATACTCGGCTACAATATCATGGGATAACTTGAAAAACTAGACAGTCAGTCAGCAGGGCCGTAGCCTGAGGCAAAACCCAGGGGGGGGGGGCAGTTGGGGGAGGGGTAGCTGCATTCGCCAATTTTGTGGCAAAATTGGCCATTTTACAAGTATGTACTGAAAATTCCAGGGGGGGGGGGGACAGCTACCCCCCTTGCCCCCCCCGCAGGCTACGGCCCTGGTCAGAGACTGCCAACATTCGTCGATACCTATGGATTGTTTCTTGACCCGAGGCACAACTCAGATAAAAGTTGCATGCACATCTGTTTGATCTGGATCGTAATCCGGCTCCAGGATCCGGTCGTAATCCGGATCATCCCCAAAATGTAATCAATTGTTCCTTGGCCCGAGACACGTTCACTTCCGGTAAAAAAATCTTGTGAAGTCGTTTATTACCTTTCAAGTAATCCGACGTACGGATAGACAGACAAACAAAAAAAAACACGACCAAAACACAACCTTCCTGGCTCAAGTACGTTATATGCTTTACATTGTTATACATGTTATACATGTCATCAGAAATACCTTTTACATTTCAGATAACATTGATGTAGAAAGAGGATACACCTCTTATTTGGGAAAATCGCATTATATTTAGGGAACCTAGCCATTAAGATGATATAACCGTATTCGGTTTCACTTCAATGCAGCATTTCTACACTTCAATGTATTATTTATGTCCAGAACAGTATTACGTTAGCAGCATTTTATTAAATATTATATAGTATTTCAAAGTCACTTTTTTCCGATGATAATTCGAAGATGGAAATTGAGCCATTTCACCTTTCACTTTTAGGCATATTTGAAGAGCACATACTTGGCATACTTTGAATACAATATAAGGGTAGAAAATATTAAAAGTTATCCTTTCCCATTTGGTATATATACGTGTATTATACTTGTGTATTTGATGAAATAGACAAGGTGATAAAAATGAAAAAGAAATGTGTGGTTATTAACTCTTGTACTGCTGAGTTGTTTGTGAGTATTTTTCATTCATTTGTAGCTGGAATTGCTAACGCAATTTCCAGCTTAAAATGAATGAAAAATAATAATATTTATGAAAAAAATAGACATGTCCCAAATTGCATTATCTGATCAACTGACCATCTACCATCTATAATTATGCTACAAATTTTAGCAAGTTTAGTGGTATTTTATTTAGTCTGACATTTGCTTGAAACCGTATATATACGGTTCCCGCAGCACAAGCCTAGACTAACCCGTCAGAATTTGACGTCTAAATACGGTCCCCGCACTAAAAGAATAAAAAAAATTACAATTGCCATTTATGATGATTTAGTATAAACATATTTATTTACCGAGGATTGTACAATAGCAGAAGCTATGGTGATTTCAAATTAAAAAAACCCAATTGTGCAGATACTGTATATGTATTTTCACCAACTTAAAGTTGTAGATAGCGGTAGCGAGGCAGAACGTCAAGTGGGTGAAAATTTAAATTGAATAATTTAGGGCTTTATGAGTAAATACTACATGTATTTTCCCAAATAATGATGGCTGAATCATTGGAATTAGCAGATGGCGTCATCACTGCTTCAGTCACATGGCTAATTAACTTAGACTAGGAATATAATGCAAAAAAATAGAGTCAAGGGGGGACGAGCTGTCACCCATTTCTATTCCGTTGCAGGGTCCCTACTGGTCAAATTAGGCCATATGACACTTGATATTTTGATTTTGCTCATAATTATGACCTTTTTTGTGAAAGCCGTTAATACAATTTAGCCGATTATATGAAAAAACACGAAATTGTAAGTAAAATTAAATCTAGAATTACTAGAGCTTTCATATAAGCATCAAAATGTGCAGATTAATGAGCCACATCATATTATTACACTTTATCTAATAATTTTTGCTTTTGGTAGTGTAAAAGACCAAAAATAACAGAAAAAATGTGTAATTTCATGAATATCACTTAGAAAGAAACATTGAAAACTGACTAACATGGTTACATGCTGTCAAACATTGGAGTGTTTTGCCAGGATCCTTTCCGAATAAAAATTGACAAAATGACCCTTGATATTTAATTTTTTCTCATAATCATGACCTGGTTTGTTAACGTGAATTAATACGATTCAGCTGATTGTACATCAAAAACAACAAAATCATCAATATAATTTTCACTAAAACAGCTAGAGCATTCTGAAAGGTATCAAAATGTGCAGATTAGTGAACTACATTATATTATTACAGTAAAGGCAAAACAATAGCGACAAAAATATATAATGATTTGTAATTTTAGAATATCAAACTTTAATGTCTTACATGCTACCAAATATTCATGTATTGTGCCAGGGTTCTTTCTTTAAAGTTTAATACTTTGTCTCATATTTGTTGTGCTAAAGGCAAAAACGTAGATGATATGCAAAAAGTGAGATATCAACATCACAACTCTATATGTGAGTCTATGATTAGCAGGCCTGATGATTAGACAGGTGTGTGCTGATGACCAGTGGGATCCTGCAGAAGTTTTAGTGGATAATCCTTGAGAGCTGGTGTGTATCATATTGGCCGACAAAATTTATCTACTTGTGTGATCACTTAAGCAAGCGATCTGGTTGGAGAGACATCGAGTCTAGTGTGAGGTGCACCTGCTGAAATAAATGAATAAAACGGCGTTGTGCCTGAGAGAGTTGTGTGTCCCTTACTGCTCAAGTAACTACTATTATCATCCTAGGAGTATGGTAGGGTGAGCTCCCGACGGATACAAATACCTGTAAAATCACTCACGATCACGATCAACTTTGAATACAGTTTGCAAGTCTCAGGATCCTCGTAGGTCTGCAAACCATTTTTAATTGGTGATTCCTGTCTGAGACAAACAATATTTGCTTGAAGCCAGACACATGGGTCATATTGTGCTTCTCCAAACAGCATTGTGTCGGATCAACATTAAATTAACATTGGCTTGGAAAATCAGGCTGGGTGCGTTTTCTCACCAGTGTCACTTGGACACAGCCCAACAGGTTGTTCATAAATTTTAAATACATTTTCTTGGTTGAAAAACATAACTGCAGCAGATTTAAAACAGCAAATCATATATGTATCCAATTTTCCTTATCATTGTGTTTGATTGTTAACATGGCATAGACCTCAGGTAAACTTGTGATGTTTAGTACCACTAGATCGTGGTATTTGTTGACACTGAGTGTGACGTTCACTAATAATTTCACGGGATTGAGATTGGGAATTGTACAAACTGTTCAACAAGTGCACTCTGACTCTTGACTTTCGAAGTTGCTTGTTGGAAGAAGGAATTGTATGTGTCATCAGTTTCCAAGTCAAAGATGCATCTCTTGCACTGTCTAACTGTGTTATGCCAACTTAGGTCTTTCCCAATTTTGTTTACATGCTCTTAGCCCAACTCTGAACTGCTGCTAGATATCTGGGTAAGATATTTCTAGCTGGTCTTTGTCAGCAGCATGAACAGTACCCCAGGGTGTATATTTGGTATGATCATATTAGACAAACCACAGCAACATGTCGCGGGAGTATTAGGACTAACTGCATGTATTATGTCCAGTCAGTTTTTACCCGTAGCTCATAGATTTTCCATTTTTTGGGTGCAACCCCCAAATTTACAGTGCCACAATTGCCCAGTCATCATCAAAATATTGTAAGCCCTACTACTTGATTTGAAGCTTCTTTCCAATTTCATGCTTCCTGGTAAGTTGTGCTACTCTACCCATGCTTATGCACTGACTATGCAATTGTACAATTTAGTCGTCACGTTGTTCTCAGCTGTATTTGACCCAAATATAGTGCTCTTAACCCAATGCTGTGTAGACCTGAGTTGTAACATTCTGTCCTATGCCTTTTATAAAATTATTTTCTATGTCAAGATATAATTACAGAATATTCCCACCTGGAGCTCTTTTATGAATCGGGATTTGCAAATGTGACAGCCAGCTATTGGATTTATGTCCTCTGAGGGCCAATGAGATCACTGACCAGCATTGTCCCGTGAAGAGTTATGTGTAGGCCTACACCTGCAGTGAACATGTACACGTGTACTATCAACGGGGGTGATCTCTTTGCAGTAGATTTAGTATATGGGTGGGAGGTGAAGGTTTTTTCCTGGGGTCCAGCACAGTTAACCCTATTATGAGTATTTAAACAACTCCAATCGATACAAAAGCCTGCTGGTTATGTTGAGTAATAAACACTACGAAACACAACGAAAACGAAATATTTAGATATATTTTTATTTACATAGGATCTACTTAGAGACCACAAAATTCACGACATATCCATCCACAGCTTTGGGAGAAACAATCCATTAACCAAATCCAAAACGCACATGTGATCTCTCGGTAATCTTTTTTTTTAGGAAAAGACCATTTTGTTTTAAAAAAGTAGCAAACTACATCTTGTTTTAGAAAAAAACTGAGTAAATAATATCCCATGACTTGTTTCAAAGATAAGCTTTAAAGACTGATGTGCTTCTGATTGGCCATGGTGATGTTTCTGCTCTGTGAGGTGGTGCTGCGGCGAGGTTTTCAGAGCCCCTTTTTGTGTGGGCTTTCTTTGTAGGCCCACAAGTGCACTGTGTTTGAAGTGTAACTACTGGGGTGAATGAATAAACGTTGACAGGATACATATGAGTCTTGTAGCACTTATTGCCCAAAACAATGTTTAATATCACCGGTTACCTACTATCACTGGACGTCTGGTATTAATCCTGACACTAACAGCAGGGCAATGTGCTCCCCTCACTTTGCCCTCACAGGATTTTCACTACTACTGACTGCCTGGGGTTTATTTCTTGCATAATTCACATGCATACAACTGTCAACAATGTGTTGTTGTTTCTTTTTTGTAAGAAATTATTACATACAGTCTATTAATATATGTCATTTCAGCATTTACAGTTTTCTATTGTATAGTCAGTTGAATTTAATCGAGTAGGCTAACTGTCACAAAATAGGTCATAGTTATTAGAAAATAAATATAAAACGGGTCATTTGGGTTTTGAATTGCTGGAATAGGCCATAGCACACTACTTGAATGTTTAACAGCATGTAAGATATTTCTTTAAAGACAGCTTTCAAGAATTCTTTCCGGGTAGCATTCAGAAAGTTACACATGTTTTGTATTTTACTGTTATTTGTTTGTCTTTTACAACATCAAAAAGGAAAAAAAATAATGAATAAATTGTAATAATATCATGCGACTCATTGATGCGCACATTTTGATACCTTGATGAAGACTGGAGCTATTCTGGATAAAATATTATTAACGATTTTGTTGTATGGTATAATCGGCTCTATCGTATTTACTCAAATTTATAAAATAGGTCATATTTATGCGAAAAATCAAGATATCAAGAGTCATCTGGGCTCATATGATGTGGTTCATTAATCTGCACGTTTTGATACTTTTATGAAGGCTCTAGTAAGTCTCGATTCAATTTTATTCACAAGCTGGTGTTTTTTTCATATAATCGACTAATTCGTAATGACCGTCTTTCACTAGCGCTGATCGGCCTTACAGCGCTGTCCTGGTGTCTCAGATCTCGCAGGCGATTAAGAGAAAAGGTCTGATTTGACCTGATAATATCAACTGCGCGACATTACACATTACCGATCATGAAGAAGATATAATTTACCTGTTTTCGGGCATATTTGGAGGTTGTTATCGTCAACAGGTATGTTTATATTTACTTATTTATTTATTCAATCTGTCCCTCTAAAACCATCGATCTCAGCTGGCATCGTTATCGTTCAAATGAGGGGAGGGGTGACCAGTGAGAGTAGAGCGAGAGTTTCGGTTCCGGGTGTATTGAAAGACGCATGCCAACGCATTACAACAAATACCACTATAGTCGTCTATTTCCGTGGGGTTTTAGTTCGTGGGTCTAATTAGAGTGTTGTTTGGTCCTATTTAATAATTATTTGATTAAAATATTCCTTTTGAATTTGAAATATGGCCACAGACGACTTAATTTTAAGTTTGCTATGGATACAACTCATAATGTAGTCTATTTACACTGGACGTGGCACTGATCAAGTAGGCCTACCAGTTAAGCCCTACAACAAGTTTTATGTCACTGTCCATAATTTCAATATAATATTCTAGAACGACTTTGAATATCTATATATCATAAATATTAAAAAAAAATGTGCTGCGGAAGATGTAGACCTCGCTCATTTAATATACATGTATGATTCGCTATAATATACGTGTCAGTAGGCCTATAGGCTACATCAAGAACTTGATATGAAGTTATTGGCAACATACAGCATCATGTAGGCCTAGAGCCTATCTGATCGTGATGAATCGCACGCCACAATCTATTATGTAGTTATATTGTTATTATAGGAATGACTACGAGGGGGGGGGGGGGTCCAAGATACCGGAAAGGGGGGTTGGGCTGTGTTTCTGTCCCGAAGTGTGGGATCGCATGTGGAATCTTTTCCAGATTCTGGCAACATTGCATAGGCATGCCTTTAAGCTACAATGTCCCCAAAAGACATCACAGAAAAAGGGGGAAATTAAGTTTTTAATAACGTTGTCACAATGTGTGTACAACTTAAGTGTAGATCCATCAAGACTACAACCTTGGTAGAAATTTGAGTATTACACAATTCAGACCTTATTAACGAAACACAGCTTTTATCGGAGTCATGACAATTACAAAACCGTTGCATAAATATATACAATGTTGCTAGAAAAGTTTAGTATATGTGTAGAAACTACATCATTAACAACATTGGTGCAACCTTTATGCAACGTTATATTGGACACAAAGAAACCTCAACCTTAGTACAACATTACTGTATCAAAAAAAAACTAATTTTAATATCCCATTAACATGATAAATGCACAAGAAATGTATTAGCCAATTATTGTATTGCATGCACAATCTTTCCAAAAGTCATTCAAATTTTTATGAACGTTACAGGCACTTGTAGAGGAAATACGTTGCATTAACGTGTTAAAACTTTGTTGTTAATAACATGGTCGGAACCAGTATAAAACTTCCCTTTAGACGCAACGATACTACAACCTTCAATTAGGCCTATCACAGAATTTAAAAGAAAACATGTAAAAGGATACTCCGTGTATGGCATGTGCACGTTTTTCCTGGGTCATGGAAATTTCGTGAACGTTAGACACGTGTAGGCCTACACAACGCTGATAAATACTTGACTGAAACGTTTGTCACCAACAAACAGAAAAAGTTGTTGCAACATCAATACAAAATTATGTTTGACTCAATGAAACTAAATTCTCTGTACAACGTCAATCGTTGTATGTTAGCTGGTTTATAACTCAAATGCCAACAATAATTCTATAGGGGGTTTATATATTTATATTTTACACAGTAATGTAACAGTATGTCCACACATAGTATATTATGTGTAAGGTCATAAAGCTTTTTGCTCATCATAATTTTCTTTTTTGCAGGCTGACTTTGGCTGAATAAACCCAAGATATCCATAATATTTCTAGACACAGTGACATACTAGGTTCAGCTACCTTTATCAGCCTATCACAATTTGTTCAGCAGACAGTACCCCAGAGGCAGTGTTTTGAACGATTTTGATGGATAAATCACCAGCTGAACTGCATCACTGAAATGCAAAAGATGGACTGAATTATCTGATTAAATTTTATGCTAGGTTGGCCTCATCAAAGGGTGGTGTTTTTTTTTGCAAAGACCAAGTTCATCTAATCTGGCCCTCCCCCTGAAAACCTACACACAACACCGTCAATCAATTTGTCAACGATCTTAAGACGCCAATTTATAAAGACGCTCGATACGCATCAAGCGAACATCAAATAATAGGGCCTAGTGAGACTATTTTCCACAGGGCGAGAGGTGAAGAAAATTAAAATAACATTAAAGCATACCTTAGAACCACGTTTTATATTAGAAGTTTTCGCATCATTATTTATACAAAGCTTTTATGGGTTTAAAATTGTATGTTTTGTTAATCGAAACCTGGCAAAATGATCAATCATAATAAATGTTCAAAATTGTAACATGATCGAGAATATGGACAGCATGTGTTGTTGGACCTTCGAAAAGCCTTTGATACTGTAAACCTTGCTATTTTTATGAAAAACTCACTTCTATTGGGCTTTGATCAGCAATTTAATATCTGTGACATCACTGTGAAGTGAAATTGGTAACTACATGAAGATGTCAATTACTGTGTAATAGAAGCTTGCTGTAAGCCTATGTTAGTTTATCGATCTGGTCTATCTGCCTACCTGTCAGGCTTTATACCTTTGCATCTCTGCTCAACAGAAACTAGAGCTAGGTAATCAGTGGGTTCACAGTTTATCGGCTACTAGACCCTTTATGCCTAAAATGAGGTCTCCAGGGTGTACAGTATTGTACGCTTATATCTAGAAGCACTGCTGGTGGCTTCATATGGACTGGTAGTAGTAGGTTACATCTTGGGCCACGCACAGACAGTGAATAACACAAGATTGGTTATTTTATTTTGGCTTTTTAATATGACCATATGCTGTAAACATGTCCTTAGACTAGAACTGCAAAAGTTTTGAAATTCACGATTTCTTATTACTGACATGCATGTCCAAAAAAATACAGGAATTTCGTCTCTATATCTAGCCTAACTGGTAAATGCGCAGCACAAAAATTAAAAAAAACTTTTGCAGTTATTGTCTATGGATATACATGTTACATTATATGGTCATATTAAGAAGCCAAAATAAAATCACCGATTTTTTTTATGATTTTAGCCTGATTGAGTCGCTTTAATACCAGTGTTACATTATTACACATGGTCAAGTCAGTGTTATGAGAGCACTAAAACCCTGTATGTGGTAGTAATATCTATTTTAGTATTGGCCTTTTCCCAGACAGCAACGTAATGGTGGGCCCGGCTGCCTTCAGTGGCCCACCACACGGATGTCCTACTGATAGCCGGTGGCCTATTAGCTACATTGTTCGCCAGTGTTGGACAGCCTGTGGTCCATCAGTGGCAAATGCCACACTCCGATTGCTGCCTGAATGTCGCTGGTGGTCCACCAGTGGCTTTTCTGCCGCTCATAGCCACTGGGGGACCACTGGACTGGAGTGCTGAGCACGGACAGGAAAGGGATACATTTGTTGACTGGGTGAGGATTGTCACCAGGTCATTATAAGGATATGATATATAGCCTTTGTAGACGATACCAATAGTCCTGACATTAGCAGCACTTTCTATCGACACACAGGATAATTCTATGAAGAGACATCAGCTATCATCAGGACGAATGACAGTTCTCCTCCATCAAATTGATCGAGTTTTGTAAATCTTTTGGCGATTCGGCCAATAGGACAGTGTCATCTGCATACAGTAAAATATATAATTTCAAAAGAGCACAAAGATTAATATCAAGAGTTTGTGTTGCTAAATCGCGTATTTCTTTTAAACCCATGTGCGCCTCTTGCAAAAACTGTTGCAAATCATTTAAATAAAGTGAAAATAAAAGAGGAGGAAGGTTTTCACCCTGTCGAACCCCGATGAGACATGAAAATTTTTCAGTAAATAAACCATTTATGGCTACAAATGATTTAGCTGATTTATACATTTTATATACAACTCGGAAAATCTTTCCCGAAATGTCACATTTAATAGTTTTTGCCATAGCTCAGACCTACTGATTGTGTCAAAGGCCTTGCTAAAATCGATATACCATCAATATAATTTTTTTTGTTTACCTAACTACAACCAATTAATGATTTTAAAGCAAACAAGTCATACGTTGTTGAGAAGCCCGATCTAAAACCTGCTATTTGACCTATTATTTGATTGGCCTCTACAAAACGGGTCAATCCACTGTTTAAACAATTTGAAAAGAGCTTACCAATGACAAGAATGTATGACGACACAATATTTGGTTGCCTAGAAACGGTCCTAGAAATGCTGAAACTCAATATTTCCGGCCTAATAAAAGAGTATAAATAGAGGCATTGAATGTTTGTTCACACACTCTGTACCTCATGGTGGTAGTTTTCGCTCTTAATCGCAAACAATTCCTCTATCAGCCATTGTCTTATGATTAGGATTGGAATTAATATTGATAATTAAATTTCTCACCAAGGTGAAAACGTCACTACAACGTTGCATCAACGTTATTTCGCAACGTTAACTTGTAACCAAAAGACAACATTTCTGCAACGTTGCAGTAACGTTGCGTGTTAGCTGGTAAGTTACATAAAACATGCTTGTATAGGTTATTTGGTCAAGGGAAGGTCTGTGGCTGCTTAGTTAAAGATTTCCCATGTATGTATACATAACCGATGTCTGACAGGTCACTGGCGACCCACCGACTACAGCCAACATTGCCTTTGATCAACCTCGCTACCTATGATGTAGGCCTACATGACAGTGGATACGATTGTGGTAAACAAGCTTAAGCTGCTAGCGGACCGCCAGTGGTCCATCAGTGGGATGGATGTAGTCAGTGGGTCGCAGACATGGAATGCGGACCCTATCCGGGAGCTTGCTAATACCCAGTTTATTGTGATTCCACTGTTTAGCAACATATTGTTTACTGCTTAACCCCAACTCCATACAGCTCACCAACTCTCTTTTGCTACACGTTCTTATCGATATCTACAAGTAGTGACTTCCTTAATTCATAACTAAAATTGTGTTATTTACTCTGTAGTTCACCCACTCTTATGTTTTGTTTTGATTTCACATAATGGAATATTCTTTCAACATTTATTGGAAGTAATATTGATAATTTATAATAATAATGGATGTGGTGCATTGTATGTGTGTAAACATATACATGTATTGTCCTTGGATTATAAAACAGTGTTCAATCATAGTAATAGCGCTAGTCAAGGAGCTCTCCAAAACAAAAAATGAAACAGACAGACGACACACAAGACAGGTACATACATCATGAGGTTTCCCCGGCAGGTATTTTGTTGTACTTCTCCACACTCCTTTTATTAGATCTGTTGTTTTTTTGTAAATGTTTCAACGTTTTTACTGATACAAACTTGTAGGATCTTCTGATTACTCCTGCTATGATGTTTGCTGTTTTTACTTTTGAGATTATATGTTCGTCAAATGACAGTTGGCCATCAAAAGTAACTCCTATATCCTTTTCCGTTGTTGCTTCCATAAGAGGGTTTTATAGCCTTTACTGTTGTTGCTTCCGCAAGAGGGTGTTTTTTTGTTCGGGGATAACGAGAAATCTATGGCTCCTCTATTTTCTTATTCACTCGTAGAACCTTACATATATCTGGGTGGAATTTTAATAGCCACTTATCGCTTCATTTTTGTTGGCGATCAAGATCTCTTTGTAATTTTTTCCTGTCTGTGATTTTCTTTATTTCATGATATACCTTTGTGTCGTCTGCAAATAGGAAGATCTCCGACTCCATTCCTTCTGGGAGATCATTTATGTATAGCACAAACGGGATCGGG
Source organism: Flabesymbios commensalis (assembly GCA_964017125.1). Lineage (NCBI taxonomy): Eukaryota > Metazoa > Annelida > Polychaeta > Terebellida > Flabelligeridae > Flabesymbios > Flabesymbios commensalis. The sequence goes on along the minus strand of OZ024911.1, from coordinate 32,913,222 downwards.
CCCAATACACTGACCTGTGGAATTCCACTGGTTACGTTACTTCATTCCGATGGAGCACCGTTTATTATTAGTTTTTGTTTTCTATTTTCTAGAAAGTTTTCATTCCACTTCACAGTTTACTCGTCTATGCCATATGATTTGATTTTGTGCATTATTCTTTTATGCGGAACTTGGTCGAAGGCTTTCATAAAGTCCAGGTATACGGAATTTATTTTGTATCCTTGCTCAACTGAAGATGTCCAGTCATCTATTATTTTTAAGAGTTGTACTGTCATTGATCGTTTGTAAATGAAGCCATATTGTTGTTTACTGAATGGTTTATTCTTCCTCATATGGCTTATTATTTTACTTCTCTTTTTAACCTTGGTGGTTTCTCCATTGTATTGTAGATTATGCTAGTTAAGATTAAGAAATAGTAGTTCAGGGGATTATCTTTTTCCTTTTTTTATGTATGTCACTTATATGGTCCTTCTCTCATCTATCGGGTAGTCCTCATGTTTCCAATGTGTCATTGCAAATTATATTTAAGGGCGTTTTTAGCTCTTGGTGTAGGGTTTTCAAGAAGTATGGCCACTATGGATGCAATCCATCCGGTCCACATTACTTGTTTATTTTGAGTTGACTTAGTAGTTTTCCTATTTTGTTTTCATGGATGCGGATGTGTGCATTGTATGTTCTATATGTTTCGTCTCAATATCCGGTAGCGGGGCCCCTGTGCTCTTTGGGAGAAAACACCGATTATAGTGTGCTTTCTCCTTGTCTGATTTTGTATGCTCTATTATATCATCGTTTGATTCCTTTATTAGTTCTGGTATTCCCTAATACAAATTGTTTACTCAGGCTATATGTAGTAGGCCCCTATTATATCTTGCAAAATAATACGTTATTTTTCTATTTTTGAAACAGCCTATGTATAGACCTTAGCATATCACATGTTTTGATGTGTAGCACACATAGTCCGAAATGACGCTTCACTGATCGTTTAGCGTCAGAACTTGTTCCATTTGCTTATGTTGTGTTTTTTTCATGAGCAACGTATGAACTATATCACACTTACCTATAATCTCAGTACAATTAGCTTATCTCCTTGATATAACTTGTAGCAATATGAATACTTCAGAATTATTGTAATCGATATTCTCTAACATGAACTGAGGTTTCTGTCAAAATTTCATGAATTTGTTAGGTCCAATTGATTGATGGGTCAAGGTTAAATCATAATGTCGTAAACATGACTGAACGCGGTGGATGATCAATATAATAAGTTGTTCATTTCAAGCTTGTTCACATAGCTTACCTGCATACACAACCGTGTACAAACATAAAATACCCAAAGCACTTTTTTGCTGATATTATAAAATCTTTGAAATGCCGATAATGCCGTTTTTAATTCTCAGATATTTTTTTTATTAATTTCATCATTAGAGAAATAAAACAGAATAATACACAGTTTATTTTTATTATAATAATGATGTACATTATCTCTGGGATTTAGAATGTGTGTGCGGTCGTCCATGTCTACCAATGTAGTTTATCGTAATAAGGCCAGTCCAATCTAAAAATTGTGTACGCCACAGGCCTACTTCTGAATGGGTATAAATATAACATTTCATCCGTTTACGTCTAAATGCGTTCGTCATGGAATCTCCAGATGACGCGAATAACTTCTTATTGGCACAATGTTGTCTCGTTGCTTTGACATCATTGCCTCCACAAATATTGAGACAACAAATTTACCATAAGCTGGAAAGCGCCTAAGATAATTAAATTATGTAAACAAAGTACATGTAATTATTTAATTTATTAAACAACTCAATAATTCATGTCATAGTTCCCAACGTTTTTCACAACAAATGTAAAAAAATCACCAATTTGAACTTATATCTAAAGGAAGAATGGAACATGAGTGGATCGAGTAAGTGAGTTGTGATGAAATAAGATGTAAACAACTTCATATATCTTCCTTCAGTAAGGGAGGCAGCATATAACTATAGATTAACCATATATTTGGTTAATCTATGATATAACATAGGCTTTTCCCGAAACCTGTTGGCAAATTGACGAAGCAATCTTTCCCCTCCAGAATACATGAATTTCAAAATTTCAGTCTACACGGTTTTTAGTTGTAGTCCTTCTGGAAAACTATATTTGATTTTTGCATTTTGCAAAACTTCTTCAATATTAATTTCCGCCATGATTGTATTGCTGTTAAATCAATATAATAAACACAGTTCTACCGGATTCGTCTCGCGCTAAAACGCTACAAATGATAATAAATCAGCTAACAGTAGTGAACACTGTGATAGTAAATCATGATAGTTGAGTTAGTCAGTACAATTCCATTGATTTTAAATAATGATTTTGAGTAGCATCGTACGAGACTACACACTGACTTTCACTGTACCGCGTATGTCATGCTAATATAGTGCATACGTAGGCCTAAACGTATAATTATAGCGTAATAATACAATGTAATTCTTGTCGTTTAAATCCACAAACAAGAGTATTTCGGCATATAACTATGAATTTCACAATGTTATTTTAAAATTATAGCGATCACCCATCATGATGAAAAATAACCCATTTCCGATAGTTTTCGCTGATCGACTTTCCAGAATGAGACTGATTTTTCTTCTAACGCTGCGGTGAGAATAATAAGGGTAATCGTATCTTGGCGTGTACCGGCCCCTATGCAAAACGAATTACGGGTGACCAGCGATTTTCACCGGTACATGTGTACCCGAAAATAAACACTGATTCGGCCAATTTTGTGCAGAAATGTGAGGGTTACCCTATTCAAAGACAATATACACATATAAAAAAGGAGACCTAAAAGACATCGCCAAGGCATTTTTCAAATAATATGTCAAGCTCCTAATTTCAGTTTATATATCAGACATTCATCAAACAAGCACGTTTATATTTGATGCGCAATCGATTGGATGCGCACCGTATTTTTGGGGCACAACTTTACGAATGGCAATGATTACAGACTCTGTATCGCACACAGAGTCTGTTATTACGGACTACAAAACTACTTACAAAACTACTTGACTACAGAAATACCGGTATCAATTACAGACACGTCAGCGTCGTAGACGACCAACCGCCCCTTGAAAGCACTAAGTAGGCCTACGTGTCATTAGCCTACTGTGTAAGTGATTTATTCGACCAACGTATTGCTCAGCTGAATTTATTGTCAGTGGAGATTTCAAACTACTCAATTTATTTTCCATGAATACATAATTAAATAAGCTCAATTGATCAGTTATTATTATAAGGCAAGTCAATGCGTCTTAAAAATGAGGAGAGTAGCCATAGCCCAGTATAGGTAGCCCTACAGGTATACTTTTGTCGTGTGTTTTTTTTCTAATATAGGCCTAGTTGTGATTTTCGTGTTCTGTTCCGTGTTTCTCAGCGCCCCAACAAAAGGGAATTCCCCATTTCAAACAGGAGGGAGAAACAAAATGGTGGAGCTGTTGAAAGTCAGCGATTAGGCCTATCACATAAATGTGTTGCTGTGGACAATTCCGAGTCGATTTTAACCATATAATCGTATGTGTTTATATTATTTAAGTATACTTAACACCCACTATCAGTATTGATTTCCCTGAACATATTCAAATAGTTCAAAACTAAAATATTTCTTAATCGTTGCCTGGGATTCTGACCAAGGCAGCACGGCGGTAAGCGGAGCGAGTCGCCTGAAACACGGCTAGTCTTTCACCTGTTCACAAAATAACTTGTATGATTCATTATATAAGTAAATGTAATGTAGATATTATTATAATATTTCAATAGATGTATATATCGATGTATGTTTTTTTTAATGTTCATGTATGAGGGCCCCACGGCGGATGAGCTATGCCCAGTGAGTTGGTACTTATATGTATGTATGTATGTTTTTAATTTTTATTGATTTTGTACGTTGTTGTATATACCTGTACCCTCGGTAAATAAAGACTTTATTATTATTATTATTCTAAATAGGTCATAATTATGAACAAAATCAAAATATCAAGTGTCATATGGGCTTAAATTGACCACGAGGGACCCTGGAACAACATAGAAATGGGTGACAGCTTGTAACATTCCGTCCCCCCTGACTTGATTTCTAAGCCCCTTTTGGGATTAAATTCCCGTTCTAACTGATGTAGGCACGCGAGACCAGGAGGTGGAATGCTCGACCTCAGACAGCCAGGACTTAAATTTTCAAATATTGTATCTGGAGGATAGGCCCTATAGCATGTATAGTGTGTCATCTGCTGAAGAGGTTCAGTTAAGCCTAAGTCTGAACACAAGGTAGCCCATTTATTTAATGCCACAGTGACTTGATGATTGTGTTAAAAGGGTGTTATGGGAACGTAATTTATGTGGCTACCGTGTTTTTTTTCTGACAGCAGGGCGACAAGAGCTGTGGCCGGTGCGTGCACTTGCTGCACAGAATCACATAGCACGAGCACACATTGGCGCGCGCCGCATGGTTGCCATTGCAACCGCGTCTCTACAATCATGTCGCCTAACAATAGGACTACAGTACATCGCTTTTAACTCGTGTGTTTAGCGAAATTGTCTCTTATTTGACCGTGATAAATAAGTCTAATTATTATGTGGGTTTAGCTAACCACTTTTTTGCGAATAGGTATAATTCTTAATCTATTTGGTTAGGCCACTTTGGGGATAGAGAAAATTTCAGCTCCTACCTGCGTTACCGTAACCGGCTTGTACAGGCGTGTGACCTGACCCAGTTTATATAGGTCATCTGATCTGTTAATTCACCTGCCGGGGCTTGTATTGACAACACCTGTATTATTATTATGGGGCTCGATGACTGTCGTGCACTGGTGTGTTGACTGTCTGCCGTGCTGTGTATTTACTGTTTACTCGTTCTTTATTACATTCATCAGACCAGCTTTTGTTGAGGTCAATGAGTGAGTCAACACTATAATATCTGGAGTAGTAGAGCCACCTGTCCACTGTCTGTCATCTCTCTGTGAGGAGCCGACAGTGTCCGTCTGTTACCTTTATTGTCCTAACTGATCAAGGTAAGTCCATTTTGTAACTGGCTATTTTTATTATGTTACATATCCCAGCAGACACGAGATGGTGAAACAATGTTGGTTTGATGCTGGGCCAGCGTCGCAGACGGTGAAGCAACATTAACCCTTAAAGCGCTGAATTGTTTTTGTATAGGCCTAAACCATGGAGAATAAAGGGTTTTTTTCAATTTGAAATCATCATACATGTTTTAGTTAGCTCTTTCTGATTCGTTTGAATACCTATTTTGTGGGTCTACGGTCATTATATGTTTTACTCTTACAGTGCGGAGATCAATTTCGGTCGTCAGAACCTGACGTTTGTCCCCGAGCTGTAAGGGTTAAACCAGCATTGGCTCAACATCTGGTGCTTGCTGGATGGAGCCTAATCAATTAGATCATGATAACGATATTCTAACAATACCATGAACTGTGAAGATCAATACATATAATAGACGACGTTATGATTTACACTGCATCGCCATTATGTCATGTCATATGAGTTATGCTATTATTAACAGGATTATGACACGATTCAATGATTCGCACTGGAATTGCATTGGTTTAAACATTAGGGTCCATCGGGAACATAAGTGAATTGATCAAATGTAGCCTACTTTCAGTGTTTTCATCCCTGGCTTTTTTGACGTAGGCCTATAGCAACTAGTATTTATTTATCTATAACGTTAATCGCGATACTCTTGTTAATGTCACGATACAGAGCGCCATCTCTGTAAGGAGGGGACATAGGCCTACTCTAATGAGCTTCCGTACGAATACGTGCTGGCGCTTCGTACTACAAAAGTGACGAAGCCACCAGTTGGCAACCATTCGTCCGGCCAGACCCCTGCTTAAGAGGAGACGTAATTAATCCCCTTGGTTATGTACGGATACAGAGCCACAACCCATCTCAGTCAGGAGGAAACGTAATTACGATCCCCTTGTTAATGTCAGGGTACAGAGCCCCATCCCATCTCAGTCAGGAGGAAACGTAATTACGATCCCCTTCTTAATGTCAGGGTACAGAGCCCCATCCCAGTCAAAAGGAGACGTAATCACGATTCCTTTGTTAATGTCAGGCTACAGAGCCCCATCTCATCTCAGTCAAAAGGAGACGTAATCACGATTCCTTTGTTAATGGCAGGATACAGAGACCCATCTCATCTCAGTCAGGAGGAAACGTAATCACGATCCCCTTCTTCCTGTCAGAATACAGAGCCCCATCCCATCTCAGTCAGGAGGGATCGTAAGTACGATCCCCTTCTTCCTGTCAGGATACAGAGCCTCATCTCATCTCAGTCAGGAGGAGACGTAATTACGATCCCCTTCTTAATGTCAGGATACAGAGCCCCATCCCAGTCAGGAGGAGACGTAATCACGATTCCTTTGTTAATGGCAGGATACAGAGCCCCATCCCAGTCAGGAGGAGACGTAATCACGATTCCTTTGTTAATGGCAGGATACAGAGCCCCATCACATCTCAGTCAGGAGGAGACGTAATCACGATCCCCTTCTTAATGCCAGGATACATAGTCCCATCTCATCTCAGTCAGGAGGAAGCGTAATTACAATCCCCTTGTTCCTGTCTGGATACAGAGCCTCATCTCATCTCAGTCAGGAGGAGACGTGATTACGATCCCCTTCTTAATGTCAGGATACAGAGCCCCATCCCAGTCAGGAGGAGACGTAATCACGATTCCTTTGTTAATGGCAGGATACAGAGACCCATCTCATCTCAGTCAGGAGGAGACGTAATCACGATCCCCTTCTTAATGCCAGGATACATAGTCCCATCTCATCTCAGTCAGGAGGAAGCGTAATTACAATCCCCTTGTTCCTGTCTGGATACAGAGCCTCATCTCATCTCAGTCAGGAGGAGACGTGATTACGATCCCCTTCTTAATGTCAGGATACAGAGCCCCATCCCAGTCAGGAGGAGACGTAATCACGATTCCTTTGTTAATGGCAGGATACAGAGACCCATCTCATCTCAGTCAGGAGGAGACGTAATCACGATCCCCTTCTTAATGCCAGGATACATAGTCCCATCTCATCTCAGTCAGGAGGAAGCGTAATTACAATCCCCTTGTTCCTGTCTGGATACAGAGCCTCATCTCATCTCAGTCAGGAGGAGACGTGATTACGATCCCCTTCTTAATGTCAGGATACAGAGCCCCATCCCAGTCAGGAGGAGACGTAATCACGATTCCTTTGTTAATGGCAGGATACAGAGACCCATCTCATCTCAGTCAGGAGGAGACGTAATCACGATCCCCTTCTTAATGTCAGGATATAGAGCCCCATCTCATCTCAGTCAGTCAGGAGGAGACGTAATCACGATCCCCTTGTTAATGTCAGGATACAGAGCCCCATCTCAGTCAGGAGGAGACGTAATCACGATCCCCTTCTTAATGTCAGGATATAGAGCCCCATCTCATCTCAGTCAGTCAGGAGGAGACGTAATCACGATCCCCTTGTTAATGTCAGGATACAGAGCCTCATCACATCTCAGTCAGTCAGGAGGAGACGTAATCACGATCCCCTTGTTGATGTCAGGATATAGAGCCTCATCTCAGTCAAGAGGAGACGTAATTACGATCCCCTTGTTAATGTCAGGATACAGAGCCCCATCTCATCTCAGTCAGGAGGAGACGTAATCACGATCCCCTTGTTGATGTCAGGATACAGAGCCCCATCCCATCTCAGTCAGGAGGAGACGTAATCACGATCCCCTTGTTGATGTCAGGATACAGAGCCTCATCTCAGTCAAGAGGAGATGTAATTATGATCCCCTTGTTAACGTCTGGATACAGAGCCCCAGCACATCTCAGTCAGGAGGAGACGTAATCACGATCCCCTTGTCAACGTCTGGATACCATTGATACAGAGCTTCAAATGAATGAAAGTCAGAAACAAACAGTTCGGTAGCAATTGAGCCACCAATACACTATTGTCATGAGAATGGACACTGTATCACCCTTTCCCTTATCTACATATCTGGCATAGTCCTCGACCTGATGTTAGCCTATAATACACGATGAGATAAGATTATGGTGCTCTGACACCAATATCATGAATATCACTGACATATTTTGGCGTGTGCTAGATAAGCTTGATAAGAAATATGTCGCGCGCTACAAGACTCGTTAATGGTGTTATGCAGGCCAACCTTTGTATTTATATTCTAACCTTATAATTTGATATTCCCACCTGTTAAGTGTGCTTGAAAAAAGTGTGTGAATGGTCACATGAACCCCATGGTTGATCCATGGTTGATCCATGGCCGTCATTGCGATGTTTTGATTTAATGTCAGGCTTGTGTATAAACATATTAGGCCTACCTTGTTAAGGGTGTCACAAAGTGAAGCAACGTCCAGAGGGTCTTCTATTGTTATATATATTTTTATTAAAAACAAGATGACATGATCAGCTTATTTAGCTTATTTCAATTTATATTGAACACAGAGTTATTCTATTCTTATATATATATTTATTAAAAACAAGATACCATGATCAGATGATTGGCTTACTTATCGTTAAATATTGAGCACATGAGTATACAGTAGCGTCAGATACTGGGGGGGGGGGGGGGGGTTATTCCCCTCTTTTTTTGCCTTATCAAAAAAGTCGGTTTGTCATCACTTACGAAAAATGTCTGTTTAAAGACACAAAAACAGAGGCATTCGTAATAATATACTTTATAACATACTGAGAAATTCATCTCAGATTGATGCTCCCAGACACCACAAAATAAAACAAAATCGCGGGGGGCGGGGGCTTACGCCCGACCGCAATTCAGACTCCCTCTGTTCCCTTGAAATACGTCCTCGCTTAGCTCGCGTGGAAGTCACACCCCTCACTTTGAAAATACTCTGACGCCTATCGCGCAGTCGTTTTCAGACCATTCGCTACTTATTAATATAATAGCCAGGATGATTGATTATCATGATTAGGTTGATGGTAATTTCAATTAAAATGCATGTTGCATCGACATCAACGAAGTGTATTAACATGATTAACAGTGTACAAGAATAAAACAAAACAATCGCTAGCTATAATTGTATTGTCTATATTCCAAATGAACTATAGCTTTGCATATCTTTGTGGTATTTAGATTCATTGTCATGTATATAAACCCATTAGTGACCTTTATGACTGTATTATATGTCATTTACTACTCTTTTTGCCGATACCCAGATCATCTAGTACAGAGATACAGCAATGGCGAAACAATAGTACGGGCCGCTGTAGTGCTAGGTATAAACATAGTATTATACGCTTTATGGTATCAGTTATTCTATATCTTTCAACATTGGGAAAGTGATTACGTTTCAATAGTTTTATAACTTCTATAACCAGTAGTCATTTGATGCTGAAATTTATTACATAAATAGGCTCTTTATCATGTTTATGCATGCCAGACATAGCAATTCAAAATTTGTAGAGTACGCTCCGGGGTCCGACCTTTAGACGGCAAAATCTGACGTCTATGGACCGACTTTGCACGTCAGAATCTGACGTCTGTAGACGCCAGATTCTGACGTCTAAAGTGGGTCCCCGCACTGAAAGAAATTAAACATTTATAATGTCCGTAGACCACAACATAGGTATTCAAATGAAGCGGAAAGAGCTAACTAAGACATTTATCATTATACAAAAATATGTCAATATGTTCAAACATCATCTGCCCAATCTTAAACCAAGGAGGTTAAAAGACAAAAACGACATCTGGTCTTCGCTGGTTACACGTTCGGTCTCACCCACCCGACTCTATGTGGGGGGGGGGGGGGGGAGGACTGGAGTGGGGGGTTACTATATTTTTGCTTTGCGAAAATTGTTTGCATGCTTCTAAGGGAATACGAACAAAGAGCGGTCTACAAAAGCTATAATGTATATGGCAATGGTATTGAAAGTTTACTTGAAACTTAAGGTGTGATTTGTCTGTTAATTAGCAAATACTATGGTCGTGATGAACCATATTTTGTTTGCACATACTCGCCTAGTGCCGGTGATCGCTACCGTAATCAAGCATAGGCCTACTTACCTGGCACGGGACATGTGATGACGTACCCAACAAACACGAGATATTGACCTAATGTTGTTTTGATGTTGGGCCGCCGTCGCAGACAAATTCCTTCAGAGTGAGGCTTACCCATTGCACTTCGGTTTGGCTGACCATTTTCACCATTATACACTGCTGCCTGGGACTCAAACATTCGACAGAACATCCTTTTCTATTTTTTTTTCATATTGTCGCCAAGCTTTGTCCCAGCAGTGGGTGTCAATGCAGGTCGCGGAATAATCAGCCATACAAGGTGACAGGATCTGACTGAATAATAAAGCACTATGATTGTGAAAGGATGGTGCTGTCGCGGAATTAGCTTATTATGGTGGCCCTAACTAGATATTCTTTAGAAGAAATGAAATGAAATGAAATGAAATGAATGGGGTTTTAGGCCACCTTTGTGCACATATCTTTAGAAGGGAAAGGGGCGCATGCACATCTTCTCCAGGTATCATGTGGATTTGTGTATGTACCGGTACATGTCTATGGATTATATAATCCCCAATCCTACAAGTAAAGTCATGATCCTATTATTGGCCACCTGAAGGACGTGCGGATTAATGGATTATTCTCTTTAACCCTTGTGCTGCTAGGTCCCGTATATTATGTATACATATAGTTTCAAGCATTTCTTTTTTAGATTAATAGAATATCACTAAATGTGATTTTTTTTGGTAGATGCTTAGTTATTAATCAAGTAATTCAATTTTCTATTTCTCGTCAATATAAATATTTTTTGTCATTTGAAGCTGGAAATTGCGTTAGCAATTCTAGCTTCAAATGAATGAAAAATGGAAACAAACAATCCATCAGCTCAGGGGTTGACATGGTTAAGAACCTTGTCGCTAGCATGTTCTAGAGGAAATGGCGCATAATTCCACAATAACGTGCTCAGCTTTCATCATGTTCAATTGATATTATCATGGCTGCATGCTAACCATTAGCCTAAAGCGCTGCATTATGATATTAATTTGCAAATTTTTAATCACTCGAAGTTGTGACTCGCTAGTACCGCGACCCACAACTTAAACTGTGTGGAAATTACTTTATATATGTTTATTTCAAGACCAAACATTTGCAAATATTTGCAAATCTTGACACACATTTCATTCCCAGCAACAGTGATTTGTTCTCTCAATGAAACAGATTTAAAGCGATAAGAGTCGTGCTTAGAGCTTATAGGGTTAAACATGTTAAGCCCACAATTGATTATTTAATAAAACCAGGTGATCTTCATTAACCATGTTTACCCATCTTACCTGCTTACCGTCGGTCAGTCCCTCTCTGTGTTCACCGTACAGACATGTAGTCCAGTTGCCGTCCATATATAGAAACTTAGAAATTGTGAGAAGTGTAATGTTTTTTGATCGATTCATGACCCCAATGGAGCGATGAACATATTCAGTTTTGTTGCCCAGACGGCAAGTTTGGGCAACATTTTTTTTACCGTCAATATGGGAATACTCTCGAGGTTGTCTAAAAATAGGGGGTAGGGTTACGCAAACGTCTGTCGTTGATGTTCTGATAAACCAATCTGCATTTGCGATATACCATAGTAACATGTAATTAAATTCTCGTTCTAATGATATATCACACATTTCAGTAGAATAAGTAATCGTCTTCCCACATACGCTCAAGCATGATTTTTATTATAAAATAATCAAAACAAAACAAACGATTCAGCATGCATGTGAAGGAAACGTGTTAATAAATAGTAATTGTTGGACATATTCATATCTGGCCTATATTTTTGGAACTCAGAAATGTGTATGCTTCAAAATGAGTGTATTTTATATATATAAATTACATTTTTTAAAATAAAAAAATATTGAAGCCTTACATGAAAATATGTGTATTTAGCATGGGCTGAAATCTGAAACATGATTTTTTTCTCGGAATTTTCGTTTATAATTTTTTATCCACTTGTTTTTACATAATTTGTGTGTACTGAATTCGAATCTGTCGGATAACATTCTATATTCGGTGACCTTCACATTTAAATTAACAAAACACAAAATGGCTGCCAAAATTTAAAGAAACCCCCATATTTTCTATGTTTTTTCGCACATGAAAGCACAATTGATAGTTTCTGCAACGTTTTTTATTATATTTTTTTTCTGGTGTCTTCGGAAAGCAATAACCTTTATTTGACCATTGAATACACGATGTCCGTTGTTTTTTTATATATTTACTGTTACTATAAGTATACCGCTAAAAATGTGGACGATAACATAATTTTTTTGTGTTAACTTATTGGACCAGAAGTAAAAGTTACTGACGAGTAAATTTAAATGACAAAATCAAAATGGCCGCGGAATTCACCTTTATATGACCAAGAAAAAAAATCAAAATGTAAAATGAACATTTTTTATTTGTGGCTCGAAACCTATAGTTTATTGTAAAATCCAAGATGGATGTAATTTTACATATTTACTATTAAAATAATGACGTAATTTTAAATACTAAGCTCGTCAACGCATGTTAGAATATACTGGGATTAAACACAGTTTCGAATGCCTCGCAACCTAATCTGCCGTATTACGTAGTCTATTTTTAGGTTTTCCATTAAACGAATGTTATTTATGATATTCTTGTTCACGTGCTTTTATTTGTGTGTTAGCGGTAACAATTTTGAACTTGAAGGTCAAATATAGGTCATTTTGATAGAAAAACATGAGACATAAATTTATCAACTCCAAATCATGCAGAAACTAGAAATCGTTCAATAATATATAACAAAAATATAGAACAGATGTGATTTTGGCGGCCATTTTTTTGTTTTGCTTATTTGAAGGTGAATGACGTCAAAGAAAGAATGTTAACCGACATACATGTATTCGAATTCAGCACACCCAAATTATGCAAAAACAGGCGGAAAAATAATTTGAAATCAAATGTCGAGCAAAGTTCAATGTTTTATATTTCAGCCCAGGCTAAATACACATATTTTCAAAAAAAAAGGCTATAATATTTCCGCATTTAAATATATAATTTATATGCCATGTACAAATCAAAATGCCACTCAGTTTTGAGCAAATATATTTCCGGGTCCAGAAAACAAAAGTCAAATTGACCATGTTAACTAGCTTGTGTTTTGTTGTCGATTTTGCTTATTTTGTAACAAAAAAACATGTTTCAGCGTATTTGTAGAGATAACTCTTTCATCCATCATTGGAAAGGAAATTTAATAATCTTTTATATGGTATATTGCATGTGTAGATTAACAAATTAGAACAACAACCACATACGTTTGCTTACCATGATTACCTTAGATCATAATGCAGGTTAAGCCGATAATGTTAATTATTTAATTATGCCAATAAAAAAAGTTGCCCAAAGTTGCCATTTGGGCAACAAACCTAAATTTGTTCAGTTAAATTATAAGAATATGAATCAATCGAAACACCTTACACTTCTCATAATTTCTAGGTCCCTATTGAACACATGAGAGCATCAACTGGACTAATGGTCATAATGTCCACAGATCATCGGCTTGACGCTGGCCCGTTGAACGAAAAAATACGTCGCCCGATCATCGGACGGCGGCTGAATTGAATTTGTGACTCAGACATAAGCTGATCAGAGGAAGGATCATCTTGCTCAGTCAAGTCTGGACTTACACAGAGCGCGCTACAAATTACTTGATAGTAACTGTTGTGAAGATGCCCGTGACGGTTTCCTGTGTTGGACCTTGCCTAGAAGTAAGATGTGTTTACCCAATTTGCTCCTCTGGGTCAATAAAAAATATAATAAATACTGCAACTGCTTCGCAATCTGTGCAGGGACCCTAGTGTAGTGGTTACGCCACATGCCTGTCGTGACGAAACTGGCGGGCTCGTTCTCCGCTCTGGTATTTAGGTTTCTTCTCCACCCACACGTAAGATTTAGAATTATGGGGATTCACCGTGACCGAGAGGCAACGTGCTTTGCCTCAAACCACCAGGGTTTGAATTTCGAATCTAGAGGCCAGTATTATCTGATTCGTCTCGCCATTCTCGGGAGGCTTTCCTTGGCTTATAAATTATATAGTTTAGCCTCTGTTTTCTCAAAGGTTGCCTAAATCCCCATTCATTTATTCATGCATTAATTAATTAATCAATTCATTCATTCATTCATTCATTCATTCATTCATTCATTCATTCATTCATTCATTTATTCATTCATTCATTCATTCATTCATTCATTCATTCATTCATTCATTCATTCATTCATTTATTTATTCATCCATTCATACATTCATTCATTCATCCATTCATCCATTCATCCATTCATCCATCCATTCATTTATTTATTTATTTATTTATTTATTTATTTATTTATTTATTTATTTATTTATTTATTTATTCATTTATTCATTCATTCATTCATTCATTCATTCATTCATTCATTCATTCATTCATTTGCTTTTGCTACGTAATTTACAGTCTCAAACATGTCAATCGGTAAAACATGTATGATGTCATAATAAAATATAATGGACAATTTTAAATATATATCAACTGGGAGCCTGTCTTTCAACGTATTAAGTCCCAAGCTTAGTTTTGCATACGCTGGGCAAACAACATATATCATGTATATATATATATATGGTCAATATATAAATATCGCGTTTCTGGGGTCTATTCGTGTCTGTAGTCGTGGTGATGTCATCTCTCCCACGACTACAATCCTATAAATGTCCGTCGTGTCATCAGTGGTCATGGGCCGTGGCAAGTATTAAACATGTTAAATTCTAAAAGCCCTTGTCACAACGCCAAATGCTACTATCCGCAGCTACTATTAAATGAAAATGTTACAATTTTAGAGATTAACCTCACAAACACCTAGGCCACTATTACATAATCTAAACCTGCTTGTAATTTTCATTCCCCTTCACGTTGTTATTGCGGCATTGAAATTAATCACTTCTAATTTGTCAACCTAGTGTGCATTCTGGTGCTCATCATATACACTGGAATACAACAATATATTCTCATTTGACTGCGGTATACTGGTATATACATGGTATAATAATATGGACCATTCTCACACTCCTCGTTGTGGTTTTCATCATGAGATGTGATATCGTTATCAGTGCGTATCGCACCGCACCGGGGCAAGCAAATACGATACGTTGAATCAATGTTGGGTTAATGCTGGGCCAGCGTCGCAGACGGTGGGCCAATATTGAACCAACATTGGGTCAATGTCTTGTGCTTGCTGGGGTAGGAGGCTGTTATTCATACGACAATTAATAACAGTTAATTAACATGATTAATGCGTGGATTGATAGTGTGGGAAAATACAAACAGTGTTTTTGTGCTGTATGGTATATCATGGCACTTGTCTGGGAAATAAGGTGTTTGCCTAAAGGCTCACACATTTCTTAGGCAAGTTCTACATTTTTCCATTCCGCAAGCAAAATGAATATGCCTCAGGGATAGGCAGCCTATCTGTATTTTATTGAGGGGGCCACCGTTCAATTCCTATAGGGGGGTGGGGCTGGATATTTTTGAAATAAATATTTTGAGACTGATTTTCATGAAATAAATATTTGTCTGAAGGACATGCTGTAAATAAATATTTAAAGGGACCCCTTGGGATGAGACATTTTCAATTTTGTCAATTTTGACAATTTGATTTATATGAAGCTATATAGCCTACAGATCTTAACTAAAAATACAAAAAAGTCAAAAAAACAATTTTAAAGCACCGAAATAAAATGAAATAGCTATATTTCCAGGTCGTATATTGCCATGTAAACAAAACAAGTCAGCAATTTACAGGACTTTACACCACATATTCCCACGTCTTGGACGGGGAGATCAAGGCAATCGCCGCTAATTGGCCGCTAATTGGTGTCTTTTAGTCAGGACACGGGGGGGGATACACGGCAACACTGATTGTCTGCCCAACGCTGGGCCGACGGCCTCAACATGTGGCCCAGTGCTGTAGGAACATTCAATCGTCCTTCAGCAAGTGTTTATGTATACAAAGAGTTTGTTTGGGTTTTAAGCGGTTTAATAGAAATATTGATAAAAAATATTTGTAAAAATCTAAAAATTCTGAAAAAAATGAAATCATGATCTGGGGGATACACTACCTCATTACAAAACTAAAAACGAAAATTGATGTCATCCCAAGGGGTCCCTTTAATGGCCCTCAAAAAAAATGTTCTCTCGCTTAGCTCGGCATAATTAAATGACGCTTCAATTTGTGAAGCCTTTGTAGACAGAAAAAATACATTTTAAGAAAGTTAAATAAATATTTTGCTTGGGGCAGTGTGTGAAATAAATAAAATATTGCAGACAGGAGGTGAAATAAATAATTTGTCCAGTTCAAAAACTCCAGCACCCCCCCCCCTAGTATTTGAATGGTGGCCCCCTAATACGGACGAATATTGTATTTAATCACAACTCTCAGAATGTAATTCACGCGTCCACGTGAAAAATAAGCCAATCCACGCCTGCCTTTACGTTGTTATTTACGTAGACTTCGGCACATGGGCCAACATGATTGATAAATGGGGTTTTCATCATGTTCATGGGATAACCATGATAACTATTAGCTTCGTTGCTGGCGATCTATTGTTGCGAGGCACAGCAGACATGCTCATAACACAAAAATCATGACGTAAAAAACAATGTCATCAACTAATAGCTATTTCTGGAACATTGTTGATGTTTGCCCTCATACTTCTAATGTAGTATAATAATTATAATGGTCTTGCAATGACATACATTTTTTCACGTATAATGGTATGCGTTTATAATTGCGATTATACTGTATGCAGCTATGCATATATATTGGCATGAGTACCCGTAGCACCTGATAACCAGAAGGAAGTAATTTATGGCAATAGGCGACCGCTTGATTCATGTTGGCATGCAACACACATAATTGAAGGTTACTGTACCCAAGGTTCCTTGCTTTACCTATACATTCCATATAACGATATCAAATTATTTTGCATCCTGGAAATTCAGAAAATATTCGGCTATAATGTTTGGATATTTTAAGTTTTTTTTTTGCTTTCTTATAAGTCTTCACCTATAGCAAACCCGAGCCGTCTCATGTTTGCCAAACATAATGTAGTGAGTAAGTGAATATTGTTTTACGTCGCTTTCTGCACAATCATCGCGACAGAAGGAAGTCCGAAGGTGGGACAATACCCTACTCTTATTTCGAATGACTTCAATGGTTCTTTATAGTGTACAGTACCATAGACAGCACTGTACACTCTAGACCTTTGAACAGTTTGGAACACTGTAGGCCTATATATATGCACAACAACAATGACAAATATCCGGCCCGACCGGAATTCGAACCTAGTACCTCCACCGTCCAGGCTACAAGCCCCAGTCGATACGAATGAGCCACCGGGGCCGGCCGCGTATTCTAGTAAAATATTAATCAACAATGGAATGAACCTTTGGTACTCCCTGTAAGCAGGTGAAATATAATGTGAACATTTAAATGATAATATCTTAACCTGTTAGCCATGGTAACTGGTGATCAATATTATATATTGCACAGCTGTGTGATTTAAAGTGATCTTGATCCATCAAGCGACAATGCCGACTGTAGTTGTTGTTATCCTTTTTTCTGTCAATTTGGTTGGCGGCTATTGTCGTTCGTATGCCGTCCGTCAGTATGTCCGTCCGCATTTCCGCGTTTCCTTGTAAGCGCGATTTCCATTCCACTTTTTTGAAGTTTGGCTCACGTGCTCACCCTGCTAACCGTATCGGTCACGGAAACTCTCCACAATCTGACAACACTGAATCTGTATAAGTGAGCGGAGAAGAACTGCTTTTCACAAAAAATAATGACTTAAAACAATCAAATGTGCGGCTGAAAATTGCAATTGTACATGTGAAGCACCAATCGTAAATTATGTCATGGAAGTCATAATATGCCATGTAATGATTATTGCACATGTATGCAATCATCGTTTAGTAACTGGATAACAGTAATAAACAGCGACTGAAACAATACTTAACCCTTGAAGCGATACATTATTACATTTTTACCCACCTGAAGTTGTGAATCGCGGAACTTCAGGTGGGTAAAAACTACTGACATGTGTACAATTTCAGTCACAATATAAACTAATATCGCAAATTTGATGTTATTTTCTCTTTAAATATGATTTTGTTTGAAGAACAAATTAAAAAGCTTAAACGGCTAGCACTTTAGGGTTACCATGTTAATAATCACATTTTCGCTTGCTAATGATTTTATTAACCCGACTATTGTCGTTTTAAATCCGTTTTATTAGCCGATTGAACCATTATTATTGGAAACGAAATTTACATAGCAAAATTTGCCAATGTTTGGTTTCAAATTAGGTAATTTCCACCTTTTTTGATGTTCCATCATACAGGTTCCCATAGTCAGACATGCGCACACACAACAACGAGTCAGCTTTAACATACAAGTTAAAGGATCGCCCATTTGATTTTCTATTGGGAGCGAGTGATTGGTTGGAAAAGAGTTTTAACCCTTAAAGCGCGGGAATCGACTTTAGACGTCAGAATCTGACGTCTAAAGTCGTCAGATTCTGACGTCTAATGTCGGTCCCCGCACTGTAAGAGTAGACATATTTATAATGGCCGTAGACCCATAACATAGGTATTCAAATGAAGCGGAAAGAAGAGCTGACTAAGACATTTATGATTTCAAATTGAAATAAACCATTTGGTCTCCATAGTTTTTACAAAAAAAGATTTCAGCGCTGTAAGGGTTGATACCGGTGCGAGATTTATCTCTTCATTACTCGTATCATTTGCATGAGCACAGCGCAGACCAAATTTGTTAGTTGCCCATTTGGAGGGTCAAGGTTTACTCACAAAATCTCCCACAGACCCCCATCCACCTAAGTATGAACCCGTTATTTTAAGAGTATAATACTACTGTACTTTGATTTACACAGCGATGATATTGAAGACCACTTGACTGGAGATAAGAGTGGTTTATAAGTCGCCAACATCTTTCCAGTGGTATACTTCACCTTGATGAATATTAAACATTTACAGACCCATGCACAGTCGCTATTATTTGTCTGTAACCCCTTACAACGCTGAAATAATTTGTTATAAACCATGGAGAACAAAGGGTTTTTACAATTTTAAATCATCATAAATGTCTTAGTTTACTCTTTCCGCTTCGTTTGAATACCCATGTTATGGTTCTACGGCCATTATAAATATAGTGCTCTTTCCGTGCGGGTGCCGTCTTCAGACGTCAGAATCTGACGTCTAAAGACGTCAGATTCTGACGTCTGAAGACGGTTCCCGCACTGAAATAGTTAGTATTGTACAAAATAATTAGCTTCTTATATTTTTACGACGTAGCCACAGCTGAGTTTATATCAAAAGAAGATGTACAGCTGCCATTTTGTACTCCTTGAATTTGAATTGCTCAAAGAAAACTCAATCCGGAGTCAAATTAAGACTATTCATTGATGCGAAGTATGTTTGCGCGCACTTATGTGGCGCTAGCATGTAAAGGGTCAAAGTGACAAGTAGCGGATTAGGTTGAGAGGATACTCTTCGTGGTATGAGAGTTTGAGTATCACTGAGGGTAGAGAGTGCTCTTATCTTGTTTATACTGCTCATTCAGTATTATGTACTGATTCAAGTACATGGCCAATTCAACCACCCAACGAGCACACTAATAAAACACGGGTTTGTATGCAACCGAATCATTACCTTTTATTCTGGATATTATGATGATTACTCATGGTTATTAATTTACAAACATTTAGTATTGGAGTTTGACCCCATATATACACTTGTACACAGTTTGAATTGTTTTGCTGAATTACTGGTTTCTATTTGTCATTCATTTGAAGCTGGAATTGCTAAGACGCTGAAATATTTTTGTATAAGCCATGGAGACCAAAGGGTTTTTTCAGCTTAAGATCATCATGAATGTCTCAGTTAGCTCCTTCTGCTTCATTTGAATACCTATGTTATCAGGTTATGGGTCTACGACCATTATATATTTTTTTAATTATTATTTTAGTGCGGGGATCGAATTTAGACGTCTTAATTTGGTCATCGTACTGAAAGGGTTAACGTGCTAATCGCGTCTAGATGGCTGTTTCAAGTTTTTTTATTTGTTCTCCAAACATATATGAAGGAAAAATGAACATCGCATTTGATAGATTAGCATATATTTTCATTCAAATTATTGATGTGGAAGCATTTGTCACCCAGTTCTATGTTTTTGCGCTGGAATATTGTAAGTGATAAATTTGCTACGCACGTTGAAGGTCCCTATGTAATTAAAGCATATCAATAGTTTTATAATAATCAATCACTGTTATCTTAATAAATCTTGATAACTATCTTTATGTGAAGAGTTATTGTAATCAATCATTTTTTATCCTTGATAATAAATGTTTACCAGTTTACAATCACTTTAGAAAACATCTTTAGGAAATTAAACTGTTTGCGCTTTTCTCATTTTCATAACATTAAAAAATATTTATCCTATATGAACTATATAGACATAATAATGTTAACGATGTACACTTCATATATATATATGTAGAGTCTACTCTAGATCTATGGCATCTGTGTAATATGTTTCAAATATTTATGACATGAGTTGAAGTGATACAAAGATGCACAAGAATCATCCTATATATAATAAGGTTATTAGTCATTATGTGTCTTTCGTTGCCAAGACCATCTTAACCTTTAAAACGCTAAGTTATACAATTGAAATTTTTACCCACTTGAAATTGTGATTCTCTGCGCGACCCACAACTTCAAGTAAGTAAATATTACTCAAATATACACCTTACACATGTTACACACAAACATACGTCAATCTACCAAATGTAATGCTCATTTCATATAATAATTGTCTTGTTTGAAGAGGACAAACACAAAGACCAAAAGCGGCTGTAGACGTGATTAACAAATACTGTGTGAATTCTCGTTGTTGATGTCAATACCCAGCAAACGTGAGACATTAACCCTAAGTCGTTCTAATGTTGGGCCAGCGTCGCAGACGGTGGCCCAACATTGAAACGACTTAGCCTATACACGTATACGACTATGGTGACTATGATCATGACGGGCTAGCATGTATATTGTAGGGCTTTTATATACTGTAAATATATGTATACTTTGTTAACCCTTTGACCGCCGGTGCCGCATATATCCGGGTTTTCATTTTTTATTAGCACATTAAGAACCCCATTTTAAATATGTTAAAAGATAAAATGTGACATCAACCAGCAATATTTGAAAAGAGTTGACTTCCATTTTGTCAAATCTGAATAATTTTCACTCACTTGAAGTTGTGGATCGCGTCAGCGAGACACAACTTCAAGTGAGTGAAAATTCAAATTGAATAATTTGGCGGTTAAAGGGTTAAAGCCTTTTTGTCGTCAGTTACAAACACTGCTCGCCATATGGTCAGACGGACGTATGGTACACCTAATGCAAAGGGTCATTTATCATGATTTTACGTTTTCTTACGTCATATCACTTCTCTAAAACGCCAGACAGTGCGATGCCTGGTACGAGATGTCAAAATGGCATACGCTTTGAACCATACAAAATGTTCCTTCTAAAAAATAAAAAAACACCTCAGGGGATTTTTGTAGTAAGACTTTTAAACACACCAATGTAAATACTAAAAGAGTATTTGTAAAAGCGTTGTATGTCTACCATGAACGGAGAATAGTGAAGGGACGTATTTAGGGGGGGGGGGTGCCCCTTGGAAAGCTTTGGAAAATGGGAGCTTTGGAAAGTGCTGTATGTGTATCATGGATATAGAATCTAGGGAGCTTTGAAAATGTGCTGTATGTGTATCATGGACATAGAATAGGGAGTTTTGAAAAAGTGCTATATCTATATCTTGGACATAAAATAGGGAGCTTTGAACATATGCTGTATGTGTATCATAGACATAGAATAGGGACCTTTGGAAATGTGCTGTGTGTGATATCATGGACATAGAATAGGGAGCTTTGGAAATGTGCTGTATGTGTATCATAGACATAGAATAAGGAGCTTTGGAAATGTGCTGTATGTTATATCATGGACATAGAATAGGGAGCTTTGAAAATGTGCTGTTTGTGATATCATGGACATAGAATAGGGAGCTTTGAAACTGTGCTGTATGTGATATCATGGACATAGAATAGGGAGCTTTGAAAATGTGCTGTTTGTGATATCATGGCCATAGAATAGGGAGCTTTGAAAATGTGCTGTATGTGATATCATGGACATAGAATAGGGAGCTTTGAAACTGTGCTGTATGTGATATCATGGACATAGAATAGGGAGCTTTGAAAATGTGCTGTTTGTGATATCATGGACATAGAATAAGGAGCTTTGAAAATGTGCTGTATGTGATATCATGGACATAGAATAGGGAGCTTTGAAAATGTGCTGTATGTGATATCATGGACATAGAATAGGGAGCTTTGAATATGTGCTGTTTGTGATATCATGGACATAGAATAGGGAGCTTTGAAAATGTGCTGTATGTGATATCATGGACATAGAATAGGGAGCTTTGAATATGTGCTGTTTGCGATATCATGGACATAGAATAGGGAGCTTTGAATATGTGCTGTTTGTGATATCATGGACATAGAATAGGGAGCTTTGAACATATGTATGTGTATCTTATACATAGAGTATAGGGAGCTTTGAACAGAAAAGTTGTATGTGTATCATGGACATAGAATAGGAACCTTTGAAAATGTGCTGTATGTCATATCATGGACATAGAATAGGGAGCTTTAAAAATGTGCTGCAGGGCCCTATGTGTATCAAGGATATAGAATAGGGAAGTTTCTGAAGGTGACAGGAAAAGAAGATAAATGTAGTTATTCATACGAGCATCAGAAAAATAGACAGTGGAAACAGTGTCATTACAAGTTGTAACATATATAACCACTGATGACAGGGCATAGCTTCGCAGCTCGTAATTACGGCACAATGGTTGCTGGTTAAATGTCACATTATAAAATGGAATTTATTAAAACGCAGCTTGTAAGTATAAGAAGCTAAAAAGTACCTAGATGTGTTAAGTTAAAAGTATCTCGTTTTGTTTAATTAAGAAATATCTTAGACCCCATCCATCGCCAATAAAAAAACCCGCGACGTTGGCCATTTTTATTCAACACGGCTGATGATTCGTGTTCGTTGTGCACGTACTTCGCTCTAATTCACAGTATGTTCTTCTGTCCCCTGTAGGCTTCTCATAGCAGCACGAGACGTTCACCTAATGCTGGGTCAATGTTGGATCAACGTTGTTAACGCTGGCCAAACATTGTTCCAACATTGGTTCAACCTCTCGTGTTGCTGAGCTACCATTCATTAAATCACTGTTATGTAGCACCACTGCGACTACTGCTTTATCATTCTAATACCACCACCAGAGTTGGGGTCAATTCCGGAATTGAATGGGAATTGAGCTCAATTCCTGACTCAATTCCAGGAATTGGACTAGGAATTGGAATTGAAAAAAAAGGAATTGGAATTGAATTGGAATTGACAAAAAATGCCCGGAATTGATAAAGGAATTGACTTTTTTACCCATGTTTATTTTTTAAGCGCTATAATAAACGCATGAGTGATCATCACTTTTGTCATTGCAGTAGAATTTCACCTGAACAATGTTGATTGATATGTGTATTATAATAATAATAATAATAATAATAATAATAATAATAATAATAATAATAATAATAATAATAATAATAATAATAATAATAATAATAATAATAATAATAATAATAATAATAATAATAATAATAATAATAATAATAATAATAATAATAATAATAATAATAATAATAATAATAATAATAATAATAATAATAATAATAATAATAATAATAATAATAATAATAATAATAATAATAATAATAATAATAATAATAATAATAATAATAATAATAATAATAATAATAACAATAAATTTATATAGGCCTAGTGCCTAAATTATATCAAAAAGTTATGTAAAAATACTCATTAAAATGACTAATGGTCATGAAGATTAAATAAGACTGTGTGTAATGTGTAATCCAAATAATAGTTGTAACAAGATTGTTCCTGCTAAGTCGGAGCAATTCAATCTAACAAGCAGAGATTGATGTGTGCGTATATACTTGTTACTTGTTGTTACTTGTATACACCAAGTTTGATTTACTCCCGCGACTGGTGTAACCAGCCGGTAACAGTTTTGCCGAGAAGTGCAACTCGTGAAAATTCAACTAGTGTCAACACCTACTGTGTATATAGTGTTAGAGAATTACCATCGAGCGGCTGAATTATCAGCAAAATGAGACGCCGAGCCGGCGTTGGTTTAATGCTGGGCCGTCATCGCAAACGACGGGCCAACATTATATCAACATTGGGTCAATGTTTCGTATTTACTGGCCTAAAGTTCTGGAAATAATTGTACTATTATTTTATAAATGTTTTCCTCAAGCTTATATATTCGCGCAAGCATGATCACACTATTTAACTATCACTTTTGTGTCATCTAACAGCATTTTTTAACATTTGTATTTAAAAAGTAATGCTTGTCTCTTGGGCATAATATTAGTTCTCGTATTTGTTATATTTTTGTCATTTGGACGTCTATAGTTTTTAAAACAATCTCGAGTCATGATTACACTTAGGTGAATGAATGGCTTAGAACATAAGTATCGCTTGTCCCTGAGTTGGTAAAACAAAAAAAATATCGGGACCTTGAAACGAATGCGTTTCCAATAGACGTTGAGCCAATACTCATTTAATATTGGGAAAGCGCTGAAGACGGTGCAGCAACAATAAGGCAGCATTAGGTTAACATCCAGTGTTAGTGGGAAGGAGGTTATGCAACGTAGCCAAGCGCTCTAATTGACCCTTTGATTACTTCGCTTAAATGCCTTTTGTGCCCTAGAGGTTATCATGATAGGCCTATATTTTCTTATGGTATATTTAATCGCCACACTCTAGAATTAGATATTAAAAAATAGTATAATCGGAAAATAAATAATGTGAATAATTGCATCAATTGAAATACAACAATAGATTCTACGTTGCTTTATTTTTAATACGTGTTTGTTTGAGTGAGTTGTGGGTCGACACGCCGTAGCCTCCATAGGGTCAGACTTATCAGCGTTTAAAGTAGCACGGCTTGTCGCGGGACATTGTGTTAATTACACTGCCGTGTTGATGGCAATTGTGAAGTAACAGTTGGTCTATAGAAATAACGCGCTCACATCCGCGTCCACACGAGTACAACTCCCGTCACCAGGTATTAAAGATACACTCCACCCTACTAGTATATAGTATTAAAGTTTAGTAAGTGTAAAATGTTTAAATACGTTTACAAGATAATAAATAAAATGTATTTTATTTTATTTTTATTTCATATCAAGTTATTATACAGCTGCTCTATGTGTATCAAAAGTCTCATTCTTGGGTGGAATTGATAAGGAATTGACTTTTTAGGAATTGGAATTGAATTGGAATTGACTTTTCTTAAAACCAAAGGAATTGGAATTGACTCAGGAATTGATAAAAAGGAATTGGAATGGAATTTGGAATTGATAAAAAGGAATTGACCCCAACTCTGACCACCACTAGGCCTACATTACCTTAGACTGTTTCGGATAAAATTATTTTAAAATACTATTTAAGGTGGACTAGACAGCAACAGAAATATACAGGATTCTTTTTGTTACGGATCGCTGTGAGAATGCTAACGAGGGCGCTGAGAAAAATGTCTTGAAGTTGATTTTCGCTGCCCCAATTAACGTTTAACCCTTAAAGCGCTGAAATAATTGGTAAAAAACATCGCAATCAAAGGGGTTTCTTAAATTTGTAATCATCATAAATGTCTTAGTTAGCTCTTTCCGATTCATTTGAATACCTGTGTTATGGGTCTACGGCCATTGGAAATATTTTCACTCTCACAGTGCGGGGATCGACTTTAGTCGTCAGAATCTGACGTCTAGACGTCAGATTCTGACGACTAAAGTCGATCCCCGCGCTGTAAGGGTTGATAAAGACAAAAGTAAAGCATCCATGCTGGCTGGGAAGTGCGTAACAGCTTTGCGCATATTTACATCACCGTTTGGTGCTTTAGCTGAGATCTGCAGAAATCTAGGCAGAATTTCTATGATAAACTAAAAAAACCTATGCGGGGTAATAAATTATTTTATAAAATAAATTCAATTAAAAATGCCATAAAAATTGGGACATGTGGAGTTTAAATTTGATACATTACATTTTTGTATTTCATCAAATTGAGTATTTTTTATTCATTCAGAGAATTCCGTTAGTAATTTACAGCTCACACTAATATGACAACAATGTGACACCTTATGAAGCGCCGCGTGGTGTACATGATAGAACTACTAGTGATGTAGGCTTATTTAAATCAGACTTTAGACGCCACCTGGTGAAACCATGGTGTACATATACGAATATAATAATGTTGTCGTGGTATTAGGCATAATACAGAGCACACTATGGCCGGTTAAAAATTAAAAAAAATTATAACGTATGTTAAGTTCCAAGTCATTTTCACACTTAAGTTGTGAATCGTTGTGCCAGTTGTTCAGTTGTTGGTTGCATGGATTATAATTATGTTTATTGGACAAATCATACCCAACAAACATTAGACGTTCATCCAATAGATTAATGTTGGGCCAACGTCGTAGACGGTGGACCAGCATTAATCTAATATTGAGTCGATTTCTCTTTTGTTTTGTGATATATACAAACACCATGAACATGGTTAGGTGCTGATTAGTGTTCAGGTTTAGATCGTAACTGTTCAAGGCCCAAGTATTATATTCCACCCCGTAATTTAAATAACAACGAAATCACGGCGGTGATTGGCTGATCTCGTCTTGTGACTCTTTGATTGGTCGGGGGTAGGATACTAGACTTGGTCCATGTTCGGTTGGTTGTTATTTGATTGGCTGCTTTCATAGGCTGTTTATTATATTTCTTGTCTACTTGTTTACTTCATTGGTAGACTAGCTAGTTGATTGGTTGCCGGCTGGTGGGGTTTGATTTTTTTATTTGTGGGAAGGTTTTCTCCAGATCGTTCAGAATAAAATTGCTTTGGTTATTATTTTGATGATGGTTTTTTGGTTTGTGCTCGCACTCCAGAGAGACGCCTATATATATGGTACATTCACACTACATGTTTTAGTTGGGTGGATCATACTTACACATGTAATATATGCTTTGTAATTTAGTCAGGTCGATATATGGAAGAAAACCCTCAACCCCCCAAAAATTGCTCCAAAAAGTTTCTCAACTGATTCCAGTAGGGGCTAGTGCACTTTATAACATACTGAAAGTTTATCAAAGTTGGACTCCCGGAAAATTGTTTTTTTTTCAAGATGGCGTTCAAGATGGCCGCCGAAACCTCTTAATGAACTCAAATTATTTAATGATCTTGATGTGTATACGCAGGTTTTTGGGTGCAAGGAACACATAAAAACCATTAAAAATGAAAATAGGACATTATCTAACAGGTCGACTGGTTTTTTCAAGATATCGACCTGAAGAATGTGCTCACTCGGAAAAAATGCAGCAGATTGTGTGTGACCTGTTGTCCTAGGTGGTGATGTAGATTTGGATATGTCTGTCCTTTTTGCTGCTGATAATGTGGATCACAACATCATCACCATTGACGGCAAAGGGACAATCCATGGAATGGGTGTCATTGCCGCTGCCATCCCTGGAAAACAGACAAACCATCTTAATCCGCGAAGACAGAACTCCGAGCTAAAAAAACTGAAAACGGGATTTCTTGACAGTGACAACATGATAGATATTTTGTGAGAAGTCTCCCTTAGCTTCAAAGAGGCAACACCGTATTGGCAAGGGATGATACATATATTGCATCAGGGGAGCCAGCATCCTGAACAGTCATCAGTCAAAGTTTTGCCTATGATCAATATGTATTCCAGAGACAAATGGTGCATTGTCTTGTGTCTACATTAAACTTTATTTGCAACTTTGCCATTGAAGCACAATCTTCCCACCACTGTAACTTTTGACCAGACGCTGTATTGGAAGGCTGCTAAAATCATCATTGATGCCCCACAAAATAGTCACCTGAAAGGTATTGTTCTGATGTTTCTCTATGGAGAAATGCAGTTGTGTACATGATGACAGGGAAAGTTTTCCATAGGGCTTTGCGGGACCATCTTCTTGACAAGTTGACAAGTGCCTATATAGCCATCTTATAACGAAAATCTTTGAAGACGATTCAGTGATTCAGACACTGCTGGATTCCTATTCCCTTGAAGAAGTTTTACCATATGAACTAAACCTCTACCCTCGTTCTCTCTTTGAGACCAGGAACATTCTTCGAAAAGCAGACAAACCTCAGCTTGCTCAGGAAATTCGAGACCATACATGTGACGAATTTATCAAGTAAGGCTGTGATGAACTCTATTCCCAAAAACAGATTGTTACGTGCTTGATGGTGGCTCTTTGATCTATCGTTTACCATGGAAAAAAGGTGACTGATATAGTGCAATAGCTGAGTCTTATGCAGACTTCACTCTGAGACATTATGGACAAGCGAGAGTGGTGTTGGATGGTTATGGTGAAGGTCCCTTGATAAAAGACAATACACATCAGAGACGAAAAACCTACACCCTATTGTTAATTTTACTGCAGAAACAGATTTTTATGGCAAAAAGGAGGACTTTTTGTATCGTGACAAAAACAAAGCAGATATAATTGTACTCATCACTGCAGCACTAACTAAAAGGGGATGCCATGTCATTCAGTCACCAGGGGATGCAGACGTTGATATCAATGTGCTAAGGCAACTGTTGAACGATCGCATCATTGCACCACAACGTTGGTTAGTGAAGATACAGATTTGCTGTTCTTGCTCCTCAATTATTCCAGAACAGACAATGGGATCAGTTATTTCTGTTCTGATGCAAACAAGCATTTACATGAACGCAACGTGCATAATATTAACCTGTTGAAAGGAACTTTAGGAAATGATTTGTGCAATGAGATGCTCTTTATACATGCCTACTCAGGATGTGATTCTACTTCAAGGATTTTCGACATTGGAAAAAAGTTAGCCTTCCAGAAATTAGTGAAATCTTATCCTGTCTTGTACTCCTGTGCTAGTGCATTCATCCTTGAAAACAAAGCTGAAGAGGACACATCAGATCTTGGCGAAAACCCGATGGTTGATCTTTTTGGTGGCAAATATAATGATACGCTATATCATCACTGCCATGTCACTTTACCAAAAAGGTAAGTGGCAAATGCTCAAACATTTGTCACTTTTGAACGGCTTCCCCCAACATCACCTGCAACAAGCCATAGCCAAATTACGGTGTGGATGGGGATGGCAAATGAAATGAAGCCAACTGGATGCATGGATGGAAACAGGAAACGATCAGTTAAATCCAATTATGATCCAAAACAATGCTGCGCCTGAGGAAAATTATTCATTGTCACTGTTCCGGAATGCAAATCCTCTCGATGTGGCTGTTGACGCTATGGACTCCCCCGCACTGCTGCATGTGGTCCTTGCCAAACTGAGCACTGTGACAATCCAAACAAGTCGAAACTGAGGAGGAGGATGATGATACACAAAAATGTTCCGAAACTTATTCAATGGACAAAGGTGTTTGTGCATGAGGTGATGGTGGATAGCTAAAGAACATGATTTCAATTTCAAAGTGATTTAACAGCTCAGTGATATCGATAAACATAAATTTTAGTCAATAATTTTGGACTTGCGGTCATTAGGAGGTTAGAAAGTTATATCTGATTTTTGTGTTATATATATAGACCAACATCTTTTTTTTTACCATTTTTTTTTATCTAATGTGTTCTTTGCCCCCCAAAACCTGATCATTAAATTTGAGTTGATAGTTACATAGTTATGATCATTTAAGAGGTTTTGGACGCCATCTTGAAAAATACACTTTTCCGGGAGTCCAACTTTGGTAAACTTTTAGTATGTTATAAAGTACACTAGCCCCTACTGGAATCAGTTGTGAAACCTTTTGTAGCAATGTTTTGGGGGCTAAACTGTATTTTGACCTGTCTAATTAGTATATTTGTCATTCAAAGTTCAATCTTTTTTTTTTACGTGTAAGTGAAACTTCAATAAAGAAAATCACAAAAACAGTCTATACATGTACATGCATCACTCAATAGAAAAAACTTGCTGAGAGCCTCAAGAGGGTTCAAGTATGACACTTACGCTGAATGGGAATGTGTGAAAATGGTACTTAACACGACATATGAAGCAAAAAAGCAACGGTCGGCTATAGGAGGATACATCCATCCACTTTATTTTTGCTAATTTCACATTTCAACCCATTTCTCATCAAATTTGGCGAGCAGTAGTTTTAAATTTAACGATAACAACCCTGCAAATCTTGCAAATTTTTAGGTTGACATTTCAGAAAAATGATTTCGTATTTTTCGAAAAATTGCGGCCATTTATTTTTTTGAGAGTTGCTCAGTACATTCAGAAAAGAGTAATTTTTCTGTCCTGAAAAAAAATTTATATTTATTAAGCTAAGTTGTATATATAGTTCAAATTTGCAACAACTTGAAACTGTGCCTCGCTCAAGCGATCCACAGCTTGCAGTGTGTGAAAATTATTCAGATCTGTCAAACTTTACAGTTATGATATATATTTCACATTAAAAATATGTAATAAAAGGTTGACACCATCATCATGATCTTGCTTAAGGGGATACAATTTTGTCCGCCGCCTTAGTGATTTGTTTTTTTATGATATTTTGATCCCCATAGAAACGCTCGATAGCGCGTTTGGAGAAAATCAGGCTGTGATCTGACCCATAACTTATATATCTGATATCTGAAGTTCTTAATCTGACTAACTTTTTGGAGCGAACAATTTTAAAATGCCCATTTGGTGCACATTTTGATTTCGCGTAATTGTACAGTATTCGTTCACACAAAGTTTATACAAGTAGGCCTATAAACCATGACAAATTTTACAGAAGGGAAATGTTAAAATGGTCACGCTCATTATCTTGGACACCTTGCATCGTAAAATAAAGTACGTCATGCCGCAAAATGATAACACATGGCGCATAGAACATGGAAAAATGGTCAACTGGCGGACTTTTTTTCTCAAATCGGCCTATTTTTCTTGAAATATTTCACGATATGTGCAGCCTTACCAGTAATATAAACTAAACTGGCAGCTACAGAAGGCTGCGTTCGTGTTTCAAACGAACAATTAATATTGTCTGGGTCACTGACTGTCTTCGACAGGCGTCTGTCTGTCTGTCTGTCTGTCTGTCTGTCTGTCTGTAGTGGTACAAAATAAAAATAATAATAATGTTTATTATCTGACCCATATATATACATAAAATTATTACATACATAAGAGTATATAACAGAAAGTGAGGAGTGAAGCCGCATTGCTTATATTTCCTCTAATTATGTATACATTTTTTTGGTGTGTGCAAGTGCAGTAATATCTTCAGAATGTGAGGTACAACAAAAAAACGATGCATTTTACTTCAGTATACAATGTATATCACCAACATCCAAAAGGTACTGCCGTAAATTAAATTCATAATGGAGAAAATTAGATGAAATAGTAATTTTGGATTTGAGATTATTCCAAATCTTAACTCCCGAATATCGTACTGTTCTATAAACCATTTTTAAATTTCCAATCGGTATATGTAGATTTGAAGATGCTCGTGTAGGTTATGTATGTATTTGACTGTTTGCTGTGAACATAGACGAAAATAATTCCGGAAGCGTATTGTTCACAAATTTATACATAAATATATGCACCTTCAGAATATATAATTTTGAAAGTGTTAGAATTTTCATATCTTTAAATAAATCTGAAGTGTGAGCAATATAACATGAAAAGGTAATTAATCTTTTGACCCTTTTTTGTAGTCTATATAGTGGTAATAAATATTTGTCAAATGTGTTGCTCCACACCTCTATACAATACGACATGTAGGGCAACACAGATGAATTGTATAATGTCACACGTGTTGATCTATTCAACACAGTCCTAGCTTTGCAGATGATACCAATACTTTTAGAGAGTTTGCCTCTGATATATTTTATATGTTCTGACCAATCTAATTTACTATCTATATATACACCAAGGAATTCAGTTGAATGTACTCTGTCAATTGGAATATTATTAATTTTAATGTCTTGATTTATTTCATTATATTTGTGTATGCCATGATTATCTGTGGCAAATATCATGAAATGAGTCTTTTTTATGTTTAAAGATAGTCGATTTACTTCTAGCCACATTACAATTTTAGCCAACTCCAAATTCATTTGTTTTACTAAATTGTCAATGTTTTTACCTTGTAGAAATATATTGGTATCATCTGCGAAGAGAATAGTAAATAGCAATGGAGATATGCTGGACAAATCATTTATGTAAGTAAGAAAAAGTAGAGAGGTCCTAGAGGTCCTACTCGGACTCACCAGCAGAAACATAACGTTGAATCAATTTGGGTTTAACGTTGGTCCAACGTCGTACCAAGCGCACTTTTCGGGAGGATAAAAAATGATCTTAACAGTGAACTCAATGAAACAATATCAATTCTAGTTTTGCAAACGAAAAAAAATAGATTCATAATGTGAACACGTATTGACACAGGAATGTTTGGCAGCAACCATATCAAGTGTCTCGGTTTTTTTAATGTGTTATACATAAACATGATAAACAACCCTTTGGATATTTAAATCAGGTAGTCTATACAAGTACATGTATAGAACACATGTAACCACTTCATTAGGAACATTTTGTTTGATTAGTTTGTTTTGTTTTGATCGTAACTGTTCGGTTGGTTGTTCGTTGATTGGCTGATGTTGTATATTTTGTGGTTTGTTTAATATTTTTTGTTTACTTAATTGCTTTTTTAGGCGACTAATTAGCAGGTTAGTTGATTGGTTGCCGCTGGTTGGGTTGGTGGTTCTTTGTTATGTCATAGTATATTTTTCGCCGGGATTTTTTGCTCTGTGAGAAAGGTCGTTCAGAATGTTGCATTGGTTATTTGATTATGGTGGTATGGTTTGTTACCGCATTTCGTAAATACCTAGCAAACAAGAGACTTTGACCCACTTTCGCTTTAGTCCACCGTCTGCGACGCTGGCCCAACATTAAACCAATATTGAGCTCACTTCTCGTGTTTCCTGAGTATATGATACATGAACACGACGTGGTTGGGTGGATCATGTTTCCATAATTATGTATGGCTGGTATATTGCCATACCTAGTTCAATCCTTCTTTTACGTATAAAATAACGAAAATCAATAAAGAAAATCACAAAAACGTCAATACATATTCATGTATATCAATCACTTCATAGAAAAACTTGCTGAGAGCCTCAAGTGGTTCAAGTATGACACTTAGCGCTAATAGAATGTGTGAAAGTTATACTTAATCTGCTGATTTCTCAAACAATTTCTCATCAAATTTCGCAATCGTGATTTTTAAATCTTCCGGCAACTAACCTGAAAAATCTTCTTATAAATGATTTGGTATTTTTCGGGAAAAGGCGGCCATTTTATTTTTTGAGGATTGCTCAATATATTCAGAAGGTGGTAGTTGTTCTGTTTTGAAGAATGCTTTACATTTAATAAGCGGGGATTTATGCTGCTTGGTTTGTCATTACGTTTAACTGTATTGTTAACACGGACTCACTTGCACACTTCGCTAGAGAATAAAAAATGATCACACGATCAGATTTAAAATGTGAAGTGTGAACACGTATTGACACAGGAATGTTTGGCAGCAACTATATCAAGTGTCTAGGGTTTTAAATGTCATACATAAACAACCTTTTGGATAGCACATTAAATACCGGCTGTTGAAAATAAAACTTGACATCATTCAACAAGAT
The DNA here is from genome assembly GCA_964017125.1 of Flabesymbios commensalis. Lineage (NCBI taxonomy): Eukaryota > Metazoa > Annelida > Polychaeta > Terebellida > Flabelligeridae > Flabesymbios > Flabesymbios commensalis. Next base: position 32,879,236 of record OZ024911.1, on the reverse strand, counting down.
TTCAAAATTGTTGACCTCCATTTTGCCATCTTGGAAAACATGTAGCTTGAAGCATATTAGGCTTATGTAAAAATTATATTATACAGAAACATGCACTTGTATTTTAATGTAGAAAATGCAGTATCTTCTTTCTTTGCAAGTAAGCAGATACTGCATTGTGGCTTTGAATATCGAAAAAGGTCCATACATGATTTGCCTCAATGTCTTAAAATCTCCAAATCAAGCCTGACCTGGGTTAGATTGGCCCTGAATACAAGGCTATTCCTCCCGGGCTATGCAGCTCGGGCGGAATTGCCTTGTATTCAGAGCTAGGGTTTGATGTGATGCAGTCTGAGACATGTGACTGATCACGTGACCTATTCTCCGTCACAATCATAACTGTTTACTCTTGCCGAGTTCTGGCAAAATACAGCCACCCCCGTGACTCTCGCAAGGTCACTCTCAATGAGACTTTCACGTGATGTGTTTTGTTCTCTGCTGCCATGATGTCCGGTTAGATACCATTCTAACCCTTTCCTGTCAATATCTCGTTCAATTTTGACCGGATGCGAATTATTTCGGCAATTAGTTAAGAACAACTCAGCCTTTTGCACAGCCCTGTGAATCATCCCAGGCCTACACAGAAACCGGACGAGTCAAGGAAATATTGTGAATGGCCCTCCATGCCCAGTCATCTACTCTCATTTCGTCACTTATTATGCTTATTGCATGCACATTAGACATTTTAGGCTACAGTCTGCATCATTTTTTCGATCAATTGATGAATAGATGGTATTGGCGTTATGACAATGTTGTAAACATGTTAAATATATACAATATATGAATATAAAAACCACGGTGATAAACATGATCGAGATTATCGATCTTCTTATTGATTCATCAAGAATCGGATCTAATAAGTGATGTCTACTTTGTGAAGCGGAAATACCAGGGTAGTTTTATATTTGAACGAGAAAGGGCAGAGCTTTGTAATTATTGCAATAGAAAAAGTTCAACGCTTTATCATGGTAACCGACTTAAATATAAGTAATTCCTGCTATTAGAGCACTGACGTACAAAGGCAAAGAGCAGTAACTGCTTACTTTTAATGCAAGCAGTTACTGCTGTTTGTCATTGCATGTCAGAGCAGCTGAATGTAGAGATGTAGGCCTACAGTAGAACACAGTTCTTGAACTGAAATGATGCTTCATTTCAGCTATGTCTATTCAACGTTGATTCAATATAGGTCCAATCTCAGAGACGCTGGGTAAATGTTGGCCTACTGTGTTCTTTGATATTGTCCAAGAAAATCTGCAACCTTTGCGAGTCAGTCTATAATCGTCATGGGCGGTTTGCCAGCGGCGTATACCTCTGCTCCTCTGCTCAACAGCGGTGCTAATGCAGATTTCACAGCAGGGCTTAAAGCAGCAGGATTTAAACTAATCTGACAAAGGAGTGTTTGACATTGAGATGACTGAAGTTACCCCTCATCTATTGTTATTCTGGGCATTATCCGACCAGAGGATAAACGGCGATTATTGCTTCGAAAAAATATATGCGGATCAGTGATTGTTCCTGTGCTTCGCCAAATGTAAATATCATAGGTATATTGCATTTGCCTAAAGATGTTGTGATATACAAGGTCACCTTCATTTGGTTTTAAACTCACACAGGTGTATCTGTGTATTGTTCATAGACTCACAGTGATTGGTAAGCCATTTTATGGACGGACTTTACTTGTAAATATAGGTCCTAATCATATCTGTACATATTCTGTATCAGTTCTGCATCTGTATCTGTACATGTTCTCACACCCTTAATACATGACTGTATCATAATGTATCAGTATGTATTTCATATGTATGTCATTATAATAAATATTACCTGTTTTTTATTGTGGCAGTCATTTAAAAAGATTACTAAAATAATTATTACGATGATTATACACCATGTTATTAAAAGTTTCATGGTATAATTTCAGATTTCGTAAAATCGGAAAGTATGCCACTATGATGGCTTTGACATATACTTCCTGATACTGGTTTATATTGAACAATTATTAATTATATTAATATTATAGTAAATGTGACCTAAATCTGGTGATAATGATTGGTCAAGATGACTATCTCGACCAATCCAATGATCTCGATTGCATTATGAAAGTATACTTGCCTATATCTCTTCCTGTAGGATGCTATGTAGACATGCTATCTCCGTATCATCTGTATCTCTTTCCTTAACCCTTTAACCGCCAAACTATTCAATTTGAATTTTCACCCACTTGAAGTTGTGTCTCGCTGACGCCATCCACAACTTCAAGTGAGTGAAAATTATTCAGATTTGACAAAATGAAGGTCAACTCTTTTCAAATCTTGCTGGTTGATGTCACATTTTATTTTTTATATTTTTAAAATGTGGTACTTAATGTACCATTAAAAATGAAAAACCCGAATATGTGCGGCACCGGCGGTTAAAGGGTTAATGCTTCGTTGCCTTTCCTATCCATGTAGCTAAGTCCTAGCTAAGTCACTTATCCAGTATTCACATCACATCATTCACCCTTTAGACGCTAAGCACGACTATGATCGTTAATTATTATTATAATTATTTGAAGGCATCTTTTAAAAATGAAATATGTCTCATAATAACCGTAAAAAATGCAAATATTTGGCCCCCTAATTTGACAAATTTAATCGCGTCAGCGAGGCACAGCTTTGAGTGGGTGAAAATTTAACCTAAAATACTATCCAGGGTTTAAAAACGCAAGTAAATAGAGAGATAGTGCTTGTGTAGGAATGAGTGAGTGTGTGATTGAGTTCTTTCTGTACAATCACGGCAATATTGCGATAGAACAAGCCAGAAATCGAGACTATGCCCTACTACAAGGGTTCTTTTTAATACTACACAGTGCCATACACAACACCACCGACTCCACGCCTGAACAATTTGGAACAACTATATGAACAACCACATGATCAATATCTGACCGACCAGGATTTGAACCCAGTACCCATTTGAGTTTCGAGCCACAACCGGACAGAATACACTTTCGCTGACGGTGCTTAAAATTTAATCTAACAATGCACCAATTCATATTGTTTGCTAGAATAAAATAATTATGCGGCTCAACCACACTTGATTTTCAACATACAAAATTAAATTATTATGTTAGTGCTATTAGTTAGAAAGTGCTCGTACTTGCACGTACATACTTATAATCTTCATATCGGGTTATTCCCACCAAAACTACACGTTAACCCAATGTTGGATTAATGTTGGGGATCCGTCTACGACGGCGGCCCAATATTAATCCAGCATTGGGTAAACGTGTCGCGTTTTCTGGGTTGATAATGATGTTTCAGTGACTGTAGGGTGTGTGTGGACTTTAGTCACGCGGCTGGCACCGTTCGCAGAATGTTTATTGTGTTGCGATGCCTAGCTGTTGGTGGTAGGCTGTTTTACACGTAAATATGGCCAAGAAAACACCTAAGCAACATAATGAACTGGGGCACCACAAACAACACACAGTTTATGACAAGAGTGAAGTTTGAATAGAGAGCAGGGATTGACTGCTATATCATTTATTCTCCAGAAGCCCGCTTGAAAGTTTACACTTCATCATATGTTTGAACATCAAAACACCCGTTCAAGAGTATCGATTTATGTACATGACACTTTCACCACTGGATTAACTGGTCTCAGCACGATAAGTAGTGGGCCCTTTTCAAACTCTTTTTTACTTGAGATTGTCCTTAATTTCTCGCCTGCAAGTGGGACTTTTCAGCGGTTTCACTGTTCCCGCTACAATCAGTTTTAGTTGTACGTTCTGGATTTAGTGATCATCATGAGTTTTTGGAAGCTGTGCTGTCTCTCTACTGATGAAGTCAGGTACGTTGATCAGGTTTCACTGACAGAAAAACGTGACTTTTACACACATTCTCAAAAATGCCGAATGCGTTTCAAAAACTACTTTTGACTCATTCGTTTAGTCATTTGTCAACTGACTCAAACAGCACATCAGCAACTTAGATTTTCTTAACATTATATCGTCCCCTTGGATATGAAAGGGTGTATCTGTCACTTTTTAAAGTGGCAGATACCTATGTATATCGGTCAACTCGTACCCATGTCAACTCGTACCCATGTCAACTCGTACCACTAAGAGATGTCAGCTCGTACCATCATCAGATGTCAACTCGTACCCAACAAGGCAGGTATCAGATGATGGTACGAGCTGACATCTCTTGTAACACAACAAATGTCAACTCGTACCATCATTAGATGTCAACTCGTACCAAATATAAAATAATACTTAATTTAATTATTGAGCCACGCATGCCAAATAGGATTAGCCACAATGGTCGGCTACCCCCTTCCCCCTCCCCTCACAGACAATCCCGTTATGTTTATACGATGTTGCAACATAGTGATCACAAGTCGGGAAGAGTGATGATAATTATTACTGCGCGGTGACAATATAATTCATCCAGGCAAACAATGTTTTAGTACCATGTGTACCATGCGTCTGTTGTGTTAAAGCTGTGATAGTAAAGGTATGAATGACTCCAGTACTGAGGTGCGATGTCGACATACAGTTGATTATACCCGCGAGTGACATTCCTATTAAATTTATTTTTAATCACCTATTGATATAACTAATATTTTATAATTTAATAATTATTGCGAGTGTGACAGGCCTATTAAATTCAGTTTTATTTATCTATTGATATAACTAATATTTTATAATTTAATTGCGCGTGTGACAGGCGTATTAAGTTCAATTTTATTCACCTATTGATATAACTAATATTTTATAATTTAATTTTGCGCGTGACAGGCCTATTAAATTCAATTTTATTCACCTATTGATATTACTAATATTTTATAATTTAATTGCGCGTGTGACAGTCCTAATAAATTCAATTTTCTTCACCTATTGATATAGCTAATATTTTATAATTTAATTGCGCGTGTGATAGGCCTATTAAATTCAATTTTATTTATTACTCAGACCAAAACCTGGCATGGAGCACAATCAATGTTCAATGTTATTTTGTTATATTATCCATTCCAACAGGACCTTATGTCACTGACCTCAAATAATAATTTTAGCACATCACGTAAATAATTGCTTCATACATTATCATGAATTATGATATTTTTGCAACATTATTTCAATGCAACTTGTATTTTACCTCAATCATTCTCAGACGAAACATATTTTTGTACAGGTCCTCATAAGACAGATCCAAAGCAACTTTGAGATATATATGTTATGTTTTTAAGTGATATTTCATAAACTCCAAGACTGGAAGGGTGTTACTTTGTCATCCCGTTAAAGCGTATTGACTTTGAACTTTGAACCAGTGTTACTAATTAGAAATATTCTTATTTCCTAAAAAAACAATGAGACAATAAGAAAATTGTGTATATAAATGTTGACCTCATTTGTACAATATGTATATAAATCATGAAATATGACGAAATGCTATGAAATATTTGCTGTATTGCCTACATTTGATGTTTGAAATAAAACGGTAAAAAGTAATAAATATAATTATCATTTACACCATGGACCATCTGTGTGCGATATATATGACTACATTTGTTAGTGTTGGATATTTCAGATATCTAAAAAGACAATGAGAAAATTGTGAAAATAAATTTTGACCTCATGCACGATACATATAATACATATAAATGATGAAATATGACGCAATGTTGTGAAATAATTAATGTATTGTCTACATTTATTATTCGAAACAAATTTACAAATAAATATAATTATCTTATGCATTGATGTGTTTGTTATCATTTGTATGAGGATATTATTAGATTAAATTGAATTTCAAGCTGAACATGCCCTAATATAATACACGACTGTAATACATAGATAACACAACCCAAACCTACATTAACTTTGGTACGAGTTGACATCTGATGATGGTACGAGTTGACATCTCTTAGTGGTACGAGCTGATATGGGTACGAGTTGACATGGGTACGAGTTGACATCTGTTGTGTTATAAGAGATGTCAGCTCGTACCATCATCTGAGACCTGCCTTGTTGGGTACGACTTGACATCTGATGATGGTACGAGTTGACATCTCCTAGTGGTACGAGTTGACATGGGTACGAGTTGACATGGGTACGAGTTAACATCTATTGTGTGGTAATAGATGTTAACTCGTACCATCATTTTATACTTGCCTTGTTGGGTACGAGTTGACATCACTTGTGGTACGAGTTGACATCACTTGTGGTACGCGTTGACATCTGCTGGTGGTACGAGTTGACATGGGTACGAGTTGACATGGGTACGAGTTGACATGGGGCGAGTTGACATGGGTACGAGTTGACTGTCACCCACCCAAGGGCACCAGTCGTGTTTATCGCTGTTTTGGCGCATATTAAATTTCCCAGGAAACAATTTTTATCCGCTTGGAAGTTGTGAGTCGCCGAGGCTCATATAATGTATACATGTACTATAATATCTACATAATATTAATGACTCTAGAATGCGACGCCGTAATGTGTGGAAATTCTCATCCGTGATTGTTGCCTTTTTATACCAGTCCACATTGACCGCTATCACGTGGGATGAATGTTACCCTTAACTATTCTTACTCTGGGGACTATCCGACCCGAGGATAGCACGAAAGGCCACGGTGTTTAAGCATTGAATTGCACAGCGAGACCCAAGTCTCTGACTGTCTTCGCATGTCTGAGGCATGTCCCCATGTCATGCCCATAAAAATCGGGCGAGTGAAGGAAAACACTGCCAATAGCTCACCATTCCCTATCACCCGTTGTACCCTCACGTCATCATCTGTAAATCATTCATTTCATCAACGAATCACGTCGTTTTTAACATATTGCAATGTCATGTATGACCGCTACAAGCCGAAAAATGACGCTAAGCATTAATTGACTACTAGTAGTACTACCAAGGAATATAGAAAAACTGAGCGGAATTATACACACTGATAACCATGCTAACGTGTTCTACAGAAAATAGATATCAGATAGAATCCGTTCAGTGTGCGGCAGTTAAGCCGGTCTTACACTGTTCCACTGCAACTTTTTAATCGGATAGAACCCGTTCAAACGGGTTCTATCCGATTAAAATGTTGCAGTGGCAACCGGTATAAGAAGCAATCCCAGTCTGTATGCATGTAGCTCCATGTAGATGTTGTTTACCACCAGCTAGACCATGTCAACTGTTTTTTGTACAATTGTTCAGACAGAAACATAATCAGATAATGGCACATGATGCTACTATTTTTGTGCACTAAATGTAGGAGAGACTGTAGGGAGAAAGGACACAGAAAGACGCAAATTAAAAAATAATTATTATTTCTCTGGTTTTTTTTGCGTAAACAACAGTATCAGATGTGCTTAAAGATGTAGGCTATACATATATATGATACAATACAATTCCCAGCAAAAAAATGGCTTAGAAATCAAATTTAAAGGAATAGTTCACTGTGTACGAACAGCGGGACACGTCTGTACCCAGAAAGCACCAGGCAACTGGGGCACAACTAAAACTATTAACATACAGAGAGTAGTATATAGCTTTAATGCATTCAATACAATATAAATGTAGGGATGTCACTGACATAATACATAGTGTCCCAGCAATCGGCCTATGTGTTACATTCACCACACCTTTGTTGAATCATCTAAAAAAAATCTCAATTAAACGTTTATAAACTATAAACATGATAAACGTTATATTATTGCTCGAAAACTATAGGTGAACAGTTTTTGTCTACCAATTTCAAGGTGGACATTGCTTCCCAGCAACACAAAACATTTGTATAACATTTGTACCATGTCGGCCCAACGTCTTCGACGTTGGTCCAACGTTGTACAAATGATATGCAATTTTTTTGTATTTACTAGGTTAACTTCAGCTTCATGTTATGGGAAATATTGCTATTTAAAACATACTAATCACCACGTGAATATTTTCCCGTGGTAGGCACATATCATGCTATGGACTGTGACACATCTAGGGTTACCGTATACAATGGTCGTATGGTACCTGAAAGGTTACCGTCTGCAATGGTCGTATGGGCGCCAATAAAAGTCATTGATAAGTACAACAGGTTTATGATAGGTTTGATGAGAGGTGGCATAGATAACATACATATTAGGATATCAATATTATCAACACTAGTGATAAATCTGAAAATAATGCTTTCATATCGTGTACTAGATTGGTGAATTTAGAGTTAGATACTCCACCAGCACAAAGACTGGGGGCATATTCGCATATTTTCTATTGGCGGTATTTTCGATCTCAAATAGATGCTTTAAATTTCTTTTTTTTTTATTTTGCGTTTTGAAATTTTGCCCTCGACACCAAACCAGAAGTCATCCTATAATGGAGCGAAAATATTAAAATAAGTTGAAAGTTGAAAGTTTAGTGATGCGGATAAATACTTAGACTTGGCGCTTATAGATTACAAATATTTTAATCCAGTTTATTTTGTTCGTTCACTTGCACAGTCAGCCCTTATACTTTAAATCCGTAGGTCAGCTCACTAGGAAGGTGTTTTTTCTGCAATAATGCTCTATGCCATGTACAATCAATTTGCAATCGAATTTGAGATCTAATCTTGGCTATTGTTACTGTGGGGACGAACTGCATAAAAATGGGACGTGATCTGCAAGGATTGCTAGGAAAGGAGATGTGGCGCTTTGGTAAAATGCCTGACTGCCTCACCAGTGATGCATGCGTCCATGGTTCGAACCCCGTTAATCCTGCGTGGGTTTTACAGATAATTATCATTGTTTCTCCCTTCTTAATGTGACTAGGCGATCACGTTAACGGCGGCCTCGTAGTGTTAAGCTTGAAACCATTGTATTGACGTTAGATTCGCACAGGGCCATGCGCTGTGAGCTCCTTCACACAAGGATTGCTACGATGTTTTGTTTTTGTTAGATTTTCTTATTGAACTCGAGTTTAGAAAGTCTTTTTTTCCAAATACACACAGTCTAAATGTCTGTATGCGTAAACGGGATTGTAGTTTCTACTCGTAACTCATTGATATGTCAGACTACATTTATTGGAATTGTGGATTAGGCAATGAATGATCTTTAATACACTTGCCGAAACTGGGTGTCGCAAATCTGAAGTGTTTATTTAATTAGACGTCAGGGGGTATAGAAATCAATCAATGAATCTGCTTGAGATTTTATTTATAACATAGTCGGAATGAAAGATAAGGCCTTGAGATTTGGATATAAAATGTGTAACGAACTATTCTGTGGCCAATATTCGCAAGTCTTGACTATAGGGAGATACGTTGCATTATCATATACAGGGGATTATTGAATGTTTATACATAACTATCAAAAGCATATAGCATTTACCAAGTCACGATGTCATTAATTATGTTCTAATGTCACACTGAGCCATATTTGTACTGGTGGGAGAAACTATCTTGAGCAGTTTGACTGCACCACAGGTTTATGTGCATATATTTTGTTCGAAACGTAATACATGGTGGCCATATTGGATTTTAGCTCAACAAATGTAACATTTGTGTTCTAATTAAAACTATTATGTATTCTTTGATAATAAAAATACAAGTGATTGAAAGTGAAACTGATACAGAAAATAAGATTTACCATTTGAACTCGGCGGCCATTTTGAAAATTACTAATTTATGCACTTTCCCCAAGGAAATTGTTGGTAAACTTTTTTTCTCTGTAAAATACATGTCCTAATGAATTCAAATTTGCTAAAAACCTTTTAAAGTGATTTTGTTGAACCTGAGATTTTTAATAACTGGAATATTATTACAAAACCGGGTCGGCGTCTGGAGTTAGCTGGGTTCTGGGCGTGTACTTCTGTTATAAGGTCAGCTGATTTTACCGGTACTTCAGGCGATGAGCCACGAGGTCATCACGGATGATCCTCAAATTGTCAAGTTTGTCTGCCGTACACATAGCCAAAGTGCTGTTAACACTGTCTATTGCCGGTAAACACAAAACATTTGTATAACATTTGTATAATGTTGGACCAGCGTCGACGACGTTGGGCCAACGTTGTACACATTTTATTTAAATGGGCTGCCGAATCATTTAAGCATAAATCATTAATATTATTGAACATACCTTAACACAGTCGTATACATACGGTTTAGATCCTCTGAATTTTGCATTCGAATGCTTTCAAGTACTGTGAAAATAATTGAATTATAGATAAATTTGTTGTTTGATCAATCAATGTTGTATGTGGTCGAGTGATTCATTTTCGAATTAATTACTGATCGATATAATAATTGATTCACTGATTCATCGATACTAAAATGCTGTGATATACATGTGTTAATCACTGTAATTTAACCCTTACAGCGCGGGGATAGACTTTAGTCGTCAGAATCTGACGTCTGCAGACGTCAGATTTTGACGACTAAAGTCTATCCCTGCACTGTAAGAGTAAAAATATTTCTAATGGCCGCAGACCCATATCATAGGTATTCAAATGAATCGGAAAGGGCTGACTAAGACATTTATGATGATTTTAAATTGAAAAAACTCCTTTGATTGTGATGTTTTTTACAAATTAATTCAGCGCTTTAAGGGTTAAATATCACCTCACTCCGGAACTAATATCAACCCTTACACCACCAAGCACGACTAGAGTCGTCTTTAATCAGTTTTATTCGTCTCTCAAATCGCTGATATTGGGAATCAAATGTACATAATGTTTAAATATCAACATTTGCATATGGTTGGTCTCAAATTGAACATATTCTGTGAAACGCAGGGACGTCACCGGAAACCGTTTTGCATGGGAACTCGGTGAAAACAAATTTATATAAGACTTCCTCACCCATACTTCATTGTATTAGCTTGCTCGGTGACAACAATGGAGGTAAAGACTATTGAGTTTCACAGAATAGGAGAAATTTTCACCCACTTGGAGTTTTGGGTCGTGCTCGCGAGACACAACATCAAGTGGGTGAAAAAGTTTTCGTCGGATCCGACAGCTGAACAGAGTTGGTAGCCTACTATTATCAGCATTCAAAGAGTTCCTAGTTTAAATGCTCTATGAAACGTCTGAAGAGCAAACAAACATGATTAGAATCTATGTGATATCTATATTATGGCTAGATATACACTGATTGATCAGTGATTATCACAGGCACCATGTATCCTACACACGCGGGTGACACGAGTGTAATCTAGATAGCTTTATCGCATTGAATAAGAGATATCGATATTAGGCCTATAGTTGCGAGATAAATATAACTCCTGGTGAAGGGGACCGGATAGTTATATTATTCAGTATGAAATATACAAAATAAAGTATTCAGGACTGTGCCCCAACAATAATTATAAGTCGTAAGCCATCAGCGGGGCTTGAGGTCTCTACCATTATTGGTCTGTTGCGAAGTTGGCTGGCCTGCCTGGCTGGATGATGTGTTGACTAAATGACTTGCTGGTTGGCTGACATTATTAATAATACCAGTTGTATTCATGTTTGAAATATAGTTTTGATCACAGCGTACAACATCTTTTGATATTTAGCCCTTAACTCTTCCTTTACCGACGTCCCCTGATAAAACTACCCCCAGCAACCGACTTCTTTTTTAAAGAGGACCCCTGAGGTATCCCTTGGGCACAGTACAGGCTATAGCTATGCGCATGCGTACATCGCACAAATTAGAAAATGCAGGAGAACATTGCGTCCATGTCACTGATCATTCTGGTAGGCGATTTTCAACCACGCATGTAATGAAATACCTCCATTGCAATTAATACATGTACAGATTTGGATTTCGCATAAATGCGAATTTGGTAAAGGAAGAGTTAATTAAAGCGCAAATGACTTACGTTTGTACAATTTGAACCAAAACATAATATGTCAATCTAGCAAATTCAATACCAATTTATCCTTCACATTGTCTTATCTGAAGGACAAATAAAAAAGGGGTGGAAACGGTTATTGACGTGATGAGCGCTTCAAGGGGTAAAAGTCAAGCTCGGGGCTCATTGTCATGTGCCGTATGTCAGCGTGGGTCAGTTTGCATATGTTTGATTCCTCATAAACAGTATTCAAAATCTATGATATCATTGGGCTGATGCATGGTGCAACTGACGACTGCGTTTGAAATGACCTTCCTCAAATTATTTTCTACTCCTTGCTTTGAGATCTTGTCAAGTGTTGAAGAAGCGATCTCTGGCATAAACGCATTATGCCAGACATAAGCACCTCTGTTTCAACATTGTGTTATATAGTAAAATGTGCATGGTGTAGTAGGCTTTTAGCACTTAGGATATGTTTTGAATTGAGTGCTCGTGAGTAGGTGCATGGTCCTGGCTCAGGCGTTTCCCCACAATGTATTGACTCAGAGTGTAGACATTTAATACAATTTACTGATATTCAAGTGCATTAGGTTTAGGTTTTCTGTACACGTGTATGTTCAGAAATGTATTCTAATATAATATTTTTTAACAGAATAATCACACATTTTATGTTTGTTTTTTCTTCCAGGGAAGTGAAGTTGTATAAATCAGCTCAGAAGATGGCTCACCTATCTCCTGAGACGCTGGACGCTCAGAGTGATGAGGTGTTTGCTGACAAGATCAGACGAATGTCCACGGAGGTAAATCAATTCTACACCTTATTGTTAACCCTGTGTCTGCTGATCACGACTATAGTCGTTTTTAATCCGTTTTACAAGCCAATTAAATCAGTTATTGGGAATGAAATGACTATATTTGTAAATGTCTGGTGGCAAATTAAACAAATATGAGTAATTTTCAACCACTTGAGGTTGTGGATCGCGGTAGCGAGACACAACCTCAAGTAGTTGAAAATTTAAATAAATTAACTGAGCAGGCTAAGGGTTAAAGCGTAACACGTCAGTGCGTCACGCTCTTTTGTGAGAGCAAACACTCAGAAGCTAGAGTCAGAAATTAATAAAATGTCTAAATCACATTTTCAACAACATTTCAAATAACTTGGAGATACAAGTGATTTTTTAGTGATGCAACCAAAATTCAAAATGGCCGCCACTGATCGGTTCCAGGATTTTTTGGGAACGCAAAATCTAATTAAAAAATGTAATAACAAATTATTGTAATTTAAAAAGATCAGTTCACAGTGTACAGATGTGTGAGTCATATTGTCAAGATTTTACGGAAATTCAAAATGGACGCAAAAATTCTAATTTATGGCGAGGGATGCAATATGCCTTCAAGTTTCTGGTTTATATAGGCTAATTTCATAATGGCCCTGTATATGGTTTGTGGTGATTTCAACTTTTGTATGTGTGGAAATCGTGAAGGAGGATTAAACGTATACCGGTAGTGTTTCTCAGATGCCTTTGTTCAATTTTTATTGGAATCAGGTAATTTTTAGTTTTAGGTTTCGGATACATTATCACACGTTTGTGATCCGTATAATAAAACATTAAAATAAGCTTGTTCATCTATAGTGAATATACTTATGAAGCGATGTAAGTCCGTTTTTTTATGTTCTCGTTTCTTTCTTTCCTTCCAGGAGCTGATGTCTGTAGTGAGTGAACTACAGGAAGACATGGGACAAGAGCAGCAGCGCTTTAATCTGCTGAGTCAGCGATTAGCCCGCCTGGATAGCAGTGACCCCGTGGCTCATCATGAACTGAACACAGAGCTAATGGAATCCCAGACCAGACTCACTCACCTTATGTCGAGAAACATGCAATGCTTCTCCCAGGTAAATATACACATCGTCCCATTAGATATGAAAGGGTGTATCTGCCACTTTACAAAGTGGCAGATACACCCTTTCATATCCAAGAGGACGACATGTTATTATAGTTGACCAGTTGTTTCTTTACATTTTCAAATTCATCATCATTCACTTAGTCACACTTATTAAAAAAAATGAAACGTACCTGATCTTACAACGTAAGCCTACCAACTTACACAAGTGTAACATTGAAACATAAACTTGTATTTTATGAACTATGTATGGTACAGTGCACTATGAAGAACCCTTGAGTGGGGCATAGTCGGGCTTCCTTCTGTCGCGATATTGCCATGATTGTGCAGAAAGCGACGTAATGCAATATTCACTCACTCACTACATTGTTGGTAATCAGATTTGATATTATATTCGAAGTTGTTACTGTAATGTTCAGGTTTAGATTTGAAAAACACAACGATAGAAGCGAACATGGATAATTATGCGCATAATTAGAAATGTGTGAAACAAAAAGGTGGTTTTCATTGAAACAAACTTGTCTATTTTCAGCAAACTGAGAATGAGAACCGAGCTCTACGGGAAGGTAGTTCAGCTGACAGTACCACCACCCCCCTGTTGACAACCACTGCTATAGGTGAGAACTTACTGGCTTCGAGCCCTGGGATTGGGCTAGAGGAAGCCTCGAACTCTGAACAGGAGCTAAACAATAGCACTAACAGTAACACAGAAGGACTAGTCAACGCTTCTAACAATAATATATGTCACACGGGAAACCTTATTGATGTCACTAACAGCAATAGCTATTGTGCAGAAAACAATAACGCTACAACTAACATCACTGAACCGGGAATAAATGGCATAACTGATAACATGTCACAGAGGGAGCCGGCACTCACTAATATCACTACAGAACCAGCTTCATCTTGCCAAACTCTACCTGCAACTGTCATTGACAATCATGGAACTGATAGAGATAGCAGTTCATATCCACTCAATCATCAGAAAGACATTAAGTCTGGTAGTGATCACCAGGTGACGCTTGAATCTGCTGGTGTTATTAGTCACCAGGTGTCTCCTCATATAAATGGTGTCACACCAGAGACTATGAATGGGCACTGTGGAGTTAGTTTAGATGCTGAGTTATCTGATAGCATATCTAGTCAATCACATACTCAATCATTCCCTAATGGCGCGGGGGACACTGAGGTCATCAACATTCTGCCCGTCTCAGTCACACGTGCGTTATATCAGAAAAATACAACAGAAACCACTAATACTTCCAGCACAAAATCTCCTGCACAAACTGCACAAAAATATGCTACCAATGTCGCTAGTCAGCCAATCAGCATTGAACAATCGTTCACCAGTCAGCCAATCGAAAATGCGAAAACTTCAACCATTAGTCATGCAATCAGCGTCAATGGTACTTCCAATGTTAGTCAGCCAATCAATGGAAACGATACTTCCACCGATAGTCAGCCAACTAAATTCAAGGATTCTTCCGCCGGTAATCACCCAATTAGTGGTGCTGATAGTTCGTCTTCCATTTCATCAGGACAAGATGATGTTGACAATGTTTGTGTCAAACCTTCCAGCCTAGTAAAGAAGAAGCCTATTGGTATCGCTCCATGGCACACTACGAATAAAACAAGCACGTTTTCCAAGCCTGTTGTTAATGAGACCAAATATATCGAAGACAATGGGAAACTACCTGACCCTCAACCAAACAAGACATTTATTGTACTTTCCACCGCCCAGCCTAACCAGACAAACAATAAGACATCCTCCGATAAACCCAGCGATTCGCATTCGAAGCCCCTCGGTAACCAACCTGACCTTGTAAAAACAACCATGTCGATAAATCAACCCACCCAAGTAAATACTAAGCCTTCAAGCTCAGGCCAGCCCACCAAGGGGAAACAACCCATAGTGTACCAGGCTAAAGTAAGAGCTGCTAAGACTGAACCTATTGTTCCAGTTATAGTAAAACCCTCTGTACCATCTACTGAAGGTGACACGCCACCATCATGGCAAGTCAAACTCAAGAGTTCAAGGTCAGTCCCAAGTGTCACCCAGAATGCTAGTCAGAATGGGCCACGCGACCCAGTCAGTGCAGGTGATCCTGTTACAGTGAAACCTTCTGAAGTCAAGGTCACCGCCCCTATAATCAGGCAAATCAAGGTCAAAACTACAAGCCAAGGTGAAGGTGTGAAAAAGAACGGAGTACCCTATAAAGCAGGAAATGATATTAAGGTCACTGCGGTAACGCCCACCACTGATCCATCTAACAACGGCAGTGACCCATGGCAGGTCAAATTGAGGACTACTAAGTCTGTGCCGAGTTTGAATGAGAATGTTCTTGCAGATAAACAGGCTGATGATGATATCGTCACCACGGTAACAACGGAAACCAAGACAGTGACCATGCGGAAGCAGACACCTGCGCAACAGAGCGCCTTTTCTGTGCGCAGTGGGACATCACGTCCGGTTTCCTGTTCTGAGCCTCACGCTTATGAACCAGGTGTAGAGGAAGAATTGCGACCTCTTGCCAAGGTGTTCAGAGAAAGTCGCAGTTTCTTTGAGAACGCTGCTGTGAGCGATAATAACAACGACCAGGATCATTTAAAAACTCGTTCAGTGTCCATGATGAACCTGCCCCCAAAGCGTGACCCCAAGGTCGTCATCACGGCGACGTCATCACAGGTGACCAGCCAATCAGAGGGCAAGGTGAAGGACGTGAAGAGGGTGACAGCTCAGGTGGAGACATCTAGCGATCAGCAGGGTGAGTAGGCCTAGCCAACTAACATGAGTCGTTGATCCAATGTTGTTTTAATGTTGGGCCATCGTTGAAGACGGTGGTCCAACATTAAAACAGTATCGGGTCACTGCATCCAGTTAAATGGGAACTAGCTCAAAAAACGATGTCAAATTGCAATGTCCACATTGTTGTCCAATGGTGGGCTAAACGTACAAAACGCTGGCTCAACATTGGTTTAGAATTGCATTTTGAATTAATTATCAATTCGAAAAGAGCACGTGCTTCTCCAAGTTGGAGGTGCGCAACCATATTTAATACAACGTCATATATTTTAATCGGCGTTTGAAAAGGAGTTGTTACAAGCTAGAACTCACATTGACAATAGAACATGTTCGTACAGCTAATTTCACGACAGATAGGTATCACATGTAATCTAGGCCTAGATGTGTTGTCCTGCTAAAATAGCGTCTATGTCCGATGTCAGTGATGGTACACCAGACGAACATGACTTAGGCTGTATAGAAGTACCTGATCGATCATGTTAGATTCGCCATGTATTAGTTTATTGTTTACACATTTATGCATGCTAAACCGTCTGCGATTTCGTTTTAATCGGGGAATTCTGTTCGACGTCACATTACAAATCATGTCAACTCATTTAATTTCTGCACAAACCTTCACCAATGAATGTTAATAGGCCCTGATTAAAATGGTATGCCTATATTAGGCCTATCCATTGATGAAAATATATGATAAAACACACATGTATATAAGAAAGAATAACAGTGATCACGTATTTATTTGTTGTGCTAGAATGACAATACTTAGTTAAAAAAGCAGTGATTTCCAACGTAGACTTAATAATATTTTTGATCGTATACATCATGCATGTACATTGTTAAGTATAATCATGATAATCACGATATCAAGCTTAACCCATTGAGATTATCCAACACAATCCCGCAATTAATCAACAGCTATATACAGACAATTTCATGGCATTGATGATGATCAATGCGCTTATTATTGTACATTTATATTTTATCTTCAATAAAATATGCATTGTCCATCGAGATAAAATCATCCTATCTGTTTCAGTGTAGTCCATCATTGCATGGATTCTGATCAGTGACTTATCTGTTGACTAGTATTAGGTGAATTTACATTTGTTTTATCATTTGACTAATATTTACACTGTTACAAGTTCGAATGGCATGTTATTTTAAGTTACACCATTTTACGTTGTTATCTAATTTGGATATCAACATTAGCGTTAGATCTACAGTAACTCACTATTATAGTTATAGTTATAGTTATATTGTATTTATCTTGTTTATTAGTCATTTTGTTTATTTTTTTTGTTCTTGTCTTGTTCTTGTCTTGTAATGTTTATCTGATGGGATTATTGTATTGTACGGTATTAAAGATTATCAGTCTGTCAACATGGTCAACATGTGTTTATTATTGGTTGTTAGTTACTGAAGACACTTTTTTTGTCAGTCATGGACAAATTTTTTCTCACCCTAAATCTTGTTATTCCATCAAAACAATATAAAATATGTAATATGAGCACTGTTTGTTGTCCTGTTTTTCTCTTTTCTATACCATGTGTAAACCGCAATATTACTTTCTTATACATTGAACCATTGATCGGATACATACTATTTCATAATACCATGTATACAAAACTTCATTACTCTGTTACTGAAGGTTAAAACCGAAAAAGGTTGTGTTGATATGATTTGTAATATAACGAGTCTGTACCATTGACGCTCTCTCCAACCAGAACGAAACTCACTTGGCTTGTATCTAACCAATAAATCATTGACACTATGGGAGCTGAGATATATAATGCTTAAACAGCGTATATTTGTTGTCACGATTTATGCTAAATGGGTGCATTTCAAGCATTGCAATGTCTTTGAATCAAGCCAAACATTCATCCGATAGGAAAATGTGACCATGAAAAACATATTAATTTAGCTATAAACTCTTATAAAATCACCCTTCTCCTATACCTGTATACTGCTCTGCAAACCAAAAGACATTATCTGATTATTTGTAAAATAAGCAGATACTGCCTTTTGGCTTTGCACGACAGAATACCGGAGTATACATTTTGTAGTGAACAAGCAAAATTATATTATATCCATGTTAAAGCCCGTGATCGCTGCTTTCGACTAATGTCAAATATTTTGGTACAAGCCTACCCGTGACAGATGGAAAAAACTGATTACTTGCATTTTGAGTATAAAAGCATGGCTGTAGTTAAAAAATGCCATTTTTTGATGCCGCGACCGCCCACCACTGCCCAATGTCTGTTAAAACAGTGGCTGAACATGTTCAATCAATTGATTCATGTATATTTTTGGCTATATATGTCAGTAAATATATATAATCACATAACTGTGTACTTGATGGTTTAAGTTCAAGCCGCCATAAACTGATAAACTGACACAAGAAAAAAATGAAAGTTACGCAATTTCGTGTGATCAATGTGTTCAGTCAAGAAAAATTGGGCACCCTCTATTACCTGATTAAAGAAATAAACGATTGAATCTGTATCCACACACTTCATGCGCACTACTAAATGTGATGTTCAAAGATTTTGTAGGTAATGTTTCCTTTTTTCTAATGGCTATTAAAATACTGAAAAATATGCAACTTTGTAAACGATATGATTCCGTTCTTAACTCTATTGAAGACGTAAAGCCTGGCGTAGATCTCACATACAGTTAGATCTGTATTTTAGAAAAATATCCTCCCATTTGTACAAAGACTCTGCCCGTAAAATCACCTATCAGACAGACAGACAGACAGACAGACAGACAGACAGACAGACAGACAGACAGACAGACAGACAGACAGACAGACAGACAGACAGACAGACAGACAGACAGACAGACAGACAGACAGACAGACAGACAGACAGACAGACAGACAGACAGACAGACAGACAGACAGACAGACAGACAGACAGACAGACAGACAGACAGACAGACAGACAGACAGACAGACAGACAGACAGACAGACAGACAGACAGACAGACAGACAGACAGACAGACAGACAGACAGACAGACAGACAGACAGACAGACAGACAGACAGACAGACAGACAGACAGACAGACAGACAGACAGACAGACAGACAGACAGACAGACAGACAGACAGACAGACAGACAGACAGACAGACAGACAGACAGACAGACAGACAGACAGACAGACAGACAGACAGACAGACAGACAGACAGACAGACAGACAGACAGCCAGCCAGCCAGCCAGCCAGCCAGCCAGCCAGCCAGCCAGCCAGCCAGCCAGCCAGCCAGCCAGCCAGCCAGCCAGCCAGCCAGCCAGCCAGCCAGCCAGCCAGCCAGCCAGACAGACAGACAGACAGACAGACAGACAGACAGACAGACAGACAGACAGACAGACAGACAGACAGACAGACAGACAGACAGACAGACAGACAGACAGACAGACAGACAGACAGACAGACAGACAGACAGACAGACATATTTTATTGACACAATTAAAAGTCATTACTGATTCATTTGATTGATTCATCTATACACTTAAAATATCAAGCTTGCTCTGATACATTTAAACAAGCGCAGTCAATTTTGAAAATATGAACAATAAGTAATTAAAATTAAGAAAAAAAACCGTTCCCGGCCATGCAGGGGAAGTTGCAATACAACACAGTTACGTAATTACAAAGTTACTGCCCCTGAGTGCATTCAAGAGCTAGCAATCATAACTTTCTTTTTGTACAATATCCATCTTTATACTTCCACTAATAGCCTTTTGTGTTAAGAAGCATTACCATGATATGTAGATGAGGACATATTTGTTTCTCGTATTACAATGTCACTTAAAAGACCTTTTGTGTCGAAAAGTGACGTAAAGCAAAGATTTACTACTACTACTTCTCGTACGGATGACTCCGGAAATAATAAAGGTCAAAACCCTTCGCCCCAATCTCAAACGAACATGGCCCAGATCCCGCACACAGGTTAGATCCTTCTCATTATACATGTTACTACAAGCGTCATATCAGTGCCACCTGTGTAACCGAATGATGACAAAAACTAAATATCGCTGATGGTAGACATTTCAGAAAATTCGGACAACCCTCGTCGCCTTTGGAATTCTATCAATAACACACATAATTCGACCACCTGCCTTGCCAAAATGACAATGATGTGACTCAAAGGGTTAAAGACACTCTCTTATGCAGTTAGTTCATTGTGCACTGCTTTTTACCTTTTAAAGCCCTTCAGCACTCGCATGTCGACATGGATGACAGGATCTAAGCTGAAGCTTAATCGAGGCCCACGTTTTAGTCGTTCTGTTCATATACTAAAACTATATTGGCTTCCTGTGAAATTTCGCATTCATTTTAAAATATGTACCATATAACTTTCAGAATCCTAAAAGATAACCAATTTACATATCTCACTGCCTTAATCTTGCGGCTGTAATGTTAAAACTTGAGACTGGGTCGAGAGCGAAATACGCAACCCATTGTAAAATTCCGGAAATTACTTAAACATGTTAACTATCACCTCATTGTTAGATTCATTCATTCATTCATTCAGTCATTCAGTCATTACGTATAGGCCTTATCATGCTTATGTCTATCATTCTTCACTTGATTTTTGAGAAGTATGCATGCTGCTAAGTCGTATTTGTTTGCTCTATTCACTATCTGCTATGTACACATGTAGGCGTGTTGAACATGTATATGCCCTCTACTATGTCTATTAGTACATGTATGATCAGTAGGCTATGTTTGTTCGTTTTCTTTCGTCTGTACATGTAAGCCATGTTGAACATGGTTTATCACAAAGGTTAGGATTTGTTAACGCCGACCAAACATTCAGTTTGCTCAGGTCAGTGCTCTTAATCTTGTTGTCACGCTATGTGCTATCATTTCCCTTCAATATCAACTATATGTTTATCCAGACCTATAGACAGGTAGCTCACAATAAACACGGGCTGAAAAACATCTAGCCAGAATTTGTTGGTCGCTTCGTGTTTGCCGGGAGAGAGAGACCAGATGATTGCTTTTGTATATTACAAACAAACAAACAAACGAAGAAACAGCTTAACAGCCATCAACCAGCCAACCTATCACAAAACAACCAACAAACAAACGACGAAACAGCTAAACAGCCATCAATCAGCCAACCTATCACAAAACAACCAACAAACAAGCGACGAAACAGCTAAACAGCAATTAACCAGCCAACCTATCACAAAACAACCAACAAACAAGCGACGAAACAGCTAAACAGCCATCAATCAGCCAACCTATCACAAAACAACCAACAAACAAGCGACGAAACAGCCAAACAGCAATCAACCAGCCAACCTATCACAAAACAACCAACAAACAAGCGGCAAAACAGCCAAACAGCAATCCACCAGCCAACCTATCACAAAACAACCAACAAACAAGCGACGAAACAGCTAAACAGCAATCAACCAGCCAACCTATCACAAAACAACCAACAAACAAGCGACGAAACAGCTAAACAGCAATCAAACAGCCAACCTATCACAAAACAACCAACAAACAAGCGACGAAACAGCCAAACAGCAATCAACCAGCCAACCTATCACAAAACAACCAACAAACAAGCGACAAAACAGCTAAACAGCAATCAACCAGCCAACCTATCACAAAACAACCAACAAACAAGCGACAAAACAGCTAAACAGCAATCAACCAGCCAACCTATCACAAAACAACCAACAAACAAGCGACGAAACAGCTAAACAGCAATCAACCAGCCAACCTATCACAAAACAACCAACAAACAAGCGACGAAACAGCTAAACAGCAATCAAACAGCCAACCTATCACAAAACAACCAACAAACAAGCGACAAAACAGCTAAACAGCAATCAACCAGTCAACCTATCACAAAACAACCAACAAACAAGCGACGAAACAGCCATCAATCAGCCAACCTATCACAAGACAACCAGCAAACAAGCGACGAAACAGCTAAACAGCAATCAACCAGCAAACCTATCACAAAACAACCAACAAACAAGCGACGAAACAGCTAAACAGCAATCAACCAGCCAACCTATCACAAAACAACCAACAAACAAGCGACGAAACAGCCATCAATCAGCCAACCTATCACAAGACAACCAGCAAACAAGCGACGAAACAGCTAAACAGCAATCAACCAGCCAACCTATCACAAAAAACCAACAAACAAGCGACGAAACAGCCAAACAGCAATCAACCAGCCATCCTATCATAAAACAACCAACAAACAAGCGACGAAACAGCTAAACAGCAATCAACCAGCCAACTTATCACAAAACAACCAACAAACAAGCGACGAAACAGCTAAACAGCAATCAACCAGCCAACCTATCACAAGACAACCAACAAACGAGCGACGAAACAGCTAAACAGCAATCAACCAGCCAACCTATCACAAAACAACCAACAAACAAGCGACGAAACAGCAATCAACCAGCCAACCTATCACAAAACAACCAACAAACAAGCGACGAAACAGCTAAACAGCAATCAATCAGCCAACCTATCACAAGACAGCCGGGCGGGGGCCCTAGGATAGTGGTTAGCACCGCTGCCCTTCACGCCAGAGTTCGGGGTTCGGTTCCCGGTCTCGGCGGTTTGAAAGAAACAAAAATGTTTCTTCCCCATCCACGTGTGAAAGTCAGTATTGTGGGGAGCCTCCGTGACCGAGAGGTAGCGTGCTCGGCCTCAGACCGCCAGGGCTCGAATTTCGAATACTGTGTCTGGAGGGCAGTGTCATCTCAATCGTCTCACCATCCTCTGGAGATTCTCCTGGCCCAGTTTAGCTTATATGTGCACAAAGGTGGCCTAAAGCCCGATTCATTTCATTTCATTTATCACAAGACAGCCAGCAAACAAGCGACGAAACAGCAATCAACCAGCCAACCTCTCCAAAACAACCAGCAAACAAGCGACGAAACAGCTGAACAGCAATCAACCAGTCAACCTATCACAAAACAAGCGACGAAACAGCTAAACATCAATCAACCAGCCAACCTATCACAAAACAACAAACAACGAGCGACGAACAGCTAAACAGTAATCAACCAGCCAACCTATCACAAAACAACCAACAAACAAGCGACGAAACAGCTAAACAGCAATCAACCAGCCAACCTATCACAAAACAACCAACAAACAAGCGACGAAACAGCTAAACAGCAATCAACCAGCCAACCTATCACAAAACAACCAACAAACAAGCGACGAAACAGCTAAACATCAATCAACCAGCCAACCTATCACAAAACAACCAACAAACAAGCGACGAAACAGCTAAACAGCAATCAACCAGCCAACCTATCACAAAACAACCAACAGACAAGCGACGAAACAGCTAAACAGCAATCAACCAGCCAACCTATCACAAAACAACCAACAAACAAGCGACGAAACAGCTAAACATCAATCAACCAGCCAACCTATCACAAAACAACCAACAAACAAGCGACGAAACAGCTAAACAGCAATCAACCAGCCAACCTATCACAAAACAACCAACAAACAAGCGACGAAACAGCTAAACATCAATCAACCAGCCAACCTATCACAAAACAACCAACAAACAAGCGACGAAACAGCTAAACATCAATCAACCAGCCAACCTATCACAAAACAACCAACAAACAAGCGACGAAACAGCTAAACATCAATCAACCAGCCAACCTATCACAAAACAACCAACAAACAAGCGACGAAACAGCTAAACAGCAATCAACCAGTCAAACAAACAAACCAAAAACAAACACCAATATACATAATCAATCAATCAATCAATCAATCAATCAATCAATCAATCAATCAATCAATCAATCAATCAATCAATCAATCAATCAATCAATCAATCAATTCATCCGTCATTTCTTTTATAATATCTTTAGGTCGGTCATTTTGTAATTTATTCCTGAAAGTCATATATACGTATTAAATTTTGTTATAAAAATGAGGTATATTTCTTGATGAATCTTCTGGTTTGCGTACGTTCTAAATTATAGAATGAGCTGTACTCTTTTTTGGAGGTCATGCGTGAGTGACCTCACGACAACCATCACAATCAGACAGTCAATCATCATGTACTCACTGCCATCACGTCACCATTATGCATTTAGTAATGCACCAGTGGCTCACTCAAGAGTGTATTTTATACATTTCTATTTTTAGATAAATTTATCGCACATTTGTGTGACAGATTAATCTCTGCTCAGATCTGCCATGTATATAACACGCCAACAACCACGAGACGTTGAGCTAATGTCGGCTTCACCCTTACAACGCTGAATTATTTTTGTAAAAAACATGGAAACCAAAGGGTTTTTATCAATTTGAAATCATCATAAATGTCTTAGTTAGGTCTTTCCGATTGATTTGAATACCTGTGTTATGGGTCTACGGCCATTAGAAATATTTTTACTCTTACAGTGCGGGGATAGACTTTAGTCGTCAGAATCTGACGTCTACAGACGTCAGATTCTGACGACTAAAGTCTATCCCCGCGCTGTAAGGGTTAATATTAGTCCATCGTCTGCCCTGGTGCAGTGGTTAAAGGTGCCTGCTTGGAAAGTCGGAGATCGCGGGTTCGAACCCCACTTTGGCTTTCAAGTTTCAAAGACACAAACTGTTTCTTCCCCGCTCACTCGTGAAGATTCAATATTGTGGGACGCCTCCGTGATCGAGCAGTAGCGTGCTCGGCCTCAGACCGTCAGGGCTCGAATTTCGAATCCTGTGTCTGGAGGGCAGTGTCATCTCATCTCACCTTCCTCAGGAGGTTCTCCTGGCCTAGTGTAGCCTATATGTGCCCAAGGGTGGCCTGAAACCCCATTTATTTTATATAATTTCTTTCATTCCGGCTCAACATTAAGCCAACATTGGCTCAACGCCTCGTGTTTGTTCGGTAGACTTTGTTGCAAAAATCACTTGGCTGATGATCCCGTAATGACCCAGCTGACCTCACAAGCGGAAGTTCTCTCATTTCCTGGATAGCTTTCATTGGATATCGATTTGTCATTGATACAGTACACTTACCATGCTGATCACTGCTGACAATCGATTTATTCATACTTGATAGTCACCTTGGTATTAAAGCGTCGTATATGCCACTTTACAAAGTGAAGATATGTTATCATGATTTTAATATTTATTATCCTCCACATTTTTAGATGAGACCAAGACACTACTGTCCATAATTTTGTATGTAAATATCCTAGAAATGATCCGTTTTTTTGAAAAATATTATTTGAGCATAATTTGTGGGCCTTTAAGCGAGCACCTTATTCCTTAGACATGTGATGTACACCGCTTGATAGTCCGTTACAAATGAAGCCGCCCCCAACTAACACGAGATATAGGGCCAGCGTCGTATACGGTCGGCCAACATTAAAATAGCATTTGGTCAATGTCTAGTGTTTGCTCAGGTCAGGCCCTTTGGTCCCGGTGGGAAAGTTTACACTTTGACATGGCGGCCATGCACCTCTTCACCTGTGGTTGAACTTCGCTTCATATCTGCACCCTTGTGATCAACCATGCGAGCTCTTAATATACTAGGTATATTAACATGATTAACCCTTGATCCCCTTAGTTATCCTATTTAAATTTTCACTCACTTGAAGTTGTGCCTCGCCACCGCGACCCACAACTTCAAGTGGGTGAAAATTGCTCATATTAATTTTGCTTCATTTATGATTATAGACCAGTGATTTATAACTCGTGCTGATTTATCTCACAAAAAACTGGTATTTGACGTGATGAAAACAGTATTGAAAGCGATTATATTCGTGCTTAGGGCTTAAGGGGTCAACAATACCCAACGTAATTACCTGATTACATGGAACAGTTGAAATAGTCCACAGTATTTTCGGTTCGGTTTATGTAATATAGTTTGAAATGAACAACACTGATTTGTTTAGCATCCCAGTAATCACAAAACATAACATTTGTACAACGCCGGCCCAACGTCTTCGACGTTGGTCCAACATTGTACAAATGTTATATAAATGTTTTGTGTTAGCTGGAATATTTCACACTCATTAAAAGCCAGATCACTCAGTCCGCGATATCTGTAAATCGCGCGAAAACATCGCGCCAGAAGCGATATTACTTATTTTAGTTATGCCATTTTCACCTAGCGCGACGCGATGAACCGCTTTATCGCGCGATAATGTCAATATTAGACCAATCTTAAATATATAGATATTATGTCAAATAAAACCCAGTAATAATACAGCAATATTAAACCAGAGCGACTTAAAAATGAAAGCGGTCATTAACCCCCTCTTCGGTAGCCCGAAGCACCGCGGGGTACTTTTCAAGTTCTCCTTTTAATAAAGATGACATTGGCACATCATTGCCTCAATGTGTGTTTTGTTAGCCCAACGTTGTATCTGTTATCATGGTTATATGCCAGCCTCAGCATACACAAGACGTTGGCCAATGCTGATTTAATGTTGGCCCATCGTCTACGACGCTGGCTCAACATCAAAACAGCATTGGCTAAACGTTTCGTGTTAGGCGAGATTATCTTTTGAGAGGTGTGCCCGCCAGTTATACACAGTACCTCTACCTGAATACTAGAGTACTTACTGATTGTAAATACTTATAGGAAATCAGCTACTGACAGTCAGTACCTGTGACCACCTACCTGTCACTGACTAACGGACACCTGATGGAGGATTAAACAAGAGGAAATTATATTATGACAACCTGAAATTATCTACCTGAATTTAGAACCTGTAACGTACTCACAAGTAGCTTCTCTCTGGTATTTACTTGTAAGTATTTAGACGATTTTACCTACTGATTCGTGACATTACTTGTCATCTTATCAAAAAGTACATGCACCTGTACCGGCGCATTAGTGTTTAATTAAATACACGAATACCGGAGATTACTGACCAGAAATGTGGACTATTGACAACTGATTACAAATGTAGCTTGTCAGAAAAAATCACTTCTCAAGGATTACACTTGTTATATCTGGATATAATCATTTGTACTTCATCATGTTCATGTGAATATCTAACACTTATAGGTGAGTGAACCTAAGATTGATTGTACATAACTAGGATGATCTCGCTATTTACCGTATTTTAATGTCAAGGATTGACAATGGCCGAGTAATCTATTACCAGATTACGGAATGTGAATACATCAATGTCGGTATTATAAAGCCTAAAGTACATGATTGTGGTACTCTAGCTGCCGAAGTGTCATACTTATGTGCAACTTTATGTGCAATTTTGTAGCTATAGAGGTCAATGTTGTCAACGGTTCTCCATTGACAAATGTCTTCATACCGCGAATGGAATCGCAAAAGTGTTTTTTATTTGTAGAATAACCACTTAACTGCCCAAGTTTTTCTTGAAATTTTTCTTCGCTTTGAGTTCAGATTTTGTCGCAACTTCCACCTGAGCTTTCAATAGAATTGTAGAGTACTCGAGTACATTTAATACTATCAATGCTCAGAACTTTCTTATTTTGGTGGCTAATTTTGTTAAAAATATCGTTCCCTTGGATAGATACACCCTTTCATATCCAAGCGGGCGATAGTATGTGCGACATTACACAGAATTCATTTGATCTCAGCAGTACAAGGGTTAATGCCTGTGATAACTTGGTGACAAGCCTAATCATGTCTTTGTGACAATGGTTCAAGAGGTTAAGTATAACCTCTGCTACCAGGTCATAGTGTGATGTGTGATCCACACTATCAGTCTATAGTATCACACGTGATCAGTAGAAATAGTGGATAGGGGTTGACAACGTGTAGCCCCATGGGAGGGAATCGAACCCAGCAAACACGAGACGTTGACCCAAGTGGTTTTATTGTTGGGCCAGCGTCGCAGACGGTGGGCCAACATTAAAACCACATTGGGTCAACGCCTCGTGTTTGCTGGCATACCAGTCAGATCGTATGGCAACTCGTCTTTAAGTAAACTCGTAGGCCTACCCCTGTTTAGTAACATTCGATTCAACTCGTACCCAGGTTAGCTCGTATGCAGACGATTCGTACCATAATACTGATCTCAACAAGCACGAGACATTTAATATTGAGCTGATACTGTTTTAATGTTGGCCCACCGTCTGTGACCCTGGTCCAACATTAAGGCATAGAGTTAAGAAAGTCTTTCTTACCTCTATGATCAGATGATTAACATGAATAAGGCAATATCGTCTAAAAGTCTCGCGTTTTCTGGGATACCAGCTCGTTCCTGACAGATGGTGTAAGCAGGGGCGGAGCCAAAACTTGGGGAGGGGGGGGGGTCTCAATATTGTATTTCGTTGGCTTTCCTCAATTTTTCTTAGTCAGAAATTCAGCTCTTACTAAAAAATTAACTGATGAATTTTGTTTATTTTTTTACAGACATGACCTATGTGCCTGGGCAATTCATTCCATATATTTTTTGGGGCATCAAGTCATAAGCGGCCATTTTCCAAATGGTCGCCTAAAAAGCTTGTGGGCACGATAACTTATGAACCGTTGGTTCGATTGCATTCAAATTTGGTATGGTTGTTCTCTATGTATTCCTGATGATCTGATAAACTTTTGGGATGAATCCATTCAAAACAAAATGGCTGCCGCAGCCATTAAAAAAAATGACATGGTGGTAGTGCAGGTCATTTTAATTGATGAATTTTGTTTATTAGCTCCCGCCGTCACCGTAGGTGAGACGGAGGGAGCTATGGATTCTACCTCCGTTTTTTTTTGCCTCTTCTTTTGCCTATAACTTTGTAAGAAAATAAGCTAGGATAACAATTTTTGGTATGTGGGTTACTTCCAGGTGGCTAATAGACAGGTTAAAATATTTTTAATCTGAATTCAATACGCAATGTCGCAGAGGAGAAAATGATGATGTTACGGCGTTGGGCCGTCCGTAAACGATTCGTTTCCGGAGCATATCTCTGAAAGTACTTGTCCGATTGTCTTCAAATTTCACACACAACACCCCTAGGGGGTCTAGTTGTGCCTTTTGGGGTATTTGAACTTTGACCTACTTCTGGTTCAGAACTATGACCTATTTAGACGTTTTGACGCGCACTTCGTTTCCGGAGCAGATCTCGAAAAGTACTGGACCGATGACAGTCATATTGCACATACATGTTCTCTAAGGTCCCTAGTTGTGCCTTTTCAGGTTTTTGGACCTTGACCTTGAAGTTGACCCAGCACTTTGACCTAATTTATAACATCGGTAAATCCGACTGAAAGATTTTGCGGAATATCATGAAAACCGCTCAAGATAGCTACACCATTACTATAAAACAAATTGTGAGGTTTCAGGAGAGGATGCATCTTGAAAAATTTCAAGTCGATAAAATTAAAAATGGCCGCCTATCGGTCATTATTCACCTCGACAGGCCTGATATTGCGGAATATCATGAAAACCGCTCAAGATAGCTACACCATTAATAACAAATAAATTGTAAGGTTTCAGGAGAGGATGCATCTTGAAAAATTTCAAGTTGATAAAATTCAAAATGGCCGCCTATCGGCCATTATTCACCTCGACAAGCCTGATATTGTGGAATATCATAAAAACCGCTCAAGATATCTACACCATTACTATAAAACAAATTGTAAGGTTTCAGGAGAAGATGCATTTTGAAAAAATTCAACTCGTCCAAGTTCAAAATGGCCGCCAATCGGCCATTATTCACTTTCACGTGGCCGTTATTTGGTAAACCGTGCTAGATGGCTAGACCATTACTATAAAACAAAATGTGTGATTTCAGGAGAGAATGCATCTTGAAAAAATTCGACTCGATAAAATTCAAAATGGCCGCTTATCAGCCATTATTCACTTTCACATGACCGATATTTGGTCAACCGTGCTAGATGGCTAGACCATTACTATAAAACGAAATGTGAGATTTCAGATGAGGATGCATCTTGAAAAAATTTGACTTGATCAAATTCAAAATGGCCACCTTTTCGGCCATTATTCATTTTCACATGGCTGATATTTGGTAAACCGTGCTAGATGGCTAGACCATTACCTGATTACTATAAAACAAAGTGTGAGTTTTCCAGGGAGGATGCACCCTGAAAATTTTTAACTTACGAATTCAAAATGGCCGACAATCAGCATTATTTACCTCGATAGGCCTGATATCAGGTAAACCGTGCTAGATAGCTAGACCATTACTATAAAACAAAATGTGACGTTTCGGGTGAGGATGCCTTTTAAAAACTTTCGACGCAATCGAATTCAAAATGGCGGCCTTTCGGCCACTATTTACTTTCACATTGCTGATATTTGGTAAACCGTGTTAGATAGCTGGACCACTACTATAAAACAAAATGTGAGATTACAAGAGAGGATGCATCTTGAAAAAAATTGACTCGATCAAATTCAAAATGGCCGCCTATCGGCCATTATTCACTTTCACATAGCTGTTATTTGGTAACCGTACTAGATGGCTAGACCATTACTATAAAACAAATTGTGCGATTTCAGGAGAAGATGCATCTCGGAAAATTTCGACTTGAGCAAATTTAAAATGGTCGCCTTTAGGCCATTATTCACTTTCACATGGCCGATATTTGGTAAACCGTGCTAGATAGCTAGACGATTACTATAGAATGAAATGTGAGATTTCAGCTGAGGATGCATCTTGAAAAATTCTGACTCGATCAAATTCAAAATGGCCCCCTATCGGCCATTATTTACTTTCACATGCCCAATATTTTGCAAACTGTGTTAGATGTTAGTCCATTACTATAAAACAAAATTTGAGGTTTCGGGGGAGGATGCACCCTAAGTTTTTAACTAGTTTATATCGAATTCAAAATGACCGTAAATCAGCTATTAGTTACCTCGATTGGCCTGATATCGGGTAAACCGTGCCAGATAGGTAGACCATTACTGGGATACTGATTAGGATCATTAATTTCAATGGAGGTTTGCAATCTCTGACAGACTGTCTAGTTCTTATCTCACTCTTAGACTGGGCTTCTTAGACCTACTTGTCTTGCGTCTTGATTTTTTGACCTAGCCTAGGACTACATTAATAACCCTACACAAAATTGCTTAAATCAAATTCTAATTTGGAGCGGGAGCTCCTGGACTTATGTAGTCTTGTTTTTCACAGACATGACCTATGTACCTGGGCAATTCATCCCATATTTTTTTGGCACCAAGCCATAAGTGGCCATTTTCCAAGATGGCCGCCTAAAAAGCTTGTGGGCACGATAACTTATGAACCGTTGGTTGGATTGTATTCACATTTGGTATGGTTGTTCTCTAGGTATTTCTGATGGTCTGATTAACTTTTGGGATGAATCCAATAAAAACAAAATGGCTTCCGCAGCCATTTAAAAAAATATGGCCGCTTAAAAAGCTTGTGGGCACGATAACTTATGAACCATTGGTTGGATTGCATTAAAAATTGGTATGGTTGTTCTCTAGGTATATCTGATGATCTGATTAACTTTTGGGATGAGTCCATTAAAAACAAAATGGCTGCCGTAGCCATTTAAAAAAAATTGACATGGTGGTAGTGGAGGTCATTTTAACTGATGAATTTTGTTTATTTTATACAGACATGACCTATGTACCTGGGCAATTCATCCCATATATATTTTTTGGCACCAAGCCAAAAGCGGCCATTTTCCAAGATGGCCGTCTAAAAAGCTTGTGGGCACGATAACTTATGAACCGTTGTTTGGATTGCATTCAAATTTAGTATGGTTGTTTTCTAGATATTTCTGATGATCTGATTAACTTTTGGGATGAATCCGTTAAAAGCAAAATGGCTGCCGCAGCCATTAACCCTTTGACTTCCAGGCCGGGGTGCATGCCAGGATCCAGATATACTGGTGTAGGAGCTCTATTTTTCGTCATTTGAAGCTGGAATTGCTAACGCAATTTCCAGCTTCAAATGACGAAAAATACATAAATGTAGTATATATTTGACGAAAATTTGTGTCATTTTATGGTTACGTTCATTGACAAATGACGACGGAAATTTCCGTCACGTATGGTAGTGAAAAGGTTAAAAAAATGACATGGTGGTAGTGGGGGGCATTTTAAGTGAATTTCCTTTATTTTTTACAGACATGACCTATGTGCCTGGGCAATTCATCCCATATATTTTTTGGCACCTAGCAATAAGCGGCCATTTCCCAAGATGGCCGTCTGAAAAGCTTGTGGGCACGATAACTTATGAACCGTTGGTTGGATTGCATTCAAATTTGGTATGGTTGTTTTCTAGGTATTTTTGATGATCTGACTAACTTTTGGGATGAATCCCTTAAAAACAAAATGGCTGCCGCAGCCATTTAAAAAAAATGCACATGGTGGTAGTGGGGTGCGCTGCATTTTTTCTCATCATTTCTTGATATTGATGGACAGAGCCTACGGCTGAGGGGTCCTGCCATCAATTGATGGCTATTTTAATATTAATATTATTATAAATTAATATTATTATATTATGTAAGTCTTTCCTTGATCTTAACAGCTGCATAAGGTTATTTCTCTCACTATATAAGTGTCTTTCTCTATACGTTTCACAATTGAATAAAAGTGACGAATCTGCCATTATAATGAATGACTTGAATTGGCATGGTGTCAAAACCTATTGAACTTGTCTGGTATATGTAAGTGTGTACAATATGTGGTAAACAGAAGTTTGAAGCTGAGCCGTAATGTACTAATCTTTTCGCAAGATTTCATGTTTTTGTACAGTGTTCAATACTATAATTTTGGAAAAACCGATAAATTGTTGTTGGTTTAACAGTACACATCTTACTCCGGGTGATTAGTAACATCACGAATGTTTTGAAGCAGATCGGGTATGCCTACACGTCACAACAATAATTTCAATATTAAACTGTACAATTTGATGAGTGTTTTTCAAATGTAACTTTATATAACAGTACTTCACCTATCACTCTACTATGCCAAATATTCCGCCGAAACTCTACTAACAAAAACTAAATACATGTATATCACTCTAGTTAGCAGCTGGTGTCGAGTTTAATAATTTACTAATTCTACCACTAAACACATCACATTTCTATCGACATGACTGGTGATAGGAGATTATATTTATGTCTAATAACAAAACATTAACCTCTTAAACCCTCAGGATAAAACAAAGCATCATTTTGCATCCGTGAAAAATGTCCTAATTTCCTACACCTATGCGTTTTGGAACGAAAATTTCCATGGAACAGTTGTTAAAAAATAATACCAATATCTTTTGTCATTTGCCACCCACTTTATCCACTTCATCTTCATCCACTACAAGTCTTGAATTGTGACAGCCATTCGTGGCTTGTAGTGGATGAAGATGACAATGGTACATTCAGGCTCAAAAGGGTTAACCCAATGAGTACTGTGCTGTGGTGTGCTTTATTGGTGTTGAAACGACGTGCTATATTACTAGTTTCATGTGTCTAGATCTATACACATTATAAATTGTGCTACTGTGAACCGTTGCATTGCTTTGCATTTTCTTGTACATTGCATTGGGTAGCATTGTAGTGAATCGAGTTGCTTACATTGCATTTAATTGTATATTGCATTGCATTGCATTGCACTGCATTGCATTGCATTGCATTGCATTGCACTGCACTGCATTACATTGCATTGCATTGCATTGCATTGCTGCGTGGCGTTGCATTGTACATTACATTGCATTGAATTTCAATTGCGGTGCATTGCATTGCGTTGCGTTGTACATTACATTGCATTGAACTTGAATTGCATCGCATTGTAATCTCTGCCATACTCCGCCACGTAAGGGGCACTCATAACACAGTACTGTGTCGTCCTGCTTTATATGGTTCTGCCATGCACTGCATTCCATTTTACTCTGCTCCACTCGATTAGGCTATAGGGCTGAGGGAATGCACTATATTATCAAACCAGCACACACAGATAGTATTTAATGTGTTTCTTTTCTGATTTATATGACAGCTTGCGTGTTTTTTTTTTTATCTAATTAGATTGTAGTTACCGCTAGGCATGGTGGGACGGTTAGTTGAGTCACACCTTCCCAGCAAACACAAGGCATTTCTCCAATGTTGTTTTGATGTTAGCCCTCCGTCTTCGACGTCGGCCCAGCATCAAAACAACATTGGGGAAATGGCTCGTGTTTGCTGGTTTAGTTCATCGAACTAACATCAAACGTTAAGTCGATGCTCGTTTAATATTGGGCCACCGTCTGCGACGTTGCCCATATTGTATTTAATGTGGTATTCTCCTACAAACAGAATACGTTGATCCAATGATGTTTTAATGTTGGCCCAACGTCTACAACGCTATCCCAACATTAGCACAACAACGGGTCAACGTCTGCTGTTTGAGGGTTATCTGTGGAAATAAACACCTGGTGCATCCATATGAACACCGCCTTACAAAGCCTTATGATTGGCTATGATCGTCCTTCTCAACCTATCAGAGTGTCTCATTCTTTCGCAGTTGTCTCGACTCACACCAGTCGACCATATTGTGTAATTTACTGCCGGCAGCTGTTACTAACTTCTCACCTTTAACAATCACCTGTCCACCCTTGTCTGCCTGGGGCGTTAACATTTATAATACATTGAGGACAAAGGGTAACAAAACTTCTCAGCAACATAATCGCCATGTCCGTCATATTACCGTTATATTAACACAACAGCGTGCGAAAGACGTCATTCATTCATTCTTTCATTCATTCATTCATTCATTCAATCATTCATAGCATTTGTACAATGTTGGACCAACGTCGAAGACGTTTGGCCGACTACAAATGTTATACAGATGTATCGTTTTTGCTGGTGGCGCTTTGCTATAACTTGTATGTCGTGTGGGTTCTGCTTGGTGCAGGCTAAATATCATGGTTCTGCATCTCAACGTTGATACATCGTTGTTTCGATGTTCTGTCCTCTTGCGAGGCACTTCACCATCACGTGCCTCACTTCACTCAGGTGTGATTGAGTACATGGTAGGACAAATATGGCAATGTGTATGATAAACAACGTTTTTTTACTATGCAAAATAATATCAACGCTGAAAAGTTTGGATGACTTCCGTTGACAAAGGTGAACTAAGCTACCTAGCCGAATCCTATAACAAAATAACGCAAAGAAGCGTGCCTGGGGGGAATGCTCCCTCTAGAAGGTGAAGGGCGGGGGCCCTAGGGTAGTGGTTAGCACCGCTGCCTTTCACGCCAGAGTCCGGGGTTCGGTTCCCATCCACGTGTGAAAGTTAGTATTGTGGGGAGCCTCCGTGACCGAGAGGTAGCGTGCTCGGCCTCAGACCGCCAGGGCTCGAATTTCGAATCCTGTGTCTGGAGGACAGTGTCATCTCAATCATCTCACCATCCTCAGGAGGTTCTCCTGGCCCAGTTTAGCCTATATGTGCACAAAGGTGGCCTAAAGCCCGATTCATTTCATTTCTAGAAGGTGAATATTACATTTACCTTTTGAAATAACAGTAAAAAATAATGATTCATCAGTTGATTGCATTGATATCACAATGATCACAGTCATTTTTCCTTTTAAACTCCGCAATCACTCCATAAGCCATACACGTGTACATTGCTGAATCATCTAAACTCATAACTTCACTGACATATCACCTGCTGTCAATCATTCACGTGATGCTTATGACAGCTATTGATATGTGTTACATTACTGAGGATTAGCACGATCTAACATACTGGTGCCGAACACAACTCAGCTGGGTATCACTGTTTCGTAATCTGTGGAGGCTCAATTTTGGGCCACCGTCTCCTACTCTGTCCTAACATTGTGCATTCAATGCCGCATGTTTGATGGATAGTTACGAAATAAGTGAATAGCTCACGAGTGTTTACGTGTGTCACTTTTCCAACGATGGCCCAACATTAAATCAATATTGTTTTAAAGGCTCGTATAAGCTGACCATGGCGTGGTCGCTCATTCGATCCGGTTGTGGCTCGAAACTCGGAAGTACCGGGCTCGAACCCGATCGGGTCGGATGTTTGTCATCGAGGTTGTGCATATACAGTGCTCTAAACTTGCATGAAGAATGCAGTGCTGTTTATGGAACTGTGCACTATAAAAACCCTTGAAGTCATTCGATAAGGGTAGGCCTAGGGCTTCGGGCTTCTTTCTGTCGCGATATTGCCATGATTGTGCAGAAAGCGACCTAAAGCGATATCCATTCACTCACTCGCTTGTAATTAAGTAATGGCTTCAATAGGGAGACTGTTGGCCTGGTTGTTTTTCTGTCTGTCATTTTGAAAAGTGGTAGATAGGCATTTTCAACTTCAAGGAAACGAAAAATAATAAGGTTTTCTTCTTTAACAACGCTTTCATGCAATTACCCAGCTCTCGCAGTTTTTTGCCTTTTAAATGGCAATGTCTGTGAACTTTTGCTTGTTTATGCTTCATCTATACATTACGTATGATTGTTTATGTTTTTCACAAATAGATTGCGACAAAGCAGCACACATAATACTGAGTACATGTTTAAGTATTTGTCAGGTGTTTTCAACCACGTTGGGGCTAATTTCGTACATGTTCAGAATAACTCTTTCTAACGTTAGTTTTATGTTACGCCACCATGCCTTACTCTTTTATATGTGAGAACCATTTCTCAACAACTCAGCTCCTCTTTTAATTAGCGTGCTTTTCTTTCTCCTTTACCTCTAATTATCCTATTATGACAAGCTTTATTATAAATATCTGGGCGAACTTACACACACTGAAATGCTGTTAATTGGTGCTAACTGACCTTTTGGTCACTTCTGACCACTCTTGTGACGTCATAATTGCCAGGCCACGTGCCGGGTCAATTATGATAACATGACTGGTCAGTGACAGCCTGTAAAACCTGTTATAAAATCACAGGTCACAACTGGGGAACAATTAACAACACAATGTTTTCTTAGCACTTGGTATATGTCTTACATGTTGGCCCAGGTAATTTACAACGCTGGTTCAACGTCTCTTTTTTTTCTTGGTCCCTAATAGAACAATCTCCCAGCAAAAACGGGCATTGACACGACGCTGGTTTAATGTTGGTCCCACGTCTCAGACGCTGGGCCAACCTCACACCAGCATTGTGTCAATTGTTTGCTAGGATACTTAACCTTTTACTCGGTATGTCATCATCAGAAAGTGCTAGTTAATTAGAAATTCCAACATTACCCACATTATTGCCGTAGCCACTGTTATACTAACTAGCAAGAATTACAGTTTTTTGCAATAATTGGTATTTATCCTTTTCAACCCCGTGGGCATGAAATATTTTCACTAACTCGTTCACGCGATTTACATAGCTGGTTCCCATAACGTATTAACTAGGTTCCCAAGAGGTAGTAGCTCGTTCCCACGATGTTAGTAACTCATTCCTACGCTTTGTAGCTCAACTCGTTCACACAATTTACCAACTTGCTCCCACGAGTTAGTAACTTATTCCTACGACTTACAAACTCGTTCCCACGACTTGCATAACTCGTTCCCACGACTAACTAACACATTCCCTCGAGTAACTAACTCATTCTCACGACTTAACAAATATCGTTTGCATATCCTCAGAGGGGTTTCGTACTTACTAACACGTGGGAACAAGTTACGTAAGCAGTGGGAACGAGCTAGTATGTCATGGGAACGAGTTACTAAGATATTGGGTATTGCTTTTTCCTACACATCCGCCGACATTTCCTATTGAAAACTTTTACTTGGGAATACTTGAGATGATCCCCTAGTATGTATCATAGTGCTACTACTACTACTACTACTACTACTACTACTACTACTACTACTACTACTACTACTACTACTACTACTACTACTACTACTACTACTAGTAATAGTAGTAGTAGTAGTAGTAGTAGTAGTAGTAGTACTACTACTACTACTACTATGTACTATGTACTAGGGCCTATTATGTACGTTACCATTTGATGTTTTTTCTGGTCGACATATTTTTCATCAATTTCGACAACAAACTTTTTTTTCTGCCCACATTTTCAACAAACTTACTAGTGCTTCCACATCATGCTGTACAGCAAGCGACAGACGGCAAAAAGTACTACCACTAGCAGCCATCCCAATACTCCAGCAGAGTAGTAGTGACGGTAGTAGTAGTAGTAGTAGTAGTAGTAGTAGTAGTAGTAATAGTAGTAGCTGAGTAGTAGTAGTAGTAGTAGTAGTAGTAGTAGTAGTAGTAGTAGTAGTAGTTGTAGTAGTAGTAGTAGTAGTAGTAGTAACTATTGGTGACAGAAGTGTCGTACTTTGTGAGTACTTTGTACTTTGTGGATTGTAGTGAGAAGTGGGTGCGAATTCTCCATAATATACATGATATAGGGCCTACTTGGGTAAACGTCCGAACGACTAGCTTCTAGGTGATGCGGATTTGTGTTAATATGCTAGTTTTGTTGGATGGCAAACCCCGTTCGTATGCGCGTGAAAGCTATAGTTTCCTAAGTGTATGTCAGCATAAAAGGCCAGGTTCTCTCTCATCAGCAGCAGGTCATCACCTTGACAACCGTCCTGGTGACAGCTGTCATGACAATGAGGACATTCCGTTGGAGGACAGACGGTCACAGCTTGTACTTGGTAACCATGCACCTCGTAGTGTCTTCCTCTAATAACAGTGTGGGCCGTTGACCAGTGGACCAGGCTACAGCTAACTATTATGGTCTGCCCTGTTTCTATAGTGACTCCATAGTAACTACATTCACCCGGATGCTCACTCTGTCTACAGATCGCCCTGATATACATCCATCTGATTTAATTCTCCAACAGGCTGCATCCATGAGGATATCTGCTCCCTTGGTTAGTGCTGTATCTACGTGAAAGCTCAATTCTGGTCAAGTCATGGTTGGAATGGCTACAAACACCAGATAATACACAAAACAACGATTTTTGAAGTCCTGTACTAACTTTTGTGAAGGTCCATATCCTTGCCAAAAGAACAGACTGCTTTCTTCTCAACAACTTGTGGCATTTCCAAAGAAAACATCTAAATTAGGAAAGAAACAGATATTTTCCATGGAATAATCATTGTTTGGTTGAATAGAATACTATATCTTTTTTATCTAAAGAAGTATTTCAAGTGCAGTTCTATGAAAGGCTCATCTGGTAAATGCAAGATGTCCAAGTCGGCCAAGAAAAAGACAGGACTGGTATTTGAAAGAAGACAGATATTTGACTCTGTGGAGAATCTGACCACACCAGACAAGTATAAGGGACATGGGGAGAATGGAAAAGCAGGTCATACTGCATGTGAAGGTGATGAAAGTGACGAAGAGTTCTGCTTTGAAAAGAGGGTGAAAGCCTTTCAGACTAAGAACGGTAGTGATTCCACAAGCGGAGAAGACAAATCTACATTTAAGGACCGCGTGGCTGCATTTGAACAGTTCAGTGGTACTCGTGGGAGTCGTAAGAGGGCGTCTGGCTCATCACTTGGACACAATCTGTCTCGGTGGAAAGAGTTTCTCCAGGGACAGCAGACTCCAAGCCGTGGTACATCTGGCAGAGCTAGTGGACCTCGTGGTGGTGCTAAGGCTAAGTGTAGTCACAATGCTAACGCCGCCCATAATAACAGTGTCCTTTCCAAGTGGCAATCTCTGCCTCTGCTGGATGTTGACCAGGTGGAGGATTCTGACGTTACTGAGGATACAGATAATCTCCTTGACGACCTACCTGTTACAGACGATAACTTGATGGCAGGGATGTCAGATAAGCCACCTGAAGCACCATCTAGTGGCAAGAAGATAAAGCCTCACTGGACCACGGTGTTCTCACATAGGATCAGTATGATACGTCAAAAGCTGGAGAGTCGGTGTGCAGCTGAACGACAAGCCTCACATAAAGGTATGCCACGTAAACCACATAAGACAGCCTCGGCTAAGTCCTCGTCCACACATGTTAACAGTGTGGACCACCGTGTCCAGTACCAGAGTCTGAGTCAGAGCTGTATAGAGCTGACAGCAGACGATGTTGACAAGGGTGAGGGGACTGAGGGTGATAGTCAGTGTAAGGAATCCAGCTTTGACCAGGACAGTCAGGCCTCCTCTCTAGATCTCTCCTTGGCTCAGCCTGATGGAGGTGAAGACGCCCACGATAAATGTAGCACGCCACCTAGCGAGGACCAGGATGATTCTTGTTTTATCAGACGTGGAGGTAAACCTCTGACACCTGTACCCTGGAGGAAGACTAAACTACTTACCAACTCGCTAGAGGGGGCTGCATTCCGCTCCATCAACGAGGAAAATAATCCGGACATGTTTTCATCAAAAACAAGTAAGGTAACCATGATGAAATGTGGGCAGGTTGTCAAGCTAATTTATCAATGTAATTTAATTAAATAATTACACATCGGCCAAACATATGCATGAAAAGTGTACATAAATCCCTGCGAGGTGGTGTAAAATCCATATCCCTATAATGTAGGAGAGATAACTATTGGGCCCGAGAGTTCACTACAAGGATTCGTAAGATATACGGATTTTGAGGTAGATATAAAAAGCCCGTGAAAATGTTATGTGGGCGTCAGGAGTTGCTAAGCATAATGCGAGATGTTACTACAGGGGCAAAAAAAATCGAATTCAAATCTGCGAGACGACAATAAGGCATCGAGAAAACTGTTTATGGTGATTTGCAAGATACCATGTTGATGGGTATACGGGGGACATAATGGTGTCTTCCTTTAACGGTTGCTATATAGACAGATAATAGTAGAGGTGATGCTCCGTTCTGGTCAATTTACATTCCATTGAAACATTCACAAACCTCTAAGGGTGAGTGAATTCAAACACTCTGCAACGTCTAACACCAAGTTATTGCAAGTTCTACATAGTTACATAGGTTTACAGCATTAGCTATATGACATCAAGACACACTAAAGCGTACACAGGTGGCACCACCCTCATGAATTGAAATTGAGTATATCGGCTATTCAAGAGATATGAAAAAGTATGTGAGCGATATCACACAATTTAATCACAACTTAAAATAGACCATTCATCTACCACAATAATATGCTGAAATAAACATAATAATGTCATTATTAACACTGAAGCATTTTACTGACATTAACTTTCCATTCTTCAGATTCACTTTGTGTTTTTGAGCTGTGACCTCAACTAATTCATCTGAAGAATGAAGAATTTGTCTGTGTGTGATATCGCTTTCATACCTTCATTGTACACTAAATTACAGTGCATGCTCATACATAAAGAAGCTGCGAGTGTTTTAAATATACCATTTGTACATACTATACACCATTTGTATTCAAGTTCATGGCATATCTGAATCTGAAAAGGATCTTCTTTGTTATTTTAGTAATATTCTAAAATATGATCGATGAATACATACCGGTATGTAACAGCGATTGCTAATGTTTATAGTAGTCACCAAGTGCAACCCTGCACAAAGAAAATGAAGACAAGTGAAGAAAAGTTTTATGAAGAAAAAGTTTTCTTCCCAAGAAAACTTTTATTTGGAGAAATTTTTTTTTTTCTTCCCAAGAAAACTTTTTCTTCCTCAACTTCCATAAATTTGTGATAGATGTCACTGATCGTCAGTTGATTAAGACAATACAATTAAATTATATTTTTAGACTTTTTTGTAGTTTTTCAACTTTTAAAACATTTTTTTTAATCATATTCAACGTAACATAAAATAAAACAGCGCTTTGGATGACATTAACATCTAGTTTAAAACTATCACAAAAAATGTTGTCTTTGGAAAAAACTTTTTATTTTTTCTCCCAATAAAAGTTTTCTTCACTTTTCTTCATTTTCTTTATGCAGGGTTGCACTTGGTGACTACTGTATATTACTCACTAGATAAGCGATGTACATTTACACGTCAGCCTATGAATTGCGTCAGAGTAATAGAGAGAAAGGCTGAAAAATACCCTGGAAATTTTAAATTGTATTACATATTTATATAGAACAGTTCCTAAAGTAAATTATTTATTTCACGCAGAGTCAGTCAAAAAATACTCCAATCCCCCCCCCCCCCCCGGAGATTGAATTGAGTCACCATGTAATATAGTGTGATTAGAAGGTTATTTTGTAAACGTAACTTGTGTATTGGCCTATGTTGTTTCAATGACATATATTCCTATCCGTGATACAACCAAGTTATAGTAAAAATGGCTTCTTGGTACATTGATTGATTAGCGGGAAATCGCCATAAGATGTTGTAGGACAAACGTTGAGTCTATACTTGCCGGTTGTGTAACAAAAATGATATTTTTTGTAATTATTAACATTTTACGATAAGCTTTAAATTTAAGTTTTTACTAGAACAGGAGTTCCCGTACTCTGAGGCCCGGCTTTAGTCTGTTTGAGTGCTACAGACAAAAAAATCGGCACAATAGTTTTTAAATGTAACTAACAGTGTATTGGTCTTCCTCATGGGCCAGAATCCTAAATGTTCAGTATTATAATTAAGGATAGGACCAAGGAGACAAGTTAAAATATATCTTCAACGTGTATTCATATGCTGGCCAACATTTAATCAATACTTGCCGCGTGTCTCTGTGATGTACCTGGTACCAAGGAAATTCCCCTGCTCGTACAGGGGATGTAGGCCTACATTAACCCCCAAGTTCCGATTCAATGTTGGGCCATCGTCGTAGCCCATTACTGGTTTCATAGCGGTCAATCGTCCACGACGCTGGCCCAACACTAGTCCAACACTGGGTCTGCTGTATACTTTGCGCCAGCACATTAGCAAATACGTAGCATTCACCCAATGCTGTTTCAATGTTGACTCACATTCTTCGAAGCTGGCTTAACATTGAAACAGCATTGGTTGATTGTACCGTGTTTGCTGACTGCGGCGTTGTTAAGTGGGTGACGCTTTTAATCCTGGCGCCAGAAACACTTCCCAGATGACACGATACATTGACCCAATGCTGGTGTAATGCTGGGCCACCGTCTGCCACGCTGGGGCAACATTACTCTAACCAAACCCCTATAAGCTCTAATCACGAATATAATTGTTAATATATTTTTTCTGTACACTTTTTAAACACACAATGTTTTA
The DNA here is from genome assembly GCA_964017125.1 of Flabesymbios commensalis. Lineage (NCBI taxonomy): Eukaryota > Metazoa > Annelida > Polychaeta > Terebellida > Flabelligeridae > Flabesymbios > Flabesymbios commensalis. The sequence goes on along the minus strand of OZ024911.1, from coordinate 32,835,741 downwards.
ACCTAGCGACCACAAACGTTATAACTGACTTGTTCAAAAGGACTATCTTACACACGGCACCCCTCTTTCCTCTAAACAGGACGCAAAACATGGCGCAATAAACCTAATAAGCACCGCCCGGGCCTAATGATATACGGCAAAAACAAAACTGTTATTCATCTTTAGCAGTTAGTCGGAGATCAGTATAAGAAAAAAAATATAGCCTCCCAGAAAATATCATCGTAGAGTATACAGTGTGGTAATCTGTACAAAATATTATCATACAACATGATGCGAACGATGCTAATTTATTCTGCTAATTTTTTTTTAAATTTTTGTGCTGCACATTCACCAGTTAGGCTAGATATAGAGACGAAATTCTTGATTCCTAATTATTGACAACCATGTCAAAAATAAGAAATACGCGCATTTCCTCTCTATATCTAGCCTAACTGGTAAGTGCGCATCACAAAAGTTTAAAACTTTTGCAGTTCTAGTCTAGTACATTTTTAAACATTTTGCTAAGCAGAACTTAATTTAGGAAAGTTTACTGGAAAACTAAATACCCGTTGCAGTAATATAATGGCCAGGTGGCCTCAGTGATTAATCATATCATCATGGAGTGGCACCTAAAATGGGGGACATTTTTAATACACTCATATAAGTGCTTGAAGTGGGATCACTATGGCATCTAGAGTTAAATCTTCATCCAATAACCGAACATCCTTTGACAGAGCATCGATCCCTAGACTAGAGCCTCCATCATTCTGCATTGATACCCTACATTATGGGGACATTTAATTTATAAAAGATAGCCATATCGCCAAAACAAATGTTTGACACTTCACAGCAAGGCATTGCAAAATATGTCTCTCTTTTTCAGAGGGTGACATGCTCCTTAGTTTTGCAATAAAAAGAATTAATTAAATATGTTAACCGTAAATTAGACTATATCTATATTTCGTTTTTACATCACTTGAAATATCAATATTGGTAGTCTATTAACGTATATATATCGCCAGCTTGGTATAAATGGACGTATAAAGTGGCAGATGCAACTATTCAATACCAAGGTGTTGATACAATTTCTCGTTATCTTTCGTTTAATATCCCTAAGATAATGTTCATCTGTAAAAAAAATCGTAAAAAAAGGTTTCTCAACTGATTCATTCAGCTGAAGGTGTCCCAACTTTACCAAGAAAAAATAGGGTGAGATCAGAGTTGGGGAAAATTATTTTTAGGGGTCAAAGGGCATACCCCAATTCAGTGAAACGACACGATGGTTGAAGAGAATATCCACATGATTTATTCCATTAAAGTTATAATTATTATATTTGAAAAGCCTTGGCTTGATATACCCTGATGACATCGCAAGGCTCTGACACAGTGACCTCCATTTTTAAATGTAATAGTTCCAATACGATCACAAGTTTACGCCTGCTGAAAATGGCCTAGTTTTCATAGGCACTTGAAATATTCGTCTCAATTTCTTGGCATTTTTGTTAGGCAGCGAGAGTGTCGTTTTTACACAGCTGGCTGTGTAAACAAAATGGTGGTCAGTGTGACTGGGCCTCGCGCAGTAAATGAATTAGGCGGCCCAGTCATACCGGGTAGGCTTGATATATGGACACTTTAAATTGTCATATGATATTTTGCAGTACACGATTCGTTTATTCAATGAAATGCCAAGTACATTTCGCTGGCTTCTTATGGAATTTGGCTGTTTGACCTTTGACCCATCAGAAATGACTTTTCCCAACCCTAATCTTACCTAACTTTTTTGGTAATGCTGGACACCCTTAGCCAAATTAATTATTGAGAAACAATTCTTTACCTTTTTTTCACAGATTGGTCGATTTTTTTCACAGATTGGGTAATTTTGAGCTTAAATTGGGGATACTTTTTGTATCATACCTGTGATTCTTCAATGTTTGTTTCATGTTTATCATGTTGTATATAGATTTGCCGTTTTACTTTCAGGTTCTCTACAGAATGTCACAGATAGCTCCCATAGGGACCCCCTGCAGAAAAACCACGTGAGCACCCGCATTGCAAAAGTCTCCCCTCAGACTACATCTGATGACGTCATGAGTGTCGAAAAATTACAGGTAAGTCCCCCGATGTGAGAAATCTGCGGCTACGCTTAAGAATCCCCCCCACACCGTATGCAGTGCTTTTGTGTGACGTACTTTTTAATAGGCAAAATTTTGTTACAAGCATGACTAAAACTAGATTACGATCCAGTCCCTTCAATTTCACGGGAGCAGCTGAGAGCTTGCATGTATGTACAGTTAAATCCACTGAACAATTACATCCAGATATAATAAGGTCAATTTCACTGCACCCCGACTTATATATGGTGTTAATTCCTATCAACGTTTTCATCTATGTGAGGTTAATTCCACTGAACGTTTACATTTAGATATGAGGTTAATTTCACTTAATATTTACATTTAGATATGAGATTTATCCTACTGAACGTTTACATTTAGATATGAGGTTTATTCTACTGAAAGTTTACATCTAGATATGAGGTTAATTCCGCTGAACATTTACATTAAGATATGAGGTTAATTCCACTGAATATTCACATTTAGATATGAGGTTAAATCCACTGAATATTTACATCTCAGTACGTTACTTCCATTGAACGTTTACATTTAGATATGAGGTTAATTCTACTGAAATTTGAATCTAGATATGAGGTTTATTCCACTGAACGTTTACATCGAGATATGAGCTTAACATGGTTAAATCCACTGAATATTCACATTTAGATATGAGGTTAATTTTGCTGAAAGTTTACATCTAGATGTGAGGTTAATTACACCGAACCTTTACGTTTAGATATGAGGTTAATTCCACTGAATGTTTACATCTACATATAAGGTTAATTACACTGAACAAACGTTTACATCTAGATATGATGTTTATTCCATTGAACGTTTACATCTAGAAATGGGGTTAATTACACTGAGCAATTGTTTATATCTAGATATGATGTTAATTCCACTGAATATTCACATTTAGATAGCAATTTAATTCCACTGAACAAACGTTTACATCTAAATATGAGTTTAATTCCACTAAACGTTTACATCTATATATGAGGTTAATTCCCCTGAACGTTTGCATCTAGATATGCGGTTAATTACACTGAACAAATGTTTACATCTAGATATCAGGGTAATTCCACTGAACGTTTACATCTAGATAATTATGAGGTTAGTTTCACTGAACGTTTACATCTAGATAACTATGGGGTTAATTCCACTGAACGTTTATATCTAGATATGTGTTCAATCCCACTGAACTTTCACATCTGGATATGAGGTTACGGGGGCACGGGGGGGATGACAGACGGCGAGGTGATCGCTCCTCTTATATATGTCTTGTGATTTCAGTCAATTCGTGGTAAGGGGGGGGGGGGCGATGGCAGACGGTGAGCACCCTCTTATATATGCCTTGTGATTTCAGTCAATTCGTGGTACGGGGGCGATGACAGACGGCGAGGTGATCGCTCCTCTTATATATGTCTTGTGATTTCAGCCAATTCGTGGTAAGGGGGGGGGGGGGGCGATGACAGACGGTGAGCACCCTCTTATATATGCCTTGTGATTTCAGTCAATTCGTGGTAAGGGGGGGATGACAGACGGCGAGGTGATCACTCCTCTTATATATGCTTTTGATTTCAGTCAATTCGTGGTAAGGGGGGGATGACAGACGGCGAGATGATCGCTCCTCTTATATATGTCTTGTGATTTCAGTCAATTCGTGGTAAGGGGGGGAGGCGATGACAGACGGCGAGCACCCTCTTATATATGCCTTGTGATTTCAGTCAATTCGTGGTAAGGGGGGGGGGGTGGCGACGACAGAAGGTGAGCACCCTCATATTTCTGTGATTTCAGTCAATTCGTGGTAAGGGGGGGATGACAGACGGCGAGGTGATCGCTCCTCTTATATATGTTTTGTGATTTTAGTCAATTCGTGGTAAGGGGGGGGGGGGCGATGACAGACGGTGAGCACCCTCTGATATATGCCTTGTGATTTCAGTCAATTCGTGGTACGGGGGGATGACAGACGGCGAGGTGATCGCTCCTCTTATATATGTCTTGTGATTTCAGTCAATTCGTGGTAAGGGGGGGGGCGATGACAGACGGTGAGCACCCTCTCATATATGCCTTGTCATTTCAGTCAATTCGTGGTAATGGGGGGGGGGCGATGACAGACGGTGAGCGCCCTCTTATATATGCCTTGTGATTTCAGTCAATTCGTGGTACGGGGGCGATGACAGGCGGCGAGGTGATCGCTCCTCTTATATATGTCTTGTGATTTCAGTCAATTCGTGGTAAGGGGGGGGGGGCGATGACAGACGGTGAGCACCCTTTTATATATGCCTTGTGATTTTAGTCAATTCGTGGTACGGGGGGGGGGGGATGACATACGGCGAGGTGATCGCTCCTCTTATATATGCCTTGTGATTTCAGTCAATTCGTGGTACGGGGGGCGATGACAGACGGCGAGGTGATCACTCCTCTTATATATGCCTTGTGATTTCAGTCAATTCGTGGTACGGGGGGGATGACAGACGGCGAGGTGATCGCCCCTCTTATATATGTCTTGTGATTTCCGTCAATTCGTGATATGGGGGAGGCGATGACAGACGGCGAGCACCCTCTTATATATGCCTTGTGATTTCAGTCAATTCGTGGTACGGGGGAGATGACAGACGGCGAGGTGATCGCTCCTCTTCTGCCTGAGAGTCAGGGGTTCACATCTGACGATAAGATACAGGAGCGGGTCACACTACTCAACTGGGATCCTGTAAGTACCATCACCGACCCGGGATGGAAATCTAGCATCTCTTGTATCTTTTTTTTTCCTTGACCAGTGTATGTCACAATTTAACATTACGTTTTGAAACTTGATTTAAGCAGTAAATATATTGTTTTAAATTGATTATAGTTGATATATGGTTGTTTGAGATTAGTTTTATATTTGATTATGACGTTGCAAGCGTATTTAGTCAGTATTGAGAATAAATGACTTTGTTGAAAAGTAATTATGTTTGATAACTCATAGTTAACATACATATAAATGGTATTATGATATTGCAAACGTTTTTAGATTGTATAAAAAGGCGTCACATCCTGTCAATATTTATTGCAACAAACCGTAGAACATTAGAAAATGTCAAAAAATGCATATAATGCCAATTAAATTCATTCAGTGATCATATTTCGTAGGCAAGCCCCCATTCACCGATAGATGAGGCCTCGGCTCGTCTAGCGAAGATGTCAGTAATATACTTGAAACAAATGTTCTGCTAAGTGTGATTTAGAGAGACTCATTTTACGAAATATATGAAAGTGAAAATGAATTTACTTTCCCTACATCACAGAGACTTATACAGAACAATAACAGTGTGACAGTGTCTCATACCAAATACAACACATTGCGCAATCTAACTGCCTGTTTGAGTACTAATGTAGGCCTGCTGTTAACTAAGTTTATTTTCTTTCTTCACAGACGACACTGATGAAGGATTTATATGCTGTCAACTTGGTTCCTGATGTAAGTAGTCTACATACCGATCATATAATAGCTACCTCTCGAACATATATTAGTCTTCTTAACCCTTTCAGCGCGAGGACCGTCTTTAGACGTCAGGGTCTGACGTCTATAGACGTCAGATCCTGACGTATAAAGACGGGCCCCGCACTGAAAATTTTTTAAAAAAATTAATGGCTGTAGACACATAACATAGGTATTTAAATGAAGCGGAAAGAGCATATCGTCGCATCGGAGCTAAAGGATCCTATCTGCCACTCTGACGAGTGTCAGATAGGATCCTTTAGCTCCGAGGCGACGATATCTAAAACATTTATGATGAATAAAATTGAAAAAACACTTTGATCTCCATGGTGTACACAAAACTATTTCAGCTTTGTAATGGTTAATTTGGATAACATGAACCATGATTTTGTGTCGCATATATTGCATTGATTTACACCCCTCAGGAATGGTGAATCGCGGTACCAACACACGGCCACAAAATTCTGAAATTTAATTTAAATTTTGTTCAGTTCAGTTTTATGAAGCAAAGTAACAGTGATCTATTTTGTCTCTCGTAGCCCGAGCAAAGTTTTGCCTACATTAACATGGAGGGATACATGGAGAAGCTGCCGACCAACAAACGTAAAGCCACCCTTCTGAAGACGTGGAAAAGACGTTATTTCCAAGCTAAAAATGGTAACCTCATCTACTACGAGGTACGTGCTCAAACTAGGGATGTAGTGCTTTCAGGTTGGCGCTCTCAATGCACAACCATATATCATCTCATAGACCGATTTTGTTAACAAATAAGTAGCTTTAAATGAGCTTCTAATTTGCTATATTGGCATTTGATTCAATTTGTATATATATAAGGTATCTAGGGTCATACCACTAAAAAATGTACATTACGATTATCTTAACTTTTCTCATTTCTATTAGAAAATGAAAATGAGAGAAAGTTAAGATAATTTCAATATTATATTTTGTAGTGGATGGGCCACTGTTAACACTAACAAGCCACGGGATATATTATATTCAAGATAAAAAAATCATCTACATTCCCAAAATCTCAACCGTAAATAATCTGATGCCTTTTTTATTCGCAAAATTTTTATCGTTGTATTGTTCACCCACCGAGAGCTGTCGCTATGACCTCGATGACTTACCAATACTTGTTAAATCACCTCAAATAATTGCTCATAAAGTTCTATATTGTATTTTACATTTTTCATCTATAAAATAATCTAAGTGGCTGGCGTGTGTGAGCATTACTAACAACTTTGACATATTCGATGGCACACTCAGCTTGTTTTAAACAACTGTCACTCTTTTTCGTTATTTCTTGCAGTCGCTTATTTCTAATTAACTCACGCTTACTACGGAGTATATGCCATAGATTTTTGTAGATCGCAAAATATTTTTTTTTGTGAAACTAAAATGTACAACAACTACAAGCCACTTATCATACCACTTTAAAAAAAAATCCTGAATACATCATGAATGTCATGTAATTGCATTTAGACCAGGGACAGGGCACGGGCCAAAAACACAAACTTTAGTCCATTACTAAAGTCTTATAGATTTGTTATTCTCTCTACATAGCGAATTGATAGCGTGGGGCAAGGTATCATAAATGTATATGCTAAAATAAACAAATTATCCAGAGCAGTAAGATGTGTAATATTGATAGACTAATCATACTCGCTTATATACAGTTTATGATTCGAACGTCAACTTTACTGATGGTATTGCATTTTGGCATGGGAAATAGGAATAATATTAATTTATTATTATACTTTCCACAATATTTTTTTTTTCCTGAACTATAATAATCATCAATACTTATAGTGATTTGACTGAACGGTTTTATTTTTTACTCGATTGTATCAAATCATTGTAGTGTAACAAATACATAAAATATCATTGGGATTTAATTATCAGTCACTTCGGTGTGGGGCAGCATTGCAGATGAGGTTTTTATTTTGATGCAATGCCATAATTTAGAAAAAGAATATTTGATTTTTTAACTTGATGCTTTAATTATATGATCTGTTCATGGGATTACAGTGTGATTTCGTCTCTCAAAATACCTCGCCTTTGTGATTGAAGAATCTATCTGCCACTTTGCAAAGTGACAGATAGACTCTTTTTATTAACAAGGCGAACGAATACAATTTATGATACGTCTTCCAATGACATACATCATTATGTTGGTGGCGACATTGCGAAACATGTTATCTTTACAGTAAAATGACCATTCGAATCATTGTTTTGTGTGTTATGTAATCTTCTCACAATTTTTTTTTAGATAGAAAGCAGTCTTTAAAAGCTGTTTCTTTTCATACAGTATGAATTTTTAACAGACTGGTATCACACTCTATACAACGAATCAGACAAAAACTTTGGCACGGCAAAGCAGGTGCAACATTATAATTAAGCGCGAATTGTGAATTAGAACAGATCTAATTGTAAATCGTATGGTGATTTCTCATTCATTTGAAGTTAACAATAACATTGCATCAGCAATGCCAATTTCAAATGATAAATTACACAATTTAAGCAGATCGTTATTAGCTAAAGGTGTGTGATGAAAAATAAAATTGTTAATATTTGATTTCCACCAGAGTGGTCATTTTACTGTTAAGATAGTAGGTGCTCTTCCACTTTGATATGCTCACCCTATGCCTGCATGACGGACGGGTTAGGCTGACGTACTAATCACATGTTTGTTTTGGCCGCGGTTTTTCTCTCAGTCTGGTGAAAACGATGCTGATACTACAGAGCATGATGTAAGAATGCCTCATATAAAATACACCCCCCACACATCTACTGTCTCCTCATCTGACACGAGACGGTCACCCAACGTTAGAATAATGTTGGGTCAGCGTAGTAGACGATGCCCCAACATTAATCTAACATTGGTTGACCCCATGGGTTATGCGTCCGTTTCTTCTGTACTTAGCCCTAAGACATTGTGTGGGTTTAACCCTCTACCCCCTAATGGCACATATATAATGCGTCACATACCATATTTTAAATAGACTTGCCTTCATGAAAAGTGATTCAATTAATGGAAATGACGATTTTCTAAGCTTCCGTTTGGATATAATGTAGTCCTATATTTGATCAGCTTGGGTAATTTTATTTCACAGGTAGGTGTGAATTACTATAGCAATTAGCACCTCCCTGTGAATTGAAATACGTTTACATTTTTGTGTAGGTAAAGGGGGGGGGGGGTAATGGTCTAACTGAATGATATTACTGGCTATCAATTTAACAGCTACAGCTACCAAATTGTCCTTCGATATATCCTAATCTTCCTCAAGTCCTTTCAATTGGAGTTTTCCAACCTCAAATCGAAGAAAACACCATTTTAAAATGCAGTAAACGTAGATGTGTGGGGAGCCCTTCATTGGTGGTGGTTGCTTTACGTTGTCTCCCTTACTGTGTTACACAATGTGTGTGTGTTTTCTCAGATCACCCGAACCTGTGCAATTTCGACTGTATAACTCAATCAAGAGTTGAAACCTAGATGAGAGCCCATCCAAATGAAAACCTTAACTCAGATTAAATAATTTAAATTTTCACCCACTTGACGTTGTGTCTCGCTACCGCGACCCACAACGTCAAGTGGGTGAAAATTACTCATACTTGTTTAATTTCAGACCAAACATTTAATATTTTTGCTACATAAACAATCGTTTCGTTCCCAACAACAGCGATTCAATCGGCTAATAAAACAGATTAAAAACTACTATACTCGTGCTTAGCTAGCAAAGGGTTAATATTGGTTGTATCTTTACCTTCACTTATTTCTCTCAGAAAAGTAGAACCAGACAAATCTTAATATATTTAAGGGGTTGGCCCCTGACTGTTTGCTTGCAGAGTGTACTCAACTTGCAGATTTTAGTTGATTTCTAATCATATCGCCCCACTTTGAATAAACAAACAATCATAGATGTATTTGTGGCATCTGTTATTTTTTAATGACAATGTTATGTTTCTTAACACTACATGACCTGTAACACCATTTTTATAGATGTGCTTGTTTGTTAATATAGTGTAGTTTGTTCTTAGTGTTTTGTAATTTGATATAGTATCGTTACCTCGGACTTAAAGGGAGTAAAAACACTTGAAAGTGGCATTTACACCCTTTTAATACCAACGTTCTGATATTGTACATGTTGTTTCTAGCTTGCTACATAAGCTTGCTACATATAGTTTACTAGCTTGCTACATAACTATCACTTAACTAGTTTGCTACCGCACATAGTTAGTCTAACATAGACACATTTCTACCTGCTAGTTTAACATGTCACTACCTTCCTAATGCAAAAATCGCCAGTTCAGTAAATCCTGCATATGATGTAAATTACATTTGTAGTACATTATTTCCTAGTCCAGTAGAACCTATCTAGATCTACTATATTTCAAGTACGATAGTTGCTAGTCCAACAAGCCCTATCTATATCTACTGCATCTCTAATACGACAGCGGTTACATATAATATAATGTAGTTTCAATTGGACGATTTCTTGTGTGTTAAAAAGCTATTCCTTGTTTGATGAAATTATAGTTGATTGATTGACTTGATGGTATTTTTATCAACAGAAAGTGTTGTTTAAATTTAAAAAAACATCACTATGGTAGAGGAGAGTATTAAAAAAACTGTTTTCCAAGAATTACAATAATTCTTTTTCAAGATAATATGTAAAAATTATGCACTTTAAGTGGTTGGGTGCTTAGAAGATAAGATAAATATAAGCTATAGAAATGTTAATAGTGTTGCAATAATTATTTATGTGGGTAATTTTTAATTATTTTTTCTAAATCTTACACAATAAACTATTCAGGTTATTAGTACATGAATGTGCTGAGAGGTTAATTTTAATCTAGTTTTCATCTCAGAATCTTATGCTTTGTTAATTACTACTTACCAATAACAAATGGGGTCGATTATCAGATTCTGGCAAAAATACTGGCAAAAATGGTGAAATGCAACTTAATTCATAGCACTTAAGTTCCTGGTCGTTATTCTCGTACAAGTTACGATATAGGTCTATCGTATGCTTCGAACTGGTCGAGATGGCCATCTCGACTAATCCGAAAAGGAACGATATATCTTAATTTGTACGAAAATACCTGCCTAGAGCTAATAAATTTAATTTTCATTCGATTAAAATTGTGTGATCCACAGCTTTTAAGTGTTGAATTTGTTCCTTTATAATTATTGCAAATTTGAAACATTGTATTTTTTAAAGCTGATCGCATAATGCCATTAAAACAATACTGTAGTCGCGACATCAGCGCTAGTGGTTAATGGTTGTGGGTGGCAGCCAATATTAGAATATCTACGGTATTTCTTGGCACTGTGCATCAACGTATGTACTTACGGTGTTTCAGCGTAGTGGACAGGCAGAGAAGACGGGAGTTGTGTTCACATTGGTCGGCGGAAGTGTAGAAGACCTCACCAACGGCATGCTGGGACTGGATGACGGTGTAAGATTGATAATTAGGTGCTCAAAGACTTGACTTGACTTGACGTGATTTTGATAATTATGTTCTAATTACGTCTAACGCCCCCCCCCCCCCCAAAGCCTTATCCAGCCTTTATATTTGTCATTCAAACAAGAATAAAATGCATTTCAAATTTGCTATTTTGATTCAATTTTTCCATATATAAGTAAGTTTTACCCCAACTTAAAGGGCTTGTAACTTTGAGATACCTGGTTCGAATCCCTTCTTGGCAGAATGTTTGTCATCGTAGTTGTGCACAGAGAAGTGTGCAGTGCTGCTACTATACATTATACCCCTTAATGTCATCGTGGGGTATCGTCCGGAATTCGGTTTTTTTTTGTCACAGTATAACCACAATGTGCAGACAATAACCCAAATAAACTTTCACTCACTCACTCTTTCACTTGAAAGTAGCTATCCCCTCATTTACGTGCTACTACTAAAAAAAATGTCAGTAATGTCCAGCTTAAAACTGCTTTTCTAGATTACTTTACAAACGTCATCTTTCACACAATAACCCAGTAGACACAAACCGATGTTGGCCTGATGTTGGGCCGACGTCACAGATGGTGGACCAACATGAGGCCTACATCAGATCAATGCACCTCTGAGCTCGGATCACCTAGAAAGCCTAGATCGATACCTCCTCAAGAAATGTGCTGTTTTATCGTCACAACGCTCCTGTTTCTCCACTATTTATATTTTAAAACATTAGACAGATGGTACTGTAGCTCAATAATATTACGTTTCCTTTCAAAGCCAGTATTATCGGAGCTAATCACGCTTGCGAAAAAATCAAGTCAAGTCAAGTGAATACTAAATGAAAACTACTACTGTCGTTTTATGTACCGTGACCATAAAATTATTGAAGTCCAACTTTTACTTCTATTGAGGATATGCATGTATCACAATCCCAACAAACACTAGACATTGATCCAACGTTGGTTTAATGTTGGTCCACCATTAAATTAATATTGGTGCAATGTTTCTTGTTTAAAGGGCTGCCTATTATGACGTTTATTTTGTTGTACAGCGGGGTAGATACCTGGTGGTGAAGCCGCCTACAGAGAGAGAGTTTAAAGATTGGAAGAGAGCCCTGGAGTCACAGACAGTGGGCGATCACACAGCCAAATATATAAGACCTGTCATGAAATCCGCCGCTCATCCTAAAAAGGTCAGTATACGCCTTACAACAAAACATTTAGTGTTACAACAAAACATTTAGTATTACAACAAAACATTTAGTATTACAGCAAAACATTTAGTATTACAACAAAACATTTCGTATTACATAGAAAAGACTGTAATATTAATCAGTCAATGGTTTGATTGAAAACAAAATCTTGTGTATTTTTTTGCGAACTGTAAGCACTGATCCAGTGGGACATGGGCTAATCTGTCTTTGTTGAACATGAAGTTGAATATCAAGTCAGCCGTAGTGTGTGTTGTATTATTTAAGAGTGGTTATCATAGACCGGCAAAGTTAACTAAAATTATTTACTTAAATAAAAAGGTATTCACACCACTGTGTAAATCAAATATTTACACTATATGGCATCTTCAATCAACTTCAAACATAGTGTATATTGTATTTTTTCAGAGAGTTGTGATCATAGACCTGGGTAGCTGTAGTGTTAGAGCCGGCATACTGGGTCATACAGGTGAGACCAGAAACTCATAACCCTTGTAATACTACCCAACAAACAAAAGACGCTCACCCAATGCTGGTTTAATGTTGGGCCAGCGTCGAAGACCGCGGGCCAACATTAAGCCAGCATTGAATAACGTCTCGTGTTTGCTGGGTATACACTTGTATACACGTTTACAAACAGGTTTTAAACCAATAGATGTCACATTGATAACAAATTTTATAGTAATCGCCGAGTTAATCATATAATTCAATTTAGAGGTGGCAATTTTTTACACAGAAAACTATTTTCCGTCATTTGAAGCTGGAAATTGCGTTAGCAATTCCAGCTTCAAATGAGGGAAAATATACAGGAGGATACAGGCGTATGTTAATTCTCCTGGTCATTTCCATTACTTCTTTTTGTTTTGCAGCCACCCTTCCCCAGGTGTTTTTCCCCACGGTTGTCTCCACGGATAAGGAGACAGGGAAGCGTGTGATAGGGTGCGAGGCGTTGACGCCCAGAACACGAGCTGATAGTAATATAAGCTATCCCGTGAGACCATCAGCCAGGATGGACAAGGTAACTAAACCCCTTAGCAACCAGCTGCTCCCCCTCATTTAATTCACTTTGAGTTGGAAATTACCGCGCCAGTTGAATTAAAATCTTATTTAAAAAACAATACACACATAATATTTTAAATGAATTGTATTGATTGATTGATTGATTGATTGATTGATTGATTGATTGATTGATTGATTGATTGATTGATTGATTGATTGATTGATTGATTGATTGATTGATTGATTGATTGATTGATTGATTGATTGATTGATTGATTGATTTATTGATTGATTGATTGATTGATTGATTGATAATATCTTTGTAAGAATGATAAGTGAGCACATTTGCATATTGTACCAATTTACCATGTCATTTCTGTTGTAGTTTCTTATAGACATGGAAGTCATGCCTGATTTATTCCAAAAAGTGTTCAAAGACCTGACAGTAGAACCTTCAGATTACTTGGTGAGTACACCCTCAATGTGCTGGGATCTTGTAAGTTGTTATGTTACACCTGCGGTATTAACCTGTGTCGTGTTAGGTCCAGTCGTACAGTGTTTATAGGATGCTTTGTTGTTAAAAAATTCAATTTTCGGGATGGCTGTTTCCCATTAATAAAAATAGTTTTATCGTCATTTGAGGCTGGACATTACCTTAGCAATTCCAACTTCAAATGAAAAAAATCAAACAATGCGACATGACAAAAGTTAAAAATATTTATTGACAGATAAAGTATATAACACCTGCCAAGCAAGGCAGCGTCACTGTGAGGAATGGCTGAGCATTGTGAAAACGTTTATCGAGCAATCAATGCTAGCTTAGCTACGTTTTAATTATGACCGCTTTCCTTTCAACACATTCACAATTCACTTAAAGTACCTTGGGGATTCAAATATAACTCATTTCGGACATTTCGCAACAAATGTATAATCGTCTCTTAACAACTCATTTCTGGACTGCAAGTCACGTTTTAATAGAGGTCCCCCATATCTCTAGATTTGCTTTTTTTGGGTCAATAAACAGCTATGCTGCACCTAAAGGGGAACTAAGCAAAGCCTACCCTTAATAATATATTCTGGTTTTCAAAATAATTTGTGCAGCCAGGGAACTACCCATGCTGAATTTGGCTTTTGTTTCTCATTGTCAAATGATTGTTTGTAGGTGATGTTGAGTACACCAGGTAACCAGAGTGATTTCTTGTTTGTAGGTGATGTTGAGTACACCAGGTAACCTGAGTGATTTCTTGTTTGTAGGTGATGTTGAGTGCACCAGGTAACCTGAGTGATTTCTTGTTTGTAGGTGATGTTGAGTACACCAGGTAACCTGAGTGATTTCTTGTTTGTAGGTGATGTTGAGTGCACCAGGTAACCTGAGTGATTTCTTGTTTGTAGGTGATGTTGAGTACACCAGGTAACCTGAGTCATTTCTTGTTTGTAGGTGATGTTGAGTACACCAGGTAACCTGAGTCATTTCTTGTTTGTAGGTGATGTTGAGTGCACCAGGTAACCTGAGTCATTTCTTGTTTGTAGGTGATGTTGAGTACACCAGGTAGCCTGAGTCATTTCTTGTTTGTAGGTGATGTTGAGTACACCAGGTAACCTGAGTCATTTCTTGTTTGTAGGTGATGTTGAGTACACCAGGTAACCTGAGTCATTTCTTGTTTGTAGGTGATGTTGAGTACACCAGGTAACCTGAGTCATTTCTTGTTTGTAGGTGATGTTGAGTACACCAGGTAACCTGAGTCATTTCTTGTTTGTAGGTGATGTTGAGTACACCAGGTAACCTGAGTCATTTCTTGTTTGTAGGTGATGTTGAGTACACCAGGTAACCTGAGTCATTTCTTGTTTGTAGGTGATGTTGAGTACACCAGGTAACCTGATTCATTTCTTGTTTGTAGGTGATGTTGAGTGCACCAGGTAACCTGAGTCATTTCTTGTTTGTAGGTGATGTTGAGTACACCAGGTAACCTGAGTCATTTCTTGTTTGTAGGTGATGTTGAGTACACCAGGTAACCTGAGTGATTTCTTGTTTGTAGGTGATGTTGAGTACACCAGGTAACCTGAGTGATTTCTTGTTTGTAGGTGATGTTGAGTACACCAGGTAACCTGAGTCATTTCTTGTTTGTAGGTGATGTTGAGTACACCAGGTAACCTGAGTCATTTCTTGTTTGTAGGTGATGTTGAGTACACCAGGTAACCTGAGTCATTTCTTGTTTGTAGGTGATGTTGAGTACACCAGGTAACCTGAGTCATTTCTTGTTTGTAGGTGATGTTGAGTACACCAGGTAACCTGAGTCATTTCTTGTTTGTAGGTGATGTTGAGTACACCAGGTAACCTGAGTCATTTCTTGTTTGTAGGTGATGTTGAGTACACCAGGTAACCTGAGTGATTTCTTGTTTGTAGGTGATGTTGAGTACACCAGGTAACCTGAGTCATTTCTTGTTTGTAGGTGATGTTGAGTACACCAGGTAACCTGAGTCATTTCTTGTTTGTAGGTGATGTTGAGTACACCAGGTAACCTGAGTCATTTCTTGTTTGTAGGTGATGTTGAGTACACCAGGTAACCTGAGTCATTTCTTGTTTGTAGGTGATGTTGAGTACACCAGGTAACCTGAGTCATTTCTTGTTTGTAGGTGATGTTGAGTACACCAGGTAACCTGAGTCATTTCTTGTTTGTAGGTGATGTTGAGTACACCAGGTAACCTGATTCATTTCTTGTTTGTAGGTGATGTTGAGTACACCAGGTAACCTGAGTCATTTCTTGTTTGTAGGTGATGTTGAGTACACCAGGTAACCTGAGTCATTTCTTGTTTGTAGGTGATGTTTAGTGCACCATGTAACCAGAGTGATTTCTTGTTTGTAGGTGATGTTGAGTGCACCATGTAACCCGAGTGATTTCTTGTTTGTAGGTGATGTTGAATGCACCAGGTAACCTGAGTCATTTTTTGTTTGTAGGTGAAGTTGAGTGCACCAGGTAACCTCAGTGATTTCTTGTTTGTAGGTGATGTTGAGTGCACCAGGTGACCTCAGTGACTTCTTGTTTCTAGGTGATGTTGAGTGCACCAGGTAACCTGAATGATTTCTTGTTTGTAGGTGATGTTTAGTGCACCATGTAACCAGAGTGATTTCTTGTTTGTAGGTGATGTTGAGTGCACCATGTAACCTGAGTGATTTCTTGTTTGTAGGTGATGTTGAGTGCACCAGGTAACCTCAGTGATTTCTTGTTTCTAGGTGATGTTGAGTGCACCAGGTAACCTTAGTGATTTCTTGTTCATAGGTGATGTTGAGTGCACCAGGTAGCCTGAGTGATTTCTTGTTGTAGGTGATGTTGAGTGCACCAGGCAACCTGAGTGATAAGATGAAGGAGCAGATGCTGGACATCCTCATCAAGCAGTTCCGCGTGACAGGTGTTAACATAGTGAACCAGGCCTTACTGGCGCTCTACTCGTATGGCGCGACGTCAGGAATAGTGGTGGATATAGGTGAAAGGCTGGAGATTGTACCTATCACTGATGGTAAGTTAGTTTGTCTCTAGACGGCAGATTCCGACGTTTAAAGACGGGCCGCGCTGAAAGAATTAAAATATTTCCAATGGCCGTAGACCCATACCATAGGTATTCAAATGAATCAGAAAGAATAACTAGGACATTTATGATGGTTTCAAATTGAAAAAAAACACTTTTGGTATCCATTGTGTATACAAAATAATTCAGCGTTGTAAGTGTTAATTTAGTATCCAGTCAATATGTATTTATCCTTTATCCATCACCCACCAAACAGTCAACGGACAACTTAAGCAATTTACATAATACAAATAATATGTAACTTTTGAGTGTACTTATGTCAAAACATTAATTCTATATCAAAACGTGACCTTTTGTAACTTAGCCATTGTATTTTTATTTCCAGGTTATATAGTAGAACAAGGAATGACCAGACAGCCCTATGGAGGACATAAAATAACAGAGATGTTAAACAGCTCCCTCACAGAGAGAAGATATCGATTTTTCACGGATGTAGCCTTTCAGTTGGTCAGACTTGGCATGGAAAAAGTTAGTACATCAAACTGGACACCAACCCTTTCACTGCTAATTACTGCCATAATAGTTTTTAATATGTTTGTTAGCAGGTTAAATCACAGTTATTTGGAATGAAGTGTGTGCTTAAACTTCCAGGCTTGAACATTTTGGGAGAGTTTTATTAAACAAATATGAGTATTTTTTCCCCATTTGAAGTTGTGGGTCGCGGCATTCATATTTCATACGTTTAATATAAGTATCGGAAAATGAACGTTTGATGCTTTGTTTCTTTTCAGCTGTGCTACGTGTCACAAAGCTATGAACAGGAGTTTAAACTATACCAGAAAACTCCACAGCAGTTCAAAAAGAGTCTGGATCTAAGTAAATATGACCTGCCAGAGGGAACATGGACGTGAGTGAATTAAAGAAAGTCGTCCCGTTGGAGATTAAAGGGTGTACAGCCTTTTCATCTCCAACAGGACAAAATACTGAACCCTGAATCTGTCTTTTGTAAATTTCTTTTTTTCATTAAATAGCATCATGCAAAACTGAAAACTGATTGCGTATTTTCCACCCTCAGATGATAAAAATAAAAAAGTATAACGTATTATAAACAATGTCGACCTAGATCTTTGGGATGTGATTGGTTAAGGTCGATCGAACGACAGCGAGTGATTGATATGGTTTATACCAACAGATTCAGATTCCATTTATTTCGCATTTATATCTTAAAACAAACAAACATCATTGAAAATATCAGGAGACAGTCATGAACATCATACATGATCGTTGTCATGTCAGCCACCGTTACGTCCATATATTTTGAGGAAGTGTTCTTCAGTCAAGATGCTGCTAGCTTTTTATTGAATAAAATGTTATAATAATAGTTTTGAATCGCGGTCGAGGGGTTGTGTATATCAGGTAGCCAAGAATAGTCAAATGACTGACATAAACATTCAATTTACTGGGTAACTTAGTTTATCTTATCATATTATATATCACCCGTTTATTTTCATTTACAGCCAAATCTGCAATGACCTGGGTCGATTCCGGAGCCCAGAAGGTCTGTTCAACCTAGAGATGTGGGGTATGGACAACCCCCCACTGCAGAAGCTGATCCAGAAGGCTGTACAGGCGTGTCCCATGGACACACGAAGAGAAATGTGGAGGTGAGGTGGAGATGTACAGGGGGTGGGGGCTCATTAACTCCTTGACCACTATGTTATTAGCTCCCGCCGTCACCGTAGGTGAGCGAAGGGAGCTATGGATTCTACCTCCGTTTTTTTTTGGCCTCTTCTTTTGCCTATAACTTTGTGAGAAAATAAGCTAGGATAACAATTTTTGGTATGTGGGTTACTTCCAGGTGGCTAATGGACGGGTTAAAATATTTTTAATCTGAATTCAATACGCAAGGTTGCAGAGGAGAAAATGATGATGTGACGGCGTTGGGCCGTTGGGCCGTCCGTAAACAATTCGTTTCCGGAGCATATCTCTGAAAGTACTTGTCCGATTGTCTTCAAATTTTACACACAACACCCCTAGGGGGTCTAGTTGTGCCTTTTGGGGTATTTGAACTTTGACCTACTTCTGGTTCAGAACTATGACCTATTTAGACGTTTTGACGCGCACTTCGTTTCCGGAGCAGATCTCGAAAAGTACTGCGCCGATGACAGTCATATTGCACATACATGTTCTCTAAGGTCCCTAGTTGTGCCTTTTCAGGTTTTTGGACCTTGACCTTGAAGTTGACCCAGCACTTTGACCTAATTTATAACATCGGTAAATCCGACTGAAAGATTTTGCGGAATATCATGAAAACCGCTCAAGATAGCTACACGATTACTATAAAACAAATTTTGAGGTTTCAGGAGAGGATGCATCTTGAAAAATTTCAAGTCGATAAAATAAAAAATGGCCGCCTATCGGCCATTATTCACCTCGACAGGCCTGATATTGCGGAATATCATGAAAACCGCTCAAGATAGCTACACCATTAATATCAAATAAATTGTAAGGTTTCAGGAGAGGATGCATCCTGAAAAATTTGAAGTTGATAAAATTCAAAATGGCCGCCTATCAGCCATTATTCACCTCGACAGGCCTGATATTGTGGAATATCATGAAAACCGCTCAAGAAATCTACACCATTACTATAAAACAAATTGTAAGGCTTCAGGAGAGGATGTATTTTGAAAAAATTCATTTTGTAAAAGTTCAAAATGGCCGCCAATCGGCCATTATTCACTTTCACATGGCCGATAATTGGTAAACCGTGCTAGATGGCTAGACCATTACTATAAAACAAAATGTGTGATTTCAGGAGAGGATGCATCTTGAAAAAATTCGACTCGATAAAATTCAAAATGGCCGCTTATCGGCCATTATTCACTTTCACATGGCCGTTATTTGGTAAACCGTGCTAGATGGCTAGACCATTACTATAAAACAAAATGTGTGATTTCAGGAGAGGATGCATCTTGAAAAAATTAGACTCGATAAAATTCAAAATGGCCGCTTATCGGCCATTATTCACTTTCACATGGCCGTTATTTGGTCAACCGTGCTAGATGGCTAGTTTAATTGGAATTTTTACACACTTGAAGTTGTGTCTCGCTGACGCGATTCACAACTTCAAACATTTCATCAGATTTGACAAAATGGGAGTCAACGATTTTGCAATCTTGCTGATTGATATCGCATTTTATCCTTAACATGTTTGAAAGCGGGTTTTTTTGCGTTGATAAAAATAGAAAAACGAATATAATCGTGACCGGCGGTCAGTGTTAACCTGGGTTGATGATTCGGGGTACATATATGGAATAATAAAGAAGAGATGCCATTGTAATTCCCTAACAAGACACACATTTCCCTGATAGAAACGAGTATTTTGATTGTTAGCTAATCTTTTCCCTCGTGTCGGAGCCTCTTCCCAGATCTTTGGCATGTAATTGGTCGAGATGATAAGCACCACCAATCACATGCCGCTTTGAGTATGGTGGTCCGTTACCGTGATGTTTGAGTGGTATGTATTTATTAATTTAACATGCCTATTTTACTGATCATCTACAAAACACTGCCTTTCCATCATTCCAACAATAAAATATGGTAGCGTACCCTTCACGAAAACGTGTCGTGGCAATCGCCTCACTGGATACATACTTCCCTGATAGAAAAAAATACTATGATTATTCCTATTTTTGTCAAGACGCACCTGTCAACCAGCATTCACATTCTTGATTTCTATGACAGACAGACAGACCGATGTTTTATTTACATAAATGAAAACAATTACAGACTTATTTGTCATTGATATATATTTACATATACACAGCGCGGGAGTCGACTTTAGTCGGCAGAATCTGTATACAAGGTGGTTGGTTTGATGAAATCAAGTGATAATATTCATGATATCGTCTCTACATTTACAATAATTCTAAGCGATATTGCCATGATATATATTTATTTTGTAACACCCGAAATTCTGAAAATGTTAATTATAACTACATGTACTTAAAATAAAAGGCATTACCAAGATCTAAAGATATGGCTTTATCCTGCGTATTCTTTTTTTTCAGGAGTATTTACCTGAGTGGAGGAGTCACACAGTTACCTGGGTTTTCAGAGAGACTCTACAGAGAGCTGACTAAACTGGTGCCAGGCTCAATAACCGTACAGGTTAGACGCACACAGCACACACAATGTTGGTTTAATGTTGGGCCAGCGTCGCAGACGCTCGACCGGCATTAAACCAGCATTGTGCTAACGTTTCGTTTCGGTAAGCCATGTGGCTGCGTTTCACTCAGGCTCGGACTACACAAATTTGGTCATTGTGTTGGTGAACCCATATCTGCCACCACATTCTATAAAAACAGATCACGTGTTGTGACCAGATAGCCTACGTAGTAGCCTACGTAGAACATGCCTTTTTTTCATTCACAAAAATGAGGGTGTTATCTTTTCTTATCGAAATGTAGTAAAATATTTTCAAATATTAATATTTTACATGTTTTAAGTAGTGGGAATAGCTTACCCTCCTTGCAACAATGACTTCTACAAAAATCTTACATTATAAGTTACTTTTGTGCATATATCATCACGATCATATTCACACCTAGAAGTATGTTACCACCTCATTATTCCTATTTGAAATCCAATTTGTGTATGAAGCATATATTATCTTATTTTTTTAATTTTATTTTTAGTATTACTAGTATATCGTGTACATCTGACAGAGAAGACACGCACATCTAGTTTTATATTTATTTGTGTTTAACATTCGTGGAACATAATAATCTACCACAGCATCTAAGAAGCTGCCAATAGTTTTTATATTGTAACTTTTTTTATTTCGTAGGTACATGCGTTACCCCAGCGCTATCACTCAGCCTACATAGGAGCCTGTACACTGGCAGCCATGAACGTATTCCAAAACGCGTGTATATCATCCGAAGAGTGGAACAAGACTGGCCCCCCTGCTCTCAGAAAGTGGCATCTATACTAAAACTCACCTGCCATGTAAAGTCAAAAAGGCAGTAACTGCTTACTTTTCAACTAAGCAGTTACTGCCTTTGCAAGGCAGTGTACTAAACTTACCTGTGTCATGGCGTCCAATCCGAAGCCTACGATATATCGTAACTTGTACGAGAATACGGACCCCCCGTGCAAATCCAAAAGTCAGTAACTGCTTACTTTTCAAGTAGGCAGTTACTGCCTTTTGGTTTTGCAGAGCAGTGTGCTAAACACATCTGTCAGAAATTGTGTCTTTATGTGCTAAATATATGCATTCCACGGAAACAACAGACAGTCTGGTAATGCCACGGACCTATATTGTTGATATTCTGACATATTCAACATCGGTTGACCCAGAACAAATAAAACAGCTCCCCAAATCATGAGAAATGAAAATTATAATAATTATATTGTGGAAATATAGTGATTATCCTGAATTTTATGTTATTTAAATAAGGCTTATTAATCCATAAGAAAAAATGTAATAGTTTCATGATTATTAATTTATAATTATATTGTTCCATGTTAATTATAGTGTTCCATGTAGGCCTTTACATACCCGCTATGTATGCGGATCGTTTTAAATAAGTATAATCTAATGCAAATTGATCTTTTAAATGAGTGTAAAACGGCCACTTCCGTGGCTGTGTTGTGTAACCGATTTAAGTTCTAAGTAGAAAAAAAATTAGTATTGTTTTTATACACAACGCGGCCACTGCTGAGACCTATTATTTTAATTTCCTTGTTTTGCATCAAGAGTGGCGTATCAGCAAGCATAAAATGTTATGTTTTATACATATATTACGTTGCATAAAGTAGGTAAAATGGTTCGAATTTAACACACAGAGAATCTGATGTATGCTTGTTATATATCCACCAAATGTTAGGTATTGATCCAATGTTGTTTCAATGTTGTTCCACCGTCTGCGACGCTGGCCCAACATTAAAACAACATTGGATCAATGAATCATGTTTGCTGGGCTCGTGTGTCTTCGGAGCGATCCTCTCTTTCTGAGGTTTCAAAGCAGTGAGACAAGCTCGATGAACAGGTCTAAGTCAAGCCCCCTACAATATTATCACACGAAATCAGCCTATATAGATATTTCTTAATGAGGTATTCTCATCAGCGGCATATTTATGAACAATGTCATCAGAATAAATAATGTAGGCCTAATCATTTGCCTTCACTATTTGCCTGAATCTGCTTTATTATTGCCAGGGGAGAAGTGATATTACAACCTATAACCATGATAACTTACTGCCATCCCACTACACTATGTGCAATAGCATTAAGTCACTTTTCGTAGACGTTTCGAACATTACAATACATTAACCCTTTCAGCGCGGGGATTGACTTTTGACTTCAGAATCTGACGTAAAAGTCGATCACTGCCCTGAAAGAATCAGATATTTAAGATGGTCGTAGTCACGTAAAATAGGTATTCAAATGAAGCGGAACGGGCCAACTCAATCACTCCCAACGTTTTATAATGTAATAACCCTCTGGTATCTATAATATTTATCAACACAAATTCCAGCACTGAAGTGGTAAAATGTTTTGTCAGCTGCCGTCTAGATTGTCAACGCACATATCTCCTAGTGTTTTATATTGTTAACTTGCAAAGGCAAACAGCAGTAACGGTTAACCTTAAATAAGCAGTTACTGTTGTTTGCCTTTGTCGAGCCGAAAACTGGTTATTACAAATCAGTCACACATCATCTCAATATATACGCCTAACTGACGCTGCTATAAATGGCATATCATTAGTGAGCCGATAAACAAAAAATGAAATGTCATTATGCCACTGTGCATAGCCTATATATTAAGATACATAATTCTTGAATTTAGTAGTCTCTACAGCATATTTTGTCGGTATACTGATATACAACCAGTGACATGGACCGTGATTAAAGTAGGAGTCCACTGGACACTGTAAACGGGAGAACGGTATACCCAGACAGCATCGCGCCAGTTACATAGATAGTAAGGAAAAAACCAACCTGGTGAATGTATAGGCTTCAAAACTAAACAGGCATCGGAGTGGACAAGGCCTTTAACATTTTCACCGTAAAAAACACCGCGCGGATTACAGAAAGAGAGAAGTGTCGCCTGAATGACTGTGCATTATTACCTGAATGGAAATGCTAGTCGTTCAAATTGCATAGGATCACACACAATAACAAAAATATACATTATAACAAATTTAACGACCTCGGCGGTTAATCAACTGATTACGCCTATTTACATTATGATACAAATCAAAATTATACATGTAATAAAGCTACTGTTCTTTTGTGATGTCTCTGTAATACTATGTATTAGGTGGTAGAAGGTAGGCTACATTTAAGCGCCAAGGAGACGATTTACAAATCACCGAGTTTGCTACAAACTCGCCAGCCGTCAATGGACGTTCACCATGTTCACTTAGCGATGTCTCATAGATAAAGCGCTTAGACAACGTTGGGCCAATGCCCGTTTCACCACAGTTCGATTGCATTTGGTTAACACTAATAAGGCTACATTGCAGCTGCCAAATATTTACTTCCTAACACAAACCCTTGCCCCGATGTTTTATTAACGTCTAAGACGTTCACGCAACATCGTCATCTCAGTAAACACTAGACACAATGTTGGCTTAATGTTAGGCCATCGTAGCAGACGATGGACCATCATTAAGCTGAGTGCCAGTACAGAAAATATTTGCATAAAATTTGCACAACGTAGGCCCAACGTCTTCGACGTTGGTCCGACATTGTATGAATGTTGTATAAATAGTTCGTGTTTGCTGTGCCAAATCTATAAAATGTCCACTTGTCCACTAATATTCTAGTGAATCAACCACCTGTATTATGAGATGATCAAAACGATATGACTTTACAACTGACACGTTGTTTTCATGATTTATTGTCAAACATTCCATTCATTTTAACCCTTGAAGCGCTACAGTATAAAATAAATCATTATAAAAATACAATTTCCACCTGCTGGAAGTTTTGTCTCGCTGCCAAATTTACTGTCAAATTTACTCATATCTCTTAATATTTGAGACCGAACATTTGCGAATCTTAATGCTTAAACACACATTTCTTTCCTAATAACAGTGATTTGAACGGATAAAAAAAATGGATTAAAAACGACTGTAGTCGTCTTTAGTGTTTAACCCTTACAGCGCGGGGATAGACTTTAGTCGTCAGAATCTGACGTCTGTAGACGTCAGATTCTGACGACTAAAGTCTATCCCCCCACTGTAAGAGTGAAAATATTTCTAATAGCCGTAGACCCACAACATTATGTATTCAAATGAATCAGAAAGACCTAACTAAGACATTTATGATGATTTCAAATTGAAAATAACCCTTTGGCTTCAATGGTTTTCATAAAAAAATTCAGCGCTTGAAGGGTTAAAGGGTTAAACGATGTACAGTGTATTATGCACTTTTAGATTTACATTCTTTAAGAATGCGGAGTTGCACCGACGTTTGCATATTCACATTATGGTTTTAGCGATGCATATCAAATTAAGCTAGATAACTAGTCAGTTTAATAGTTCAATTTTAAAGATTTTTATCGAATATTTACTCAATGGTTTGAGTGGTAACTTTTGTAGTTACCGTAATATATTAGTTGATATTGTATTTTTAAATTCTTTTTTAAGAATTTAGTTTTAAAGTTAGAGACGCGTTTTAATTATGTATTTCATCATGATATTCATATTTGACATATTTGAAAATACATATACAAATCATCCCCTTGGATATGAAAAGGTTTATCTGCTACTTTGTAAAGTGGCAGACACACCCTTTTATATCTAAGGGGACGAAATGTTTAAACTTTGACCTTTACCATTGTTATCAGAGGTTTGTCTGCGTAGTTTGCATGCATTACATTATCGCCGCCATCATAGCAGAGCTTCAAGTTTTATCAAAAGTCAGATCTTTAGATTATGATATTGTTATTCGTGTAATATTTGCATTTTGTGGTGAATGAATAAATGCTAATTGGACCTACTTACGTATAGATATAGGCTAAACTGGACCAATTTTGAGTGAGGAGGTAAGGATACGATTCGAAACCATGATGAGACAAATCACCTCTTTCCCAGCACAAGCCGTCGGCCCAATTTTGGTTTAATGTTTGGCCAGCGTCGTAGATGGTGGACAAACATTAAACAAACATTGGGACAACGTCTCGTGTTTGGTGGTTTAGTATACAATTTACCGAATACCAAGCAATTCAGTGGCTGTACTTTTGTAATTCAGCGTTGGGCCATCGCGTTATGTGTTGAGCCAACATTGAACCATTTTTAAATAATTACTAAATTAATATTCATTATTCGTTTTGTTTTTGTTGTGGTGAAACTACGTGCAACGATGCACATGCTTTAACCGTAACGTAATACTTCAGTATGGGATCGTGTACGAGTAATAGTATTGTATAACTGTCTGATAAACTATAATATAGCTGTATATGAATTAGAAAATGAGTATTTTTATTTATTTTAAGTGTATCAGATTTTAATCAACTTAGAAAAAGACTGGTTGATTCCATAATATCGCTGTACCTGATTTAACAACAGTGTTCCATAATATGTAATGACATATGTCTGGGCCCGTAATCTCGTACAAGTTACGATATATCGTAGGCTTCTGATTGGTCGAGATGGCCATCTCGACCAATCAGAAGCCTACAATATATCGTAACTTGTACGAGAATACGGGCCCTGACAAATAACATATCGTAGGCCCACTATTGTGTGTCTGTTGAAAAAGTGCAACTGTGTTCTACCTACTATATTTCTGCGTTTTGATTGGTTAAAAACATATATACACGCATTGCAGTAATGGTAGGGTACATAAGATGATAAATGTGCAACATAGATTGTACAGCAGATATTGTAAAATACGTTACTTGCATTCCCAGCAAACGCAAAGCATTTATCCAATGTTGTTTTAATGTTTTCCAACGTCTACGACACTGGTCCAACATTAAAACAACTTTGGGTTTGCTGCCCTGATAACATCGCGACATTGGCCCAATATTGGCCTGATACTGTTACAGGTTTCCAAATTAATTCCTATAAATAAATCGGTGAAATATAGCTTCAACTAAGTTTTAGTCGCTTTTCACCATTTGGAAACAGATTTTGACTAGCCTTAGATCTGGGCTGTATTCCTAATTATTTGAAATCCAGTCTGATTGATGCATATCACGTACTCAGATAATACCAAAACTTACGTCATTTGAAAAATTCTAAGAAAAATTAGGTTTAAAAATTATTTTAAAAAATCACTCAATAACGCGTAACGAAATTTATTCTCACAATTTGTTTTCTTTTTCCTAACAAAAATGTGTTTTTTTGTACACAAAAATGAGCCATTTATGTTTTAGACCATATCCACGTGTATAATGATTGTAAATTGTTCACAACTGGTAAATTCCTCCCACCGCCTCCAATCCTACACGCTGGTACATTGAATTTCATTCCAAGTAGTTTAATTCGCGTGCCACCGACTTACTGTTTTATTTATTTAAATGCCCCTGATGTTAATTTTGTCCAATGGGAGAATGAATGCTACGGTTAAAAGTCTTAGGTATTTACTAACTGGTAATTATCTTTCAAACCTGAATTTACCATTGTCATCTTCATCCACTACAAGCCGCGAATTGCTATCGCAATTCTCGACTTGTAGTGGATGAAGATGACTTGAAGTGGGGGGCAAATTAATAAAAGATTCAGAGATACAGGGTTTAAAGGGTTAATGTCCTCCTGACGGTAGAGGGTGCTTCCACACTACGTAGTGGGGACCCTACCTATGCTTAACCCTTATCTTACTGATCACGACTCTTGTCATTTTTATTCTGTTTTATCAGTCGACCAAATCACTGTTATTGGGAATGAAATGTGTGTCCAAACATCCAGATTTGCACATATTTGTGCTCGAATTAAACAAATATGAGTAATTTTCAACCACTTGAAGTTGTGGGTCGCGGTAGCGAGGCACAACTTCAAGTGGGTGAAAATTTAAATAGATTAACTTAAGAGGATAAGGGTTGATGCGAGCTAACAATTTTACATCATATGATCATGTTCAGAATGTTAATTATCAAAATGTTGATCAATTTTTTTCACAGTTTACCGTTCTGAGGATATGTAGCATCCTCCATGGTTTTCTTTGTCAAACGATTTTTTATTGTGTAGCATTATCTTGATTACAGTTACTACCAATGCTGGTTAACTGTTGGATCAGCGTTGCAGACGGTGGGCCAACAGTAAACCAACACTGGTTGAATTTTGTTGAAGGATTTTAAAACTTTATTGTTACAATTGAAAAACAGGAGGTATGTTTTATAAGAAACATTCTACCGCTTATCATTGTCCAGTTTACTGAACATTTTACAAACGCCAATTGCTGACTACGAATGTGATGCTTGTATGATTATTATACCTGGAGCAAATATTAAACTGTTGTCAAATAATAGTTTCCTGTTATAAATCAGCAATACTGAGCCATGTTTAACATACA
Source organism: Flabesymbios commensalis (assembly GCA_964017125.1). Taxonomy (NCBI): domain Eukaryota; kingdom Metazoa; phylum Annelida; class Polychaeta; order Terebellida; family Flabelligeridae; genus Flabesymbios; species Flabesymbios commensalis. The sequence goes on along the minus strand of OZ024911.1, from coordinate 32,807,444 downwards.
ATTGAAAATTAACCTATAATTATACATAACTGGCATTGAGTCTCTAGCCTAATGATGATATGAATCAGGTGTAATATTGAGTTCAAAAATTTTACGCGAATATATAGGCTAGCTTTAAAATCAATGTAAGCTTATAGATGGTTTTTTTGAAAATTTGCGAATTTGTTCAATTTTAGGCGTCATTTTTTATCAAAATACATCTATCAAAAACTCGTGATGTGTTGCAATACTCGTTAATCATTTGTCATGATTGCAGCTCTGAAAACAGCTAGCTTCATCTGCATGGAAATAGTTGCTCTGAAATATTAGATTATTAACACTGATAATTATGTACAATTTGTGAAGCTAATGTTGGCTTGACCCTTTGACTTCCAGGCCGGAGTGCATGCCAGGATCCAGATATACTGGTGTAGGAGTTCGTCAAATATATACTACATTTATGTATTTTTCGTCATTTGAAGCTGGAAATTGCGTTAGCAATTCCAGCTTCAAATGACGAAAAATACATAAATGTAGTATATATTTGACGAAAATTTGTGTCATTTTATGGTTACGTTCATTGACGAATGACGACGGTAATTTCCGTCATGTATGGTAGTGAAAAGGTTAATGTCTACGACGCTGGTCCAACATTAAACCAACACCAATGTGTGACAATCCATATCAACCCGGCGTTGTATTAATGTTGGTCTACCATCTGAGACACTGGACAAACATTGGTCCAACAATTGCCAATACCTAGTGCTTCAAGAAACGTGTAGCTAAGTGCTGATTTAATATTGGGCTGGTGTCACACGGTGCAGAAGCATTAGGCTAATGTTGTATGTTCGTTGGTTATGAATGCAAAGATACAGCTAAAGGCCGACATAATGCGGGTCAGCATGTTTTTTGGACAGTGTTAGAGATGTCGTTCCAAAATTTAACCCTTTAACCGCGAAATTATTCAATTGGAATTATCAAAAAATTATTCAGATTTGACAAAATGGAGTCAACTATTTACAAATAATGCTGATTTTTCTTTAACATGTTTAAAAGGTTGTATTTAATGTGCTAATAAAAAATAATAAAAAAACGAATATTTTCGGGACCGGCGGTTAAAGGGTTAAGAAAAAATCGTTACACGTCCTATGTATGCTGGACATAAAGAGGTAAAGACAGGGATCGAGTGATGATGAAGTGATGGCACAACGTTCTTTATTGTGAGCTAACACCAATTTACAACTGAGAAGTTAAAAGGTGGTAAATGTTCCCTTTATTAGCAATAATGACCGCTTTTAACGTTTTGCGTCATTTTTGTTTGCGTACTATCACGAAAACAGTTTTACTGGTCATTATTCTATGAAAGAATATTCGTTGCGGAGACCATCTCAGAGAGTTAAGAGGAATTATTGATGCCTCTGAAAACCTTTCAAGAAAAAAAAATAGTCTCAACTTTTTTTGCTGAACTGTCGTGATTTCTAATTTAGTTCAAATAATGTATAATCTGCTATTTTTTAACGCTGCAAATCTACTTCTTAGTGGATAGCTAAGTGAACAAAATGGGGTGTTCACTTCAGATCATGATGTCGATGTTTCCTTTGGCATAGAATCACTTTAGGTTCATAGACACGTTTTTATACGAAGACACAAGCTAAATCAGACCTCATATATGAGCTATTCACGTTTTTCAAAAAGGCCCGCCCAAATGACTACTCTTAAACCTCTTTTAGAGTAAAGTTCGAGCCATCTAGCTAGCACGGTTTGCCAGATAGCAGCAATATTAAAATAATAATAGCAAGAATATATATTCTTGATAATAGCTAATAGTCAGCCATTTTGAATATGGTCAAGTTCGAATTGCTTGGGGTGCATTCTTTCCTTTTTATGGTAATGGTCTATTTGATTCAGTTGAAATTTTGCAGGGTGCAAATTTGTAGAAAATCGGATAAGTAGTCGTTGAAATATACTCCGGAAGTAAGCGGTAAAACACATAATTGGGCCATAGTACTGAACAAAAAGTGGTCCAAGGTACAGTAAGGCACATCTATGCCCCTAAAGGTGTTGTGTGAAAAAAAATTGAAGACTATTGGACAAGTAGTTCCTGTGATAAGCTTCGGAAATGGAAACTGTGCACGCCGACGTCAACGCCGACAGAATAAAACAACATGTCTCCCGTAGGTACGGAAGGAGACTTAAGGAGATCATCAGTTTGATCAATATTTTAACCTCTAGAAGTTGTAATGACAATCACATGCAATAATTGTGATTAGTATTAAATATTTATCTTCGTGTTTAACCCCTAAAGCGCTGAATTGTTTCATGAAAACCTTGGAGGCCAAAGGGTTTTTTTCAATTCGAAATCATCCCAACTGTCTTAGTCAGCTCTTTCCGATTTATTTGAATACCTATGTCATGGGTCTACGGCCATTAGAAATATTTGTTTTCTCTTACAATGCGGGGGTCGACTTTAGACGTCAGAATCTGACGTCTACAGACGTCAGATTCTAACGACTAAAGTCGACCCCCGCGCTGTAAGGGTTAAACTCATGGTTTCAAACGGCTGCCGCTCATACATTAAAATAACGGTATTTTCTAAAGCTCTTGTGAAGATGAATATAAACATTTATAATATTTACGATCAGTCTGGGACAGATTTTTCGATCGCAGGCCCCTATCCACCTGGCAAAATGTGCCTAAAACTGATAAGAAACGTGATTTTACTCGGTTTGTGTGCACATCTTGATATATCCCCCGCATGGGTATGAAAGGGTGCATCTGTCGTCTGCATCTGTAAAGTGGCGGATCTTACACATGCCTACCCAGCAAACACCGGACGTTCACCAAAGATTGGTTCAGTGTTGGGCCACCGTCTGCGACACTGGCCCAACATTGAACCAACCTTTGTTGAACGTCTCATGGTTGCCGGGTAACCTCTGAAATTATATATGTCAGCCTCTCCAATACTGCCACCTGGATCTCACGCTTCTGATTGGATGAGAGTGAGGGCCAGAAGGATGTGTCAAATTGACGTCATCAAGGTATTCCTGGAACGTGCTAATCAACGTTCTACTAGTCGTCACATATATATTATTATCGATCCCAATTCATATTGAACTAATTGTCATGCATATTCATTAGCTGCGTAATGCTTATATAAATATAGCTGAGGAAAAGCATAATTACAGACCAGACAAATCTTTGGTACAAAGATATTTATAAGCTTTATGAGAGTCCAGTTTAGCGATCTGTGAAAATTGGACAGTCGACAATAAGTTGTGTATATACATGTAGCCTCGACTAAGTAGCACATTCATGCTACATATTTATGCCTACTTTCCAGATAAGGTACTCTATAGGCGATTATATTTCTTTCTTCTAGAGTTATAATTTTACCAGAGAATTATACATAATGGAGTCACAAACATTCTCAGAAAGCAGTTTGAATTCTAGCGAAGCTTCATTCTCATCTGATGCAGGACATGTGTGGACCACCGAGCAGATGATGGCCACACTGCCACCCATCGTCACGAACAGCCTAGAAGAGCAAGTAATCACCACCGGCCTGCTCTTATCTATCTGGCTCTATGTCAATCTGTCAAACGGTTCCCTTTTATACGTGATCAGGCGTAAGTACTCGCTTCATACACCACATTATATGGTGCTGGCGGCATACATGGTGCTGGACATCTTCTACTGTAACATGCTATTAGTGCACATGGTAACTGTGGTGATAAGCAACGACATTCAAGTGATGACTGATGTTATATCTCGCGTTTTCACGACAGCTACTGGCATGTTTTTCTTTTCTTCAGTGCATATAATCGGGCTACTTTCCTACGAGAGGTACTGCTATTTTATTGCACCATTAACATACACAACCAAATTTACCAAGACCCGCATCTACACCACAATAGTTATTATTTGCGTCCTTGCCTTTTGTATCTCTCTCGGTGTAGATCTGGTGGAGCCCAGGGTTCCAGCGGCCACCACCATGGTGTATCAGGCAACAGGTCTGGCAAGCCAAATAACCAACATAGTGTACGTTGTTCTCTACGGCATCCCTTGCTGCACTGTTAGTGTGGTAACTCTGATACGCCTCCGGCAGCTGATCTCAAAACACAAGGCCCAGGTTCAACCCAGTGTGATGAGTGAAGACCAGTCGGCAGTCTATGGAGTCATTGTGAAACCTGTGAAAGAAGCATTCAAGATGGTCGGCTTGGTATCTGGCTCGTTCTGGTTTATCACTATACCTGGCGCCATTATAAGGCTCGGGCTATCAGCCTCGGGTGTCACCTGGGCAGACACTGACTACAGACTCTCTCTACCGCTGTTCATTCTGTCCAGGGGAAGTTACATGATGATAACGATCTTCTCTAGTCTTCTGAATCCCATCATTTATATATGTGTACTAGCAGAACTCAGAAAATCTGTCTGGAAGAGCATCGGAATTCAACGCAATAACTCCCATTGTTAATGTTGCCTACTGAGTGTTTTTTTGTCTCTTGTGTTAGACTTTGTCACTGAATAAAGTGAAGCAAATTACACGGCCTACATGTATGGAACAGTGTTGTTTTATACCGTACATGGTTTGGAATGATCAAAATGTCAATGTGGCAACTTTTTAAAATGGCCCTTTTATAACAAGATCAGTATAATTATAACAGAATATTTCAATAATGTTTATATTATGTAAATAGTAAATATATTAATTACACTATATATAAAAGGATAATTATGGTGTAGAAGATTACCCGATTACATTTCCTGAAGAATTGAAAGGAGATGATGTAGGTGATGGATTTCACTATTTCTTAACCCTTTAACTGCCGATGTTGCATATATTCGGGTTTTCATTTTTTTATTAGCACATTATGTACCACCTTCTTAACATGGTAAACATAAAATGTGACATCAATCAGCAATACTTGACAACAGTTGACCTCCATTTTGTCAAATGTGAATAATTTTCACTCACTTAAAGTTGTGGATCGCGGCAGCGAGACACAACTTCAAGTGGGTGAAAATTCAGATTGAATCATTTGGCGGTTAAAGGGTTAAACCCTCACGATGCACCAAAGCATCATTTTGCCTCTCTGAAGAATTACTTCATTTTCTTCCTTAATTTTCATGGAACTGTTTTAATAATAACAAGGCATTTTGTTCATTTGCCACCCACTTCAAGTCATCTTCATCCACTACAAGTCGAGAATTGCGACAGCAATTCGCGGCTTGTAGTGGATAAAGATGTCAATGGTAAATTCAGGCTTAAAAGGGTTGATATGTAAGCAGCAACTCAATATGGCAAACATATATATTAAATCATAGTATCATAGTATGTGTAACATATGTATCTCCACAATAATATACATGACTCAGTGAATGTCAAGAACTTTGATGTCCTTCAGAACTTGTCTTTGTTCAGCTTCCAACACTGCCGTATGTGAACATTACCAGTTCTATTGATTAAAATCACAATGATAAACATTTTACCATCATCGCACGTATTGATATACGACACCACAAAGAGCTAGTCACCCCATTTACTTGTCTTCATCGCTATTATATATCTGAACCTCGTGCTTGCTTGTGAGTTGCTTCATTGTTATTACATTGAGATATCGCCTGCTTATTATATTGAGATAGCCTGAACAATCATCGCAGTATTTACAAATATCAAGCCAGTGCTGGCACTGGCGTATCGTATATATTTTTGATCTACTTTATGATGATCATCGTAATATTATGTATTTATTGGGCGTATAAGACAGGATTGTGTGATCGTGGTATTGTATATTTTTTATCAACACAGTTGTAGTGGTAATGATAGGTTAACGATTAACCCTTGTCCGGCTGAACTGTTTGAATTGTATTTTACGTCATTTGAAGCTGGAATTGCTAACGCAATTTCCAGCCTCAAATGACGAAAAATATTTTTATTTTTTGAAAATATACATCTTTTTAATTAAGGTATTAGACTAACTGAACATCTACCACCAACTATATTATCCATTTCAGTGACATATTATATGGCTTAAAATATGCTTAAAACCGTATATATCCGGGTGTAGCAGGACAAGGGTTAAGCATGTGCGATTCCTGTTTTAACCCTTATCCTGGTGATCAGGATAATTGTCGTTTTAATCTATTTTATTAATCAAAGCAATGATATTAGGAACAAAATGTGTGTTTAAATAATGAGGATTTGCGAAGGATAGATCTCAAATGAAACAAATATCAGTAACTTTCGCCCACTTCAAGTTGTGGATCGCGGTACCGCGACATAAACTTGATGATATGGTTTTGTGTGTAATAAGAGTTTACATTTTGTAGATATTTTGATAAAAGTTTGTAGACGTTTGTATGTGCGAATACAGTTAAATAAATTATTTTATCATTCATTCCTTGAAATTGTTGTGTCTGTGGCTGATTGACTACCACAGCACTAACCTGCAAGACTGGAAGGAAGTAACTGCTTACTTAAAATGTTTCTGCCTTTTGGCTTTGAACGACAATATTCAATTCTTCTAACTTGAAAAGAAGTCGGTTGGTGTATGGTGAATTTAGCCATGCAACTGCAATTTCAACCAGAGCGATTTCGCCCAGCCTCCAGTTAATTTCGTGTTGTACTTCCGGCCGATATGGTAACTATTTTTTTTACTATATTCATTGTAAATTGCAAAGCAAACGGTACATTTTGAACACATTAGAGTGATCTCGATATGTTGTTTGGCAAATATAAAAAGAACTGGACATGTAGGATAGCTCCGTAGATACGACACAAAAAAGAAAGTTGGGGACGACTGAAAGACCAGATTGTCTGACAATTAAATGCGCTTATATTGGCCTCGCGAATTAAATCAAGGTCAGCTTGGGCAACACTTTTCTAGAAAATGATTACGTGCCAAATAGTTCAATACACCATGCTGTTGTCAGTTTTCTTCTTATAGCTCGCGATCCACAACTTCCAGTGAGTGAAAATTATTCAGAATTGACAACATAGAGTTCAACGATTTTAAAATCTAGCTGATTGATGTCAAGTTATATCTTTATCATGTTCAAAGGCTCGTATTTAATGTGCTAATATCGAGACCGGCGGTTGAAGGGCGATATAATGTTGTCAAAACAAACTGGTAACATTACCATGGATAACATTCTCTGTATCTGTAAAATATTTCAATTGAAAAATATGAAAACAATTGCATTTGAAACATTTATTATCAGTAAAAGAGATTATATAAATAATGCAGCTCGCTGTTGTACGATCTATTATTGCATGTCTTCAATTGAACATATTATGCATAATTTCTTTTCGCACATTATACTGTAGACAATTAGTAAAAAATAAACTAGCTAATATTCTGAATTATGAAGCTACTGAATCATCAGAAGTAGTGAGGTGTAGGGCATGTTTTAACATTTATGTCATGTGCTGCTATGTAGGCTATGCCAGGCCATTGATATCATGTGGCGCAACATGTGCCTTGACGTTTATGGTTTTAGTGTGATTACCTTGCAAAAAATAAATAAATCTGTTTAAGCTCATGAACCTCGGTGAATATTAGTAATTATTTTCTTATTGCTGCATTCTTTTTATACACATTCTAAGGTATTAGTGTAGACCGAGGGCCTGCGACGGAATACTTCACCCCATCAGACCCATAAATATGACAACTCCCTGTAAGCCCACTAACTTCACTCGGACGTGTAATGTCAAATGGTCAAACAGCTGAAAATACTTTCTTCCGGGGTTATTGACAAATGACTGAAAAATAGTCGCGAAAATCGATCAACCTATTATCGACCTGATCAATCGAGACAAAGTTTTAGGTATCATCGTCCAAAGGAAAGTCCCACGTTTTTGATTGGGCACAATCTGTAGCTGAAAACTTCAGTTCCATGTCCTGTTTCAGCCACGATGGGGCTAAGTAAAGTAGACCTACAAGGCCAACCTATTTGAACTAGTATATCATTTGATCTTCATTATAATTGGTCGCTAAATGAATACATGAGTGAGGGAGGAGCAAGAGGGGGGATAGTTGACGTCGCTTTACGAAACGTTACCAGGCGGTGGGGTTTAAAAATCAGCCGAAAAGCGTAATTGTTGAAGGGTCCTAAACCCTTACAGCGCGAGGATCGACTTTAGTCGTCAGAATCTGACGTCTACAGACGTCAGATTCTGACGACTAAAGTCTATCCCCGCACTGTGAAGAGTGAAACTTTTTACAATGGCCGTAGACCTATAACAGGTATTCAAATGAATCAGAAAAAGCTAAATAGGACATTTATGATTTCAAATTGATACAAAACCTTTGGACTCCATGGTTTTAAGAAATTAATTCAGCCATTAATTTCCTACAGTGTTGTAGCTGTTTATGATCTCTGCTTGTGTGGTGCTGTGTGAGGATTATGTCGTTTATTATTTGTCGAGGAGTTGCCGCGTTGAGGTGATTTTTGTCTTTGGTTTGAGGATTTGGGGTGCTCTGATTTATTTCGGTCATGTTGCGATCGGGCATGTCCTGATCGTTCATGCGATCGCTCATGCTGAGATCGCTCATGCTGCGATCGCTCATGTTGAGATCGTTCATGCTGTGATCGTTCACTAGATTGTGATCGGTCGGGCTTTGAGCGATCGTTTTTAGATTGTGCACGTGAGGTTTTATGTTGCATTGTTGTCTGTTCTTTCAGTTTTGCATTTTTCAGCGGCTTTTTATGTTGGTGTCGTCCATTTTGTTTTGATATAATAGGTGATCTTTGAGATGGTTGTGACCTGGAGTTTGACCCTTGGTCTGATGATTTTCGTTCTGGTGATAACCCGCGGTCCGGAGACAACCTGGAGTCTTTTAGTGACTCGTGCTGTGATGCACGGCCATCCAGCTCAGAAGGGAAATGCACATGTGCATGTTTCTTTCTGGTGTTCGTATGTCCATTTTCTTTCCCGTTGAGTCCACCATCTAATCCATCTGCGGTTTTGTCACTTAATATGCTATGTAACCCGCTACTCGAGGTTCGACCGTGGTAGGCAGATGAGGTATTGGATGAGTGTACATCACGTGACTCTGTAACTTCCAGGGCGCCCTCTGGAGGCACCCTGCGCGTGTCAGTAGAACTTTGTCCATTCACATCAGTCTTGTTACTGCTCAGATTTGTAGTTGTGGTTCTGTCATCGGAAATGCTGACGTACACATCATGATTTGATGACGATGATTCCCCTGAAGTTCCAGTTTGAGCCGCGAGCTGCGCGTCGCCGGATGCTGCCTTGGGCGCGGATGGGACACCTGGTGGGTGAATACGATGAATCCGGCAGTTGGGCGGTATCACAGTTTTTCCGGTTATTCTTGAATAAATCTTGGCCACCCTGATATTATGACGAATGCACCACACACAACACCAAGCACATCCCATAAGGATAATAAAGAACACAATGATGGCGTGCACTATGATCACTATGAAAGGCACACTAAGCAAAGTCTTCTTGCTGTCCATGGAACATTCACCCCTCTCCAATGAAGACCTAAAAATACAACAAAATTACAAAAGAGATATTTTATATTCTATTGTTGTAGGCCTCTAGTTTTTCATGTGAAAAACGTGGACGTCATGTTTCTCACTTTATTCTTAATAATTTATGTAATCATGGCATGTGACCTGTCTGTACAAAATCTTGCACAGCGTGCATATTGTTCAGAAAATAAGATAATGCAATATTGTGAACAAATTGACTATGTCTGTGCTCGAAACCATTGGGAAATATCTTTATAGAAACCAAATGAATGGTGTAGGCAATAACATTTTAAAATGCAATTGTTAGAAAAGCAGTAAAAGTCTATTTTATCAAAAATAGGGCATACATATTTAACCAATTACATGTATATCACTATATACTATCGATGTAATAATAAAATATATAAAAATATGCTGTATCCTTTTTTTACATTTCTGCCCTGCGCAATGCGACTAATTACGTGCTGATTGGTTGCACAGGGTATTTGTTAAATATTGCCTAATATAGGAAATACGATTGAGTAAGATTGGTAATATATATAAAGATGTTAATAGAGAAACCAAGACAACAGATTGTGATCGCGACAACAACAACATCACAACGATCAAAGATTATCGAATTTTAACTATTCTGTTATTTCCTGTTTGGCATTCAAACACCCAGCAGACACGAGATATTGAGCCAATATTAATTTACTGTGGGTCATAGTCTGATATGCTGGCCCGACATTAAAACAACATTGGATATACCTGTCGTGTGTGCTGGGCAGGATTCCGGTGTCATTAATTATGCAATCACTACCTGATAAAGTATATTTTGCTAAAAAGAGAAACGTGATTATTGATCATGTAATTCCTATGTCGAAAATATATATTGATTAATTGCCACCTATCGTGATTGCAAAACATGTTGTGTTTCAACATAAACGCATTATAGCAGATTACGATTTCATAATGTTAATGTAGGCCTAATTAATAAGGATTCCTTCATCTGCACAATATACCTCTATCCTAAAAATATATTTGTGTTTGCCCTCCTTACAATGTGTACGCACATGCGCATACTGGCGTATGGCTGGTTATGCGACTGATGATAGCCTACCCATGTGGATTGATATTTGCATATTTTAAAACGTATAAAGTCACACTACAAAGTGTGCCCGATACTTCCATTTAATCTTAATAGAATGATATACTCACTTATATTCTGAAACAACAGACTGCAGGAGATTTTCAAATGTGACGCCATCTTTCTTTTTATCTTCTATGATCTTGTCAGTACACGTGTCTGTGATGACGTCACGAGCTGCGCTGCCCACTGACGTGGTGATCTATAAAATACAAGTTGACCTTGTTAACCTCTGGAGCACTGATGCCGACTACTGTAGATCTGGTAATTTCGCATGTGTAGATTTTTGCGAAATTTGTGATTGTGTGACTTTTTACGAAGTCTAGAATTCGCGAATTATCGATTTCGATGAGAGGTAGCGCTCATAATAATAATTTTCGCGAGATTTTTAAATTCGCGAATTTGTCCTCCTTGCGAAATTTGTAAAAAAATAAACCTCGCGAATATTACCAGATCTACAGTATTTATTTCTGTGGTTTTATTCGTACTTGCGTAATAAGATGCCATAACTGAAAAATATCTTAAAGAATATTTGAAACACCATAATTATGACTTAATTTTACAAATCCTAGTAATTTTCACCCACTTGAAGTTGAGGATCGCGATATAGAGACTATACACGGGACTATGTGCAAATTCACATTTACTAGATCTAAGGGTTAACCCTTACACCGTTAAATTAAATAATTTATATTTTCACCCACTTAAAGTTGTGTCTCGCTACCGAAGTAAGAATAATAAATTGTCCAAAATCATCAGAACTGTGTACGATATTCCAGAAATTAAAGTTGTTACGAATAAAGGAAATACACCTACAGTATTGGTATATTCATGTATAAACACACTCATCATATGCATCCTAGGATACTTGATTCAATGTGTGTAACGAATACGGAAATACATTTGAATACATATACAAGACAACCCAGGTACGTTCACAAACCAGAAGTAAAATTGTTATTATCACAAATAACTTTCAAATATAAGGGAGCTACCATATGGAATAATATATCTTCAAAATTTACCACAAATATTGTCGTAAATATATATAAAATAATCTTTACAATTTCACTGCTTGTCTACATGTATATTAAATGAGTAAACTGCTGATGTATGTATCCTTTGCTTAGATTGTTGTATATACAAGCAAAGATAAGTATGTGCAAATATGTTATTGTTTTATTTGGTTCACAGAACAAATAAATTGAGCTACATTCTTGTTTTTTATCTTTTATAATGAGTGATTTGGATATCGACTTGAGATAAATACGTCAGATTCTGACACATAAGATCGATCCCACACTGAAAGAGTAAAATATTTATAGTGACCGTAGACCCATAACACAGGTATTCAAATGAAGCGGAAAGAGCTAAGTGAGACATCTTTTATCATTTCCGTTTGGTCTCTTAGCTTATATAAAATTATTTCAGCGTTCCAAAGGTTACAGTGTTAATAGCGAAAATGCTTTGAACAGCGGTGGGTTTTAGCCCACTGGGATCGATTTCCTAGATCCGAAAGTAGGGGGCGGAGATTATTCTTGATATGAGGACGTGTTTTTCTGACGTCAGGTGGTAGCAGTTTGTCTGATTGTTTCAGCACATGCAGTGTTGGCGGTAGGATCAAAAGTTTTAGCCACATTTTTTTTCTTTTAGCCACAACGTAATCATGTACCCGGTATCCAAAATATTGGTGATAATTGATACTGGTCTAGTAGGCCTATTGATACAATTGCATCTCACCACAGAAAGATAATGAAGTTGAACCAGTTTATGAATTGGTTTTCATTTAGCGAATAGCCACAAACTTTATGTTTAAGAAGTTTGCACCATTCGAAGTTAGTTTTGAAATAAAAGTTTTCCAGCGGACAACCATGCCCTATATTTCGGGTTGTCCGCCAACATTTTTGGTTCACCGAACATTTGAATCCTCGCCCGAATTTTTATATGACAATTTGTAAAAAATTTTATATTAAATGATTCTTTTTTAGAACAATTTGTTTATGAACGTTTTAAATTTTGTGTGAACAGCCTTTGAGGCAATTTGGTCGTTTTTTTTAGGTAAATTAAAAAAAGAATCTCTATACCCACCCCTTTTTGGAGGGCCATGTAACCAGTTACCAGTTACCCCCCCCCCCCCTAAAAAAAACCTGCTATTTTTTACTTTGTCCTGACAATAGATCCAGCGAAATCAAGTAGTAGTGGTAGACAAAGATGTCATGACTGCATCAGTGTGTGGATTCAGTTTTTTACACTGACCATCTGAGCCTCAGTCTTGACAAATAATCATTTTGATTGATGACTTCACATTCCTCCTAAATGGAGTATCAGGCAAAGCCAAAGGGAATGTGCTGAGCGGCCGGCCAGACTAATTGCTCAGTATTGTACAGCGTGGTGTTAGCTCTACTGTATTTGAATGATTGCTTATGTCCACCACAAGTTCTTTCGTCTGCCGGGGCTAATATGTCACTGACAGTGACAGGGGAAGCGATTAATACATTACAATGGCCCAATGGTAATAAAATGTAAAACACAAATTATTGGATGCAGCGACAAAATAACTCATAATACAAAGGTTATGATACAGTGACATTATAAAAATCACATGATCAGTGTGTATAAAACCACATCATATTCTTTACAATGCCTTACACTACCCTCCAAAAAACAAGCTTAGCTTGCTGTGGGCGACTCTGGTTGTTCAGTTAATTTAAAAAAAAACATTTTTTTTATTTTTCTTCAATTTGTTTGTTTATTTTTTTTAAGTTTTGTTTTGTGGTGTCTTTCTATTTGCGCTTTAAATATGGCTAACTGATCGATTTTGTAATTTATTGGCTTTTAGTATCAGTTGTTTATCAAATGTTTTTCCTAAGTATAAACGTGCAAGATATTACTTAGTGGGCAACCACACTTACTGCAAATTTTATTCAGCAGTATAAGGGTTATCAAGTGGACAGACCACAGGAGTACGCCGTGGTCGTCCGCCATTTTGTTTTTTGTTGAGAATGTAAACAAACACAGTTTGTGTGGAATATAATCAATAATATAGGCTATTATTGCTATATTTCAAGATCGGCAAAATTAAAAGATTCTAGAAAGATCGATTGAGAATTTAAAAAATTAAATAAAGCCATATCAAATATCACATAAACGGCGGTAATGCCGTCGTTTTTATCGCGATTTTTACCGCGAAAACGGCTCTTCAGAAGTAGGCCCCCTAATGCAGAAACATCTCATTTTTGTCTTCGTCACTGTGGCTAATAGACATCACAATCCTTCGCCACGTGGCAAATATTTGGCGACGTGACGTGCGCCCAGCACCAACTCATGTACAAAGCATTTAAATTTAGACCCCAGCCGAGAAAGCTCTGTTGTGATGGCGAAGCATTCTGATCGGTCACTGATCCAGCTCCTGGCCAATTGAAGTCACACATTCACTCTGTCTCCTTCGGGCTAATTAAACTAGTTCGTGCATAGCCATTCAAGTACAAAATGTTCAACCGGTACCGCTTCAATTTTGGTTCAGCGCCTCATACTTCTGCACGAGAATTATTCAAAAATAGGCGGACTGTGTGTGTCATGTCCTCTGTTAAAACTGTACACGGAATCCAACAATTGCATACACCCTGGCCCCCGAACAGATTTTAAAAACTTTTTAAGCAAAAGTGAGGTTGCTTGTCCATGCATGCCACCTGATCATCATACAGGTCATTATTATATGATACCTCAATGTAATGTATGGAAGTTGGATTATTAGGGCATACAGCGATTTTAAATACCCAGAACTGATTTAGCCCAAAACTATATTAAAGATTACACTCAAGCACATACTTGCAGGTTTTTTTATGTTTTTAAAAAGTTGAATATAATGTTCATATGTATTTCAATCTATTTGTCATGGCAAGACATCAAACTGGCTTTATCTTAATTGATAAATTGATATAATTAAGTTGAAAATGTGAACCTTTTCCATATCCGATAATAAAAAACATCAAAAGAAAACTTAAACGCGCCCTTATTGTGATGGATGATACTATTTTTTATGAAATTATTTTTGTTAAATATATGGTACGTGGTGCATATTATACAACCAGTGTGCCTAACCCTTACAACGCTGGATTAACTTTGTAAAATCATGGAGACCAAAAGGTTCATTTCAATTTGAGATCATCATAAATGTCTTTGTTAGCTCTTTCTGATTCATGTTATGGGTCTACGACCCAGGCATGGACATTAGTCGTCAGAATCTGGCGTCTACAGACGTCAGATTCTGACGACTGAAGTCTATCCCAGTGCTGTAACGGTTGAAGTAGATAGATATTATAGTTTGTGGTCGATGTTCAGTGTATTAAATTATTCAATTTGGGATATGGCTATTTTCATAAAAATATACATTTTTCGTCATATGCTGGCTAGCGCAATTCCAGCTGTAAATAACGTAAAAACTAGCAAACGATTCAGCAACATAAGGATTAATGTTAGAATGGCCACATAGAATTATAGGAGTCGGTTAGCAGGTTAGGCTCCTCTAATTATTATTATTATTATGCATTATTATTTTATTGACCGATTTTGGGAATATCTGCGTGGTTAGATTAAAATACATACTATTGAATCAGTGTGTATAGTTTTGGGTGACTTAGGCGATGTCTGAGCTCATAAAATAAATTACGAGCCTTGATAATACAGTATACACTGGCATAATAGTAGGCAAACTATGCCCGTCAGCTGTATAATACAAATACAATGCACCTTTAATAAGATATGAGCAATGAGCATGTTTACTTGCTTGTTTCCATACGTTGCCACAACAACAACGACGTCACCACAATGTCCCATGCGCCATCGTTTGCTCAACTCGTCCGCCCAGACACTACGCGCTGTTCTGAAATAATAAATATAAAAATATACAGTAATTACTGTCATTTATAGAAGCCTTCCCGTCGCGTTGCGTTTCAACCAAAATTAAAACACACTCAACGAGACACAACGTTGTCCCAATATTATTATAGCATTGCGTCAATTAACGGCTCGTGTTTACTGGAATATCAGCAAACACGAGACGTTGACGTTGATGGTTTAGGACTGGGTCTAATTCGCATAATTCGGTTGAACAAGGCTGGTATTTACAGGGCTATGGTAGTATTGCAATAACCATGTTACTGCGGGCGACACTTTCAGCTATTTGCACTGTTTTATCCACAATGAGAATATTGACTGATTTTCTGATTTAGTAAATAGCCGGCGTACATAGGTCTAAATATGAAATAAGACAACAATTGTAAAAGTGGTATACGCCTTTCGAGTTCGTTTTAAACACAGACGGTTGGCAATGTCAGTTTTATTAACCCTTTAACCGCCGGAGCCGCTTATACTCGGGTTGTCATTTTTTTATTAGCACATCAAGTACCACCTTTTAGACATGTTAAAGATAAAATGTGACATCAATCAGCAATATTTAAAAACAGTTGACCTCCATTTTGTCAAATATGAATAATTTTCACTCACTTGAAGTTGTGGATCGCGTCAGCAAGACACAATTTTAAGTGGGTGAAAATTCAAATTGAATAATTTGGCGGTTAATAGGTTAAGTATTAAAAACGTCAAGATATTATGTAAAGAACTTAACAAGTTTACTATATCCAAGGATCGAAACATTGGCCCAATAAATTAACCAAAGGTCACAACCAGCTGGCATGTGGATCGTTATGTCAAACCGTACAATTTTGATACTATTTAACAATAATTGTTGTCTAAATGAGTAAAACGCGAGGCGTTGATCCAATGTTCTTTTAAAGATGAACCAGAGTCGTAGATAGTGGACCAACATTAAAGCAGCATCGGTCAATCATCGTGTATGCTGGGATGTTTTAAAGGAAAACAATGATTATATCGGTGCTGGACTCGTATATATCGCCCCCTTGGATATAAAAGGGTGTATCTGCCACTATCCAAAGTGGTAGATACACCCTTTCATATCCAACATGTCCAACGGTACTATATCGTCTGCAAATATGCTTCAAATCAAATCAAATGCCACTAAAAATGATAAAATTATTTGTGATAGATCTTCTGTGCAACAAATCACAGTAATTTGTGATACGACTTATTTGTACTGCTGTGGCTTTCACTTTACATTAGATTTTTTTCTGAAAATGAGGAATCGAGCGCGTATATAAAAAATGGTATCTGTAGCACCTATATAATTATTTTTATATTTGATCAGTTGAACTATGGCTAAGTGGTGCATATATTGCCAGACATATTCCTTCATCTACTTATTAGTGTAGTGGTTAAGCTCCCATAATGGAACCATTGTGCATTTTATGATTAAAGCATGAAACTTCCACCATTATTAGTACATATCCTGTAGTTTATTTTAAGATGTGGAGGTAAGTTAGATTTGACCCCTGGTGACCTCTAGAGGTCATTGACCTTGAAAGGTCAAAATATCTAATTGCGAAGCTAAAAAGTGGTGAAAATTGTGTATTACAATATCTATGAAATGTTTTTGTATTCCATATGTGTGCGAAATACTCTAAGAGACTCTTGGTAATCATACAAATACCATCAAGGTCATGTCAAGGTTACTTTAGGGTCATTTGAAGGTCAAAATGGCCACAAATAGTGAAAATATCCACTTTTAATCAATTTAAACAATACTAGTGGTGCAGTCATCTATTACAAAGGATTACTTTTGACACAGTCTTGGTCAGATATCTTTTCCACGCGCATTTTGGGAGATTGAGGGCAGTATCTAACCTGGGGGGGGGGGGGATACACCCTAAGTATTCCCCTTACCACACCCTTTCCTAAATGTTTAATTGGACGAGCAAAATTACAGTGTGCAGCAGCTGTTAAACATCAGTTTGGGCTCCCGTGGAAAACTATTGATGCATAATTGGGCTATGAAGTCTAACATGGGTTGAGATTATGTTTTACTTGGATAACGACGAAAAACAAGGTCAAGGTCATTTCAAGGTCATACTGTCAAAAATATGTAAAAAAAAAAATCAGAAAGTTCGGCAAAATACTTGGGTCATAGTGTGCTCCTTTGGCTCCCATAATAAAACAAGTGTGCATTTTATGATTAAAGTATGAAACTTCTACCATTATTAGCACATATCCTGATCTTTATTTTAAATTGTGGGGGGGAGCTAGATTTGACCCCTGACGACCTCTAGCGGTCATCTACATCGAAAGGTCATATAAGCATTCGCAATGCCAAAAGTGGTGAAAATTGTGTATTACCGGGTACCATATTTATAAACTATTTTTGTATTCCAGAAATATGTCAAATGCACAGAGAGACTACTATTATTGATAAAAATAACACCAAGGTCATAGCAAAGTTACATCAAATTCATTTCAAGGTCAAAATCGCAAAAGAATGTGAAAATATCCCCTTTATATAAATTTCAACGCGGTTAGTGATGCAATTAACTATTACAAAGACTGATTTTGAGATATTATTGGTCAGACATATTTTCCACAAAAAATTTCAAGAAATTGAGGGCAGTGTCAGCCTTGGGAGGGGTATCACACCCTCATTCCCCTTATTACACTTATTTCCCAATGATTAATTGTACGAGCAAAAATTGCATCTTGCAGCATTGTGAAACATCAGCTTGGGCTCCCATGGCAAAATATCAATACATAATTGGGTTATGAAGGATCATATGGTTTGGAACTGTGTTTTACTGGGGTACCGTCTGAAAGTAACGTACATGTCATATCAAGGTCACTTGAAGGTCAAACTGGCAAAAATCCTAAAAATATATACTCTCACCTACTTACAACTCCGTTGACCTCTTGAAATTGAGTTTTTATTTGCAGAATATGTATGATATTGATAATTTGGTGATAGTTTTAACACACAGTGATTATATGTCCCAATATATTATATTAAAATACACACCTTTGAAATGATCTTAACTTGACCTAAAAAGCACAATTTTATGAAGCCGATGTCAACTGTAACCGCCATGTAGGCCCCACATCGATTGGTTCATATAATACAAGATAAAAATACCCCGCCCCTCCCTTGTAATTGAATGTGCCTCCCCTTGTGTAGGATTCAAGTGAACAAGTAGATTATTACTGTTCATTGTCTCATATGCTTAATGAATGGAAGGTGCAATTATGTAATTATCACGGCGTGTAATACTCTGAGAGAGGGATTTTTAATAAGAAGAATTGGCAAAAGCATAATAATTTCGGCGATTTCTTGGCAGCCATTTTTATTTTTATTTAATTCTCAAAGATGAGAGCTCTACATCCGCCCAGATATCAATACAGGCGTGGATAATTCAAAGAGCAAAAACTATATCAGCCAAAACAAAGTGTTTTTATTACAATAAGATTTTTTATCAATCCCTTATAACATATACTAATCCGTTATAACGGTCTACTAATCCGTTTTAGCGGTATAATATTCCGTTATAACGGACTAGTACTTCGTTATAGCGGTAGAGTATTTCGTTATAACCGTCTACTAGTCCGTCATAACGGTCTACCATCCCGTTATAACGGTCTCGTATTTCGTTATGACGGTCTAGTATCACGTTATAACGGTATACTAATCCGCTATAACGGTATATTATTCCGTTATAACGGTCTAGTATTTCATTATAACTGCCTACTATTCCGTTATAACGGTCTAGTATTTCGTAATAACGGTATACTATTCCGTTATAACGGTTCAGTATTTCGTGATGACGGTCTACTAATCCGCTATAATAGTCTACTATCTCGTTATAACGGGCTAAGAATCCGTTATAACGGTCTACTATTCTGTTATAACGATCAAGTACTCCGTTATAACGGTATAGTATCTCGTTATAACGGTCTAATATTTCGTTATAACGGTCTACTTATCTGTTATAACTGTTTACTATCCCGTTATAACGGTCTAGTATTTCGCTATGACGGTCTAGTATCACGCTATAACGGCCTACACATCCGTTATAACGGCTTAATAATCTGATAAAACGGTCTAAAATTCCGGTATAACGGTCTAGTATTTCTTTATAACGGTCTGCTAATCCGTTATAACGGTATACTGTCCCGTTATAACGGCCTAGTTTTTCCTTATGACGGTCTGTTATCACGTCATAACGGTCTACTATTCCGTTATAACGGTACACTAATCCGCTATAACGGTCTAGTATTTAATTATAACTGCCTACTATTCCGTTATAACGGTCTAGTATTTCGTTATAACGGTCTACTAATACGTTATAACGGTTTAGTATTTCGTTATAATGGTCTACTATCCCGTTATAACGGTCTAGTATTTCGCTATGACGGTCCACTAATCCGTTGTAATGGTCTACTATTCCGTTATAACGGTCTAATCATCCGTTATACCGGTCTACTATTCCGTTATAGCGATCAAGTATTCCGTTATAACGGTATATTATATCGTTATAAAGGTATAGTATCTCGTTATAACGGTCTACTATTTCGTTATAACGGTCTACTTATCCGTTATAACTGTCTATTATCCCGTTATAACGGTCTAGTATTTTGCTATGACGGTCTAGTATCACGCTATAACGGCCAACACATCCGTTATAACGGCTTATTAATATGTTAAAACGGTCTACTATCCCGTTATAGCGGTTGAGTATTTCTCCATAACGGTCTTCTAATCTGTATAACTGTCTACTATTCCGTTATAACGGTCTAGTATTTCATTATAACTGTCTACTATTCCGTTATAACGGTCTAGTCTTTTGTTATAACGGTCTACTATCCCGTTATAACGTTTTAGTATTTCGTCATAACGGTCTCCTATCCCGTTATAACGGTCTAGTATTTCGTTATGACGGTCTAGTATCACGTTATAACAGTCTACTAATCTGTTATAACTGTTTACTAATCCGTTATAACGGTCTACTAATCCGTTAAAACGGTCTACCAATACTGTATAACGGTCTACTATTCCGTTATAACGGTATACTCTTCCGTTATAACGGTCTGGTATCTCGTTATAACGGTCTACTATTTCGTTATAACAGTTTACTAACCCGTTATAACTGTCAGACAATTATAACGGATTAGTCTGTCTACTAGACAGTCTGTCTACTATCCCGTTATAACGGTCTAGTATATTGTTATGACGGTCTGTTATCACGTTATAATGGTCTACTATTCCGGTATAACGGTCTACTATTCCGTTATAACGGTCTAGTATTTCATTATACCAGTCTGTTATTCCGTTACAACGGTCTAGTCTTCCGTTATAACGGTCTACTATTCCGTTATACCTTTTTAGTATTTTGTTATAACGGTCTACTATCCCGTTATAACGGTCTAGTATTTCGTTATATGGCATTCTAGTATCACGTTATAACGGCCTACAAATCCGTTATAACGGCGAACTAATTCGTTATAACAGTCTACTATTCCGTTATAACGGTATAGTATTTCGTTATAACGGTCTACTATTCCGTTATAACGGTCTGGTATTTTGTTATGGCTATGGCGGTCTAGTATTGAATTATGAAATGAATACCGAACGATGTAATAATCGGTTTTATTATATCATGGTGACAGCTGGGGTCTTAAAGCGACACAATCATTTTAGCCTGATTATGTCGTTTCAATTTAGCGAGAAAATTAGGCAGTCACGACATCGATATTTTGCAGAGCTATCTGACAAATTGATGTAGCCTTGAAATTAATTTTAGTATCCGGTATGTTTAAAAAATCACCTGCACATCTCCATATCGTGGAGAATTTGATTGTAAAATTTGACTACTTTCTCACAAAGTTTGAGTTTTGTGGTCACAATAAATTATAAAGTTGATTTGTGGCGGCCATTTTACATGTCAGTGAAATCTTGAACAAATTGCCTGTACATCTCCATATTGTGGGGAATGTGATTGTAAGATTTGGATAATTTCTGATTAAGGTTTTGAGTTTTTGCGCCCACAACAAATTATGAAGTTGAACTCTGGGAGATATTTTGGCATTATGGTAGCATGTTTAAAAAATCACTTGCACCTCCCCATGTTGATGAGAATGTGATTTAAAATTTCAGAAAAAATGACCACTAGTTTTTCAGTTATTGCACCCATAAAAATTAAGTGCCGTCTGATAGATCCCGGTGCGACTAACCCCCCCCCCTTCCCCTACGGACGTGTGATAAAAACCTGCTCACCACTTCTATTAGGATATTAGGGTCACTCTAACATTATATACAATTCAACGTTCTAACCGACCAGTTATAATCAGTATAAATGGCCATCATGTTCTCTCAATTTATTTGGTCTCAACTTCCAGCTACCTGGAACATTAGACTGGAGAGACTTGTTAAAGGTTATGGCATCAACGCCATATACCTATGGCTCACATGGCTTACAACATGCATCTATCTGCAGTAGGCCTATAGATAAAAATGTTTAAATTATCAGATATGGCTCACCTGCATATTAAGTTAGGTTGATGTAGATAGATGTGATTCTAGAAAAAGTGTATAGGGCCTACATGCCACCAGACTGAAGCTCAGGCTCCTTTAAGTGAGGACACATTTGAAAATCATGATAACAGTTTTTGCCAGTTTGACCTTGAAATGACCTTGACATGACCTTCAAATTGCTTTCGGATGGTACTCCAGTAAAATACAACCCCACCCCATGTCAAACTTCATAACCTAATTATTTGTCAATATTTTGCTATGGGAGCCCAAGCTGATGCTCTACAATGCTGCATAATTGTAATTTGGCCTGTTCAACTAAATATTGAAGAAGGAGCGTTTTAAGTGAACTACCTAGCCTCCTTGCCAAGGTTGTAACATCCCTTAATATCCTAAATGTGTGTGGAAAATACATAGGACTAAGGATATGTCAAAACCAGTCCCTTGTAATAAATGATTGTACAACAACAGCGTGGAAATTGATAAAAAGTGAACATTTTCTGCCAGTTTGACCTTTAAATGACCTTGATGTAACCTTGACATGACCTTGATGTTATGTTTATCATTCAAAG
>OZ024911.1:32679844-32779844 GCA_964017125.1 Flabesymbios commensalis | reverse complement strand
GTACCCCTTGATTTCCTGGAGTACAGCCACGGCTATGGTGTAGCCTGTACACGTTCCACCACACCAGGGACAGGCACAAGGCGTCCCGTTACACGCGGCTGTCAGGATGCTCTCCAAACTATCACCTGAAAATATACACAGAAAAGTCTTACATGGATCTCAGTAAACACCCAGTGTTGTTTCAATGTTGGCCCAGCGTCGCGAACGTTGGACCAACAATAAAACATTACTTGCTCAAGGCCCCGTTTTTTTTACAGGGGGACGTTGCGCATTGGTGGAGCGCCTGACTGCCTCGTCAGTCATACAGGCGTCCCGGTTCGGGTCCCGCTACTTGGGTCTTTTGGAGAAATATAATTCTTTCTCCCCTCTCAATGTGACTAGGTGATGACGTTAATGGAATTACGCTTTGGACACAATCTTGTGAAAAAATTATATTCTTTATTGTTCAATATGTATGGTCTTGTTTGTTTGTTGATGGCTTACTCGTGAATACACAGGTCAAAGTAGATTAATCATCATGATCATACGTTCGGGTGAAACTGTTGAGATAAGTAAATATAAGTATTACATTTCGATAATGTTACTTTCTAGTACAATAACGATTTTAAATTACACCCCCCCCTCCCTCTACGTCACTCCCGCTGTGATTAATACGCGACACTCATGTCAATAGCTAAACCTTCAAGGCCTGTGACATATAATTATGCAAATTAGGCAAAATGTGTGCTGTGATCTATTTATGCTAATAAGACAAACATCGTATGTGGCATATGACCGGGGTACAGGTAATTGGACACGAGGTACATGCCATATTATGTAGCGTATTAGTTATATTGCCGTTAAAATGGCCAAACAAATTACGTGTGTAGCGGTTGAGAGGCCACGAAACTCGTTTAAATAACATAACATCAGGGATAACATGATTGTGTGGTGTGCGTAAAAAACAAATGGCCATATATCTCTCTTTCTCTCAGCCATTACTCAGAAACCCCCCCCCCTCCTTCACTTTTATATGCTAAAAGCGAAACAACGACATTAACCCTTTCCCCACTAAGTTATTTTATTTATATTTTCTTCCACCTGAAGTTGTGTCTCGCTACCGCGACCCACAACTTCAGGTGGGTGAAAATTGCGCATATTTGTTTAATTTGGGACCAAATATTTGCAAATCTTGATGCTTAAACACTCTTTCATTCCCAATAACTGTCATTTAACTTTCTAATCAAACAAACTTTTCATTTTTTATTAGCACATTAAGTACCACCTTTTAAACATGTTAAAGATAAAATGTAACGTCAATCAGCAATATTTGAAAACAGTTGACCTCCATTTTGTCAAATCTGAATAATTTTCACTCACTTGAAATTGTGGATCGCGTCAGCGAGACACAATTTCAAGTGGGTGAAAATTCGGATTGAATAATTTGGCGGTTAAAGGGTTAAAGGTTAAACGATGCATACTATACTAAGACGTAGCTAGTTAGCCTGTACATTGATTTGATGCTGAATCGCCGCTCTTCCATTCTGTAATATATATTCATGAATACCAAGTCATCCCAGGTGCCAAGATAATTACCAATGTTATACTACGTCTCCGAATAACGCAAACTGTGCCCTATTTGCATAATTATGTGTAATCCATCCGAGGAAAACTATCTATATTGAGTACAGTATTATTTTCCTCCAAAGAGTCTTTGGTAGTTTTTGGTGTCAAGACAGCTTAATATTAAATTTAAAATTATAATTTTTACGTGTTTCACTCATGTGTGTGTGTCCGTATGATATATTTAGTAGGCCTACTAACTTTTGACAGATGTGCACCGAACTCATTTAGCAAAAATAATACTTTGTTGCATGGCAACATATAAATAGGTTCCACATGCATCTAAGCGAATTGTCGAAATGCTAGAAATTCTAATCAAATATTTATGATTAAAAGCATACAATTTACGAGAGAGATTAAAGTGTATTTATAATTGTGAGTGTGTGAACTGAGCCTTGTAATTGCTCTATTACAATATAACGATACAATTATAAAGTTTATGGTACGCAGCAGCACCAACTTATATTAGCAGCAAAATGACATAAAGAAAAACGTTTAGTAAGCAACCCGAGCAGTATACCCGCTCTATGATACAATTTTTTATTATTTTTATTAAAGGGATCAGCTCATCACCTATATTTAGTCACGGTTGTCACTCAATGTCAACATTCATTGAAATTAAACTTGTTTTGTTAAAGTTCTTTAGTCTAATAATAATTTAACAATACAAGAATTAATCATTGTTACTGCGCCATGCAAGTTCAGCTATGAAAATCTAATCGAGTACTGTTCTCGGGCAAACACAAGTGAAATTATAAATTACAAACAATAAAAACGAAGCCCCCATTATGTATTTTTCACCCACCTGAAGTTGTGCATCGCTACCGCGACCCACAACTTTAGGTGGGTGAAAATTACACAATTATGGCGCTGGAATTTATATTTACTGAGATGATCATACATTATCAGCTATAAAACAGTACCTGGAGCTATGTCGGAATACTAGTTGTCGTCTATGGTGTCATTGTCAGGTGGAGTGCTTTGGACCCATTCTGTTTGCATATATAAATAATTACTTACAATACTTGTATATCTAAACTGATTGCCTTGAGCGACGACAGTGATTCATTCTTTAAAAATCAATCTATTTGATAAATAAGCATCTATTTAGTCCTCATGGAATCAAAAGATCATATTATCTGCTACTTTGAAAAGTGGCAGATAACATGACCTTTTGATCCCAACAGCGCGATAGCGAATTCCCTGGTGGCAACACGATATCGGCCCAATATTGGACCAATACATATAACTCAATTCCGTCTGGCATATTTTACACATAGGTGCGGTATTGGGCCAATGCAACATGAAGGCTATATTCTGCATTGGCCGAGTATTGAGCCATTAGAGACAAAAAAATCTACTTAACCCTTTCAGCGCGGGACCGTCTTAATACGTAATAATCTGACGTCTGCAGACGTCATAATCTAACGTATAAACCATGACATAGGTATTCAAATGAATCGGGAAGATCTAACTAAGACATTTATGATGACTTCAAACTGAAAAAAAACATATTGTCCCCATAGTTTATACGAAAATATTTCAGCGTCGTAAGGGCTAACGGCTGAATACGGGATTTAAAGGCACAGTCGGTATAAATCACGTCCTGTTTACTGAGAATTATTGTGCTCTCTGCGATTCAAGTAACATTCGCAAACCTTCAATGTATGTATGAGAAGTTATATGAGAACCATATAACTGTATAATGACCATTTTTACTACAAATCCTCTTTCTTTTCTTTTAAAGTATCCCCAAATTATTTTTATTAGATTTATTAGATTTTTTTCTTTTTTCTTTTATTATCCCCAAATTATTTTATTAGATTAGACAGGAGTGTAAGTATTTGTGTGCGGGAGAAATCATTTTTTAACATATATTTTGGATACGAAAGCCAATTAAATCATTATTATTAGATAATACAATAAAAGCAATTTGTAGCCCAAGCTGCGTCTATTTTAAAATCAATTCAGCATGATTATGACATGTCAAATAAAAAAGACTTGAGTTTAATTTCATATACATAAATTTGAATAATACAATCGAGCTGCTTAATTTGGCTTACTTTGGAGAGAGGGGACGTGGTGATTGGTAGAGCGCCTATATAACTGCCACGCAAGTCATGCCGGCGTCCCAGATTCTAACCATGCTCATCCTACTTCCAGAGAAAATTTAAATCTCCTCTAAATGTGACTGGGCGATCACGTGCATGGGCGGCCTCGCCGAGTTAATGTTCAAACCGGGGGCCCTGGTGCAGTGGTTAAAGCTGCCTGCTTGGAAAGTCGGAGATCGCGGGTTCGAACCCCGCTCTGGCATCCAAGTTTCTAAGAAACAAAATGTTTCTTATTCGCTCACTCGTAAAGATTCAATATTGTGGGGAGCGCCCTGGGGAGCCAGGGCTCTAATTTCGAATTCTGTTTCTGGAGGGCAGTGTCATCTCATTCACCTCATCTTCCTCAGGCGGTTCTCCTGGCCCAGTTTAGCCTACATGTGCACAAAGATAGCCTAAAACCCCATTCATTTCATATCATTTCAAATCAATGTACTGACGTTAATTTCCGCGTAGGGCGGCGACGCGCAGTGCGCTCCAATTACCATACTTGGGCCAAAGTGGGCATGTAAACGAGATAGGCCTACATCAGAAATTACATAAAATGCAACCCATGTTATAAGTACACAATCTTCCACTTAAAGCATTTATATTTAATACAATAATTAGATAAAATTTGCGTTTGCGTGATCAGGTATCATAGAGGTGAACGTACCGTCATACTACGTGTGTTTATCTAAGCTTAGACCTTTAAGGGTTAACCCCTTTCTCGCCAAGTTATCTTATATAAATTCCACCTACTTGAAGTTGTGTCTCGCTACCGCGACCCACAATATAATATCTCAAGGCAGCTTTAACAAGGGAGAGCGCTGATCACGACGATAATCGTTTTAAATCCGTTTTATTAGCCGATTAAATCACAGTTATTGAGGATCAAATGAGTGATTAAACATCAAGACTTTTAAATGATTGGTGTCAAATTCAACAAATATCAGTAATTTTCACCCACTTGAAGTTGTGGGTCGCGTAGCGAGACACAACTTCAAGTGGGTGAAAATTTAAATTATTTAATTTAACAGGAACAATGGTACGTACCTCGAATAAAATTAGTTCACAAGAAAATGGCATCTCCTTTAACCCTTTGAGCGCTGTGTACGACTATAATGGTTTTATTAGCCGGTTAAATCACAACTATTGAGAATGAAATGACTGTTAAACATACATGTTTGCAAATGTTTTGTCTCAAATTAAACAAATATGAGTAATTGCACACATTTCAAGTGGAAATTTGAATAAGATACCTTAGCAGAAAAATGTTTTGAAGATGTTTGAAGATTGAATTGGTATAAAATTTGGTCATTTTCATTCACCGTCCCACTTAACGGTAAATGAAAATATGATGAAATCTCGGGGTGGTGTGGAGGGGGGGGGGGGGAGGAGGGGGTGAAGAGTTAAACTATCATAACTATGTAATCAGGGTAATTTGGCTGTAATAAGCATCCACCAGTCAAAGATGGCAGACATTATGTCCTGAAAGGTCACGGCCAACCACGTGATCAAATGACCTTTACTGCAATAATAGTAACTATTTACCCCGTGATTGCGGAGCTATTCTAATTGTCTGTCCCGCGAAACCAGTAACCAATTAACATATTGACTGCTGAGGTGTTCTGGGGCTTTTTACATTTCTCGAGATCCAATTTCCAATTTCAAATAATTTTATTGTGAGAAATGCCTCACTGCGTAAACCCCGGATAAAATGCGAATTCAGATTTACTTTATACCTGGGAATGTGTATTTGCTGAGCAGTATACCGATTAAAAAAGTGACTGCTGAATCACTTGGAAAAGTAGTTTTGTACGACAGAATAACATATTATGATGGACACTGGGAAATTTGTTCAGGGCAATGGGGTCATACATAACGCTTTATCTTACTGTACCGTGTTTCAAGTAGCATAGTAATTATAATTAAGTGTTCCGAATATTTTACTTTAGCCGATTAGTATGCCTAAGTGGAACCGTGTCATCTGCCAGATATATTTTAGGACACGTTTGTGCCCATATAGGCTAAACTGACCCAGGAGTACCTTCTGAGGATGGTGAGATAAATCAGATGATATTGCCCTTTGGGCAGATGATTTGAAATCGAGATCTGAGATCGAATAAACCACATCTTGCTCACAAAGGCTCCTCACGATATTGAATTGTGTTTATGAGTGAGCGGAAAATAGTGCTGCAGCAGACCCGCCAAAAATACGTTATTTAATGAGCAACCTTCCATGAAAAAACAACATTAGTTATCATATACCGTTGGAAAGCTCAAAATCTCAAGATTATGGCTAGGGGGGATAACAAGAACGAAATTTTGGACAAATCTGGCAAATTAACTCTTTGTGAACCAAGATCACATATTTAGTTCATATTTATTTTTTGTTATGGTCATCGATATATACTTGAAATAATATGCAGCAAACCATCCATCAGCACCAAACACATAAATTATATTTAACCAACTATTACTTAAAAAAATAAAAAAAAATATGAATTTATTATTTCAAGCACCCTTTCACTGCTAGAAAACACGCAAAAATGAATTATTGTCCTTAAAATTGTGATATTGTTTTCTTCATAGAGATATCAATCAATAATATGCAGTAAATATTTATTAATTGCCATAAAGTAATGTCTCTACATCTATTTGACAACATTTTTTTGTGAACATACGTTCATAGACAGACAATTTGATACCCAAAGTAGTCCTATTGAAAATCAGTATGTACTGTCTGAAAATAGGAATGCTCAAATACTCATAGATTTATTTGAATATGATGCGAAATACATTACTAAAAAACATTATATATTTTCATTATTTCATGTGTGTCGGAAAATAATAAAATAATAAAATAAATTTGCACACCCTTTGCGGACTAAAAACTCTAATATTTTATTAAAAACAAACAAGCTTCAAATTTAGATATGGTGCTGCAGGAGACCCACCAAAAAGGCGTTATTTAGAAGGCAACCTTCCATGAAAAAACAACATTTGTTATCATATACCGTTGGAAAGCTTGAAATCTCAAGATTATGGCTAGGGGGATAACAAGAACGAAATTTCGGACGAATTTGGCAAATTAACCCTTTGTGAACCAACATCAAGCATATTTCGTTAAGATTTATTCTCCGCTATGGTCATTGATATATAGGCCTACCTGCAATAATATGCAGCAAACGCAAAAAATGGTATGTCCTTAAAATTGTGAAAATGTCTTCATAAATATATCAATCAATAGTATGCAGTAAATAATTATTAATTACCATAAAGTAATGTTTCTACATCCCTTTGAAAACATTTACTTGTTGTGAACATATGTTCATAGACAGACATTTTAATACCCAAGTGGGCCTATTGAAAAATAGTCTGTGGTGTCTGAAAACAGAAATGCTTGAAGCCCTATAGATTTATCTTAATATGTTGCGAAATACATTACTAACAAACAAAAACATCATACATTTTCAATGTTGCATGTGTGTCGGAAAAAAATAAAATTATACAATATATTGACACACCCTTTGCGCACTGGGAATTTTTATATATTATTGAGAACAAATAAACTTCGAATTTAGATATATAGGTGAAATAATTATGCATAACTGAAACTGACCTATGTCTGTTTAAATTTATCGATAGTCTAAGTTAGCAATGCTGATATTAATTAATTAATTAAAGAATTAATTAATTTAATAACCCTTTCAGGTATGATCATAATGGTGTGTGCCGTGCTAATAAATAAAATATATTAAAATGCCGAGCCACACAGTCGCTGTAACATCGTCGTTTTTACGTCAGACAATGAATCTCTGATGGTCAGAGGCTCAGCAGACGGAATCTGAATATATAAAATATAAATTAATTACCCTTGTGTTATGTTGGACCGTATATAATTAACCCTTGTGTTGCTGGTGCCGTATATAATTACCTATTGTGCTGTCGTGACCGTATAAATTAACCCTTGTGCTGCTGGGACCGTATACAATTGACAATTGTGTTTTTAAAACCGTTATTAATTAACCCTTTCGTTGTTAGGACTGTATATGCCATCTTCCACCACTCTCTATGTAGACTAAGTGTAGAAGGAACACGGAAAGTTCCCTTTGTGCCATCTTACACCACACTAATCTCTATCTAGTGTAGGTAGATCACGCAAAGTTCCCTTTATGCCATATTCCACCACTCTAATCTCTATCTAGCGTAGGAAGAACACGGAAAGTTCTCTGTACAGTATGAAATAATTATTTTTCAACCCCTCTAATCTCTATACAGTGCAGGAGGACGAAAGTTAGTAGTTATAGTATTTTAGGGCCTTCAGCCCATAGTACAAAACAATTTCACATGTTATATACACACATAAATGCATAAGAGATTCAAATAAACACAGTACACATTTGTGTAGGACATATCAATACATATATATTAGTTAAGTTATTTCTTCTGAGTTTCTCGGTATGATATACAAATGAAGCTAATTTCTTTATTTTATGTTCCTCAATTTTTGTTAGTATTTCTATAAAACTGCTGTAAGATGTATATTTCGATTTCAATTCTGTATAATCAGGACATAACATTAAGAAATGATATTCATCTTCTAAAACAATAATATATAGTTCTTTACAGAAAATGCACAATATGCCATTAACAAGTTTGTATGTCGCCCTTCTTCAATTTGTAACATATGACTGGAACATCTTAACCTGGATAATGCCTATCTAAGTGACTTAATAATTTTAAAATTCAAATACCTTTCTGGTTCTGGATTCTCTATTAAATGTTAAATAAGTTGCTAATTTACTTATATTTCCAAGGTCGACAAACTACGTATTCTTAAAATGTTCATGCTGCTTTGTTTAAAATATTTCCATAAATGTATCTACATCACCAACACCTTGGCTAATCCACACAAAACTAAACCATATCTTTCCAACAGACATTTAATATGAGACGCCCAGGTTATTATACACCTCTCATTCAGAACTTTCAACATTGAATAACAGATTTTAGGATATCTGTGATCAGGTATACGTATACTTTTAAGCCAATATTTATTATTACGAGAATGATAAAAAAGTAGGAGCACGAAAAGTTCCCTTTGTGCTATCTTCCACCATTCTAACCTCTATCTATTGTAGGCGGAACATGGAAAATGTCCTTTATGCTATCTTACACCACTCTAATCTCTATCCAATGTATGAGTAACATGAAAAGTTACCTTTATACAATTTTCCATCACTAATTTCTATCTAACACGCATGGCTTCATCTATGGCATTTGGCACCACTCTAAACGAAAGTGATGGAAACGAGTGATTGTGAATACAGAATATATTATTTTGGCAGTTTTAATAAATTTCGGGGATAATCGTATGATTATGTATGATTAATTTGCTTTTTAAACAGTAGCGTTTTAAACAGTGTCCAATGGACCCCTTGATATCTATAACCTAATATTGAATGTAACTTTGTTTAAATCTACCAACAATTGACGAGAAGATATGGCAAGTAACAGCATTTCTGCCCTTAGTGCGCAAATAAGGCGGTTAAATTATTAAGCTCTTCATAAAAAAAACGTAGTTGAGAAAATATTAACCCATATTTCATACCCTAAGATGTTTTTCATAATTTGCAGATACGGTCTAGTTTACGTGCATAAGTTGTATTTTTAACAATTAATGCTAATTTGTTTTCGACGAAGAACACATTTTGTTAAAAGAGTTTAGATGACGCGAAGATCTTTTCAAGTAAGATATACTTTTTGGCAAAAATCAAATTTGTTTTCAGATATTTATATATGCGATATAGAATTTCAATAGATCTAATACGAATAGAACGACATGTTTGTGGTTTTGAATACAAATGGTTGTTTACATTAATTTTGGTGTATCTTATCTTATTTATCTTATTTTATGTACCTTGTCTGATCGAAATATCAATAACACCATAGCAAATTAAATACCAGCTCTAAGTGCTGAAAAAATGTATTATGTACGTTTTCAAACAAATCAAAAAAAAACGTATGTTGGAATTTTGCACACAAAGGGTTAATTTATATTTTTTCATATACTTTATAATTATGTAAGATACATAATTTCAATGTGCATATTGTAAAACTAATTGGGATTTTGTATTACTTTTTTGAGAATGCAATATTCTGTAGATTACGAAATTGTTAAAATATAAACATTTATTCTTTTGTGCTTTTGCAGGCAAAGAGTGACTATATTTAAACTGCTCTTTCTAAAGACCAGATTCTCATAATAATGATGATATCCAGTAGATATCATCATGGGTGAGGCGTAAAAATATCCCTACTGTGTCTAATAAATCAGAATCTAATTGAAGAGACAAATAATGGGCCTAGTATGCTGTGCTGTGGTACACAAATGGTCATTATTTTTACTTTTAATTCGATTATTTCTATAGTGAGATTATCTGAAGACATCTACAATAACACTAATGAGGATTCTTACAACATATTTAAACACATGGTTACCTGGTTACAATGTAAATACATTTAGAGCATTTTAAACTTCAATCATGTTGGTGCTTTTAAAGAGAAAGGGTCTTTAAATTTATTTTATATTTTTTTTCATTAGCTTCTCATTATATGGGATATTATCTCAACGAGTTAAAAAGCAAATAAGGATGCTACTATTGAATCTTCTGTTTGTGTTGTAAGGTATGAGATCCAAATATATAGGTCACATAATATGTTATACTATGGTGCACAAAGGGTCAAATTGCCAAATTTGTCCAAAATTTCGCGCTTGTTATCCCCCAGAGCCATATTCCTGAGATTTCAAGCTTTCCAACGGTATATGATAGGTGATGTTGTTTTTTGGTGGAAGGTTGACTCAAATTTTGGTCACTTCGCTGCTACACTAAAAAGAAAACAAAGAGCTTCGGGTGGGAGATTGTAAAATAGTAACCACTGTACCAAGGCCTCGTCGTTACAGGTACAAGCAACATAATGAAGATGAATGAGCGAACACTTAGGTAAATGAGTACAATCAAATAAAACTCTACCATCGTTCAGATAACTATTATTATAGTTGTGTACGTATTTCACATTTGTAATAATTATTTCAGCTAATACTTGTATTCACATCATTTTCTATTTTATCATATGCACTGTAATATACTGTTTATTTCACTTAGACTCCCCGCCTTCAATAAATATATATCATGATATGCGAGACATTACATATCATCTAATTTATCATGTCTATGTAGACAACTGTTCAGATAATGTTAGGAAATTTATCACATCAAAGTATGGATTTGTATAATTAGGTCACAGCGTATTTAGGTTTCACAGATTTGAAGATATTTTTAGTTCTAAAAACTGGTACCACAAGTCAAGTGTGAGATTGAGTCACAGAAATACTATCACAATTGATATAGCCTAGTGGAAATCAGCGCTCTAAGGGTTAACCCTTTTAGGTGCGGAGATCGACTTTAGAAGTCAGACATTTTTGATGATTTCAAATTGAGAAACACACGACGACAAGGGGATGAAAATTATTGTGGTTTGTCAAATTTGAAGCTAAATATTTTGAAGTCTTGCTGATTAAGGGCATGTTACAACTTCCGAGAGTACTTTTTTGAATTAGCAAGATCGAAAAGGATTAAAAACGATTTTAGGCGTGATTAGCGCATGAACGGTTAACCCTTCAGTTAAACGGCATGATTTAACTACCGCAATTCCCACTAAATCCTAAAGTTAGCATCATCCCAACGTTCTCTTATCTTTTTTAATGGAAATGAAAAATTAGGATTTTTTGAAATCTTAAAAGTCAAACAATTTAATATATCTTACAAAGCTTAATAATATGATCATTTTAACTTTTTGGCATTTCCATTGGAAAAGTTAAGATCGTCTAGATTTCTCTGATCACGCTGATGAAAAAAGGAGAGGAAAGATTATCCCAATTTTGCAGATTTTTTTCAAAATGTTAATATACAAAACAATGGAAACAACAAATTAAGATTATTTTAGCTTTCCTTTATTTCCATTGGAAAAGTTAAGATTCTCTTAACTTTTCTGGTGGGAATGGGAGAAGGTGAAAATAATCTTGACCCTTTTCCTGCTAAATTCATTTATCTAAATTTTCAACCACTTGCGGTTGTGTCTCGCTACTGCGATCCACAACCCCAAGTGGTTGAAAAGTACACATATCTGTTCTTTTGAGACCTAAACATTCCTCAATCTTGACATTTGAACACACATTTCATTTCAAATAACTGATTCAATCAGCTAATAAAATCGCTTAAAAACGACAATATTGTGGTGATCAGCAGGCAAAAGGTTAATATTAAGGTTTCCAGTGGAATGGGCCCCAGATAGTAAATGAAATGTAAATGAAAAATGAAATGCTGGCAAATCCCCACAAATTTCAAGCAATTTTTCTGGCATCCGCAGACATGGGATTTAAATTCGAAATTGATGACATCACACTAGTTGCAGAAGATTATGTTAAGCTCCTTGGAGTCAATCTGGATAAAAATCTAAATTACGACACACATATAAAACAGATTTGTAAAAAAGCTGGCAACCATTTAAATGCATTACAAAGACTCTCACCATATATCAGTATCAACCATAGAATGGCAATATTTCGCTGTTTCATATTGTGCCATTTCCAGTTCTGTAGCATTGTGTGGCATTTTTGTGGTATGGGGAACACTAAAAAGATGGAAAAAATTCAGGAGAGAGGGCTGCGTTTTGTTTATGGTGACTATACTTCAGACTATGATTCTCTTCTTTGCAAATCCAAAATGCCGAGCTTGAAATTGGGGAGGGAAAGAAACATTGCGATTCAGACATACAAAATTAAAAACAATCTGGCTCCTAGATATTTGAAAGAACTAATAACACCAATACAAAATTCAAAATTTCACCTGCCTTTGTTTAAATCAACAAGGCATGGTCTAAATTCATTTGCTTATATGGCCCCTAGGATTTGGAACACTCTACCTGAATACACACGCAATGCTACCTCTCTGCAAAACTTCAAGTCGCGAATAAATAAGTGGTCAGGTATACACAGAAGCCAACACAAATGTGCAAATTGCATCAAATAACATAGCTTTTTTATTATTATTTATTTTTTTATCATGTTATTTTAAACTATGTCTAGGATCTTAAAATATTCTAGGATAATTATTTAATCTATCTTTGCTTTTAATTATATTTATACATAGATGCAGGACGTCATTAATTTAATTTATATATAACGTAACTGTGATATTCATATTGTTTATATATATTATTTATATATTCATAATCTTAGCTCTGAGATAAAACCATTGTGCTATAATTTATATATATATAAGTATATATAATTATATAGTAATTGATCATTTTGACTATAATATATTAGTATTATTTATTTTTATCATGCTATTTTAACCTATGTCAAAGATCTTAAAATATTCTCTGATAATTATTTAATCCATCTTTGCTTTTAATCATAATTATACATTGATGCAGGACGTCATTAATTTAATTTACTTTTTACATAGTGTAAGCGTGATATTTTATTCATAATCTTAACTCTGTGATAAAGTCAATTTCCTGTACTTTACATATATAAGTATATACAATAATATAGTATTTGATAATTTGACTATAATATAGTATTAGTAGTAAAATAATATTGAGAAGGTGATATTTTTAATACAGGACTAGTAAAACCTAATATATTGTTTTGAATAGGCCTATGTGTTGCATACTATGTGATATTGTTAATGTTATTCATTGTTGAATTTTAGTACCACGGATCGGTCGAATAGCCTCAGGCTAATGTTTTATGGTTAACTGTACCATGCTGATTGAATATAAAATTTATCTTATCTTATCTTAAATGAGAACTGACCTTTTTTCAGATATCCATCTGGATCACAGTATAACGCGGGGCTGCTGAGTCCACATGCCGCGTGGCGAGTCCTGGGATCCGGGTAATCCTGAACGTCCCAGCTAACAGCTGCCCGTGAAAACCTGCGCAACACGCCAATTTCTACATCCCTACTGCGCAACCGGAAGTTCACCATGGCAGATGAGGTCCCTTCCCGTTTAGCAGAACTTTGAAGAGTTTCAGTTTGAGTCAGTACTAGACTGAAAGATAAGGTGTATATGAAAAAAAACGTGAAAAGTGAATTGTCAAAATTCCTGTACATTTCGAGATCTGTTTGCTCAATTTAGGCTGTATTTAACCAGGCTAGCCTTTTTTGGTTTGACAAAAAATCAGGCGTACATAGCTAAATTTCCTCTATATATCTGTGAAGTTATAAATAAACTCCATATGTAGGTAGCATACTCCGCTGTGAGGGTTTTTACGTTCAAATATTTTAAAGAAGTCGTTTGATTCACATCACATCACATGTATATTAATAATCCCACAGTAGAAATATCCTACACCCTCGGATGTTTTTATATCACCTCGATATCATGCCTCGCCTGACATGTGTGATGAAAAAATGTATACTCGTCATTCATTTGCAGATAAAGAGGACTGGGTTTAAGCAGTAACGTATAGGTATGACTGGCATGTAGGAGTATCTTGTCTATAGACGCTCTCTGTCCGCTCTAATGTAATCAAAGAATATAAGAATATCTACGCCTTGAATGACATGTGGCCACGCCCATAAATAGACCACAGACTGGTACGTACCCTACCCAACACGAGGGGTTCATCAGCATGCTGTTTGAATGCTGGCTCATCGTCTACGACTTCGGCCCAGCATCAAAACAGCAAATGGTGAACATGCTTTCAGGGTCAGGGTACGTTACAGCCTAATATGTCAACTCGGACGGCATCGCTCTATTTGTGAATAATTATATCTCAAATCTACACCTCGTGCACAAACAAACAGTACTAATTTTAATATATTTAATCACCTGAAACTACGTCGTCGCGCTGGTATGTTTTGTCAATGATCAATAGTGTGTTTGAAAAACGACGCGACGTCGCGCGTATGGCGTATAATTGATGTCAAATTGCGTGGGCAATCGCGTTTGTGTGTTTTACGCTTAACCCTTTAAGCCCTCACGATGCATTAAAGCATCATTTTAAATCCCATGAAACCGGTTTACCAATACATGGCAATTTTCTTTAATTTTTAAACCATATCAAGTCATCTTCATCCACTACAAATCGAGAATTGCGGCAGCAATTCGCGGCTTGTAGTGGATGAAGATGACAATGGTAAATTCAGGTCTGAAAGGGTTAATTAGGTAAATTAACATGTTCTCTAAAATTGTGAGCGGAATGATGCGTATTCGTGCAAATTCTGCATTGTATATTCTTTACAAAAAAAGATATGCCTACACATATATCTCTCTTCACCTTAACATTGCAGGGCCTACATAAAATCTAGCTCAAAATCATCATGATCATAATTATTTTAAAATTTGGTATTGATTGAAGCAGTTGCTTGTCGCTGTGTGCCAAGTCATGATGTGCTCAATCACTAGGTGTTCATGTAAACACAAAACATTTATATAACATTTATAGGCCTACAATACTGGACCAACGTCGAAGACGTATGGCCGATGTTGTATAAATGTTATACACATGTTTTGTGCTCACTGGGTTAGACTGCAGCTGCAACGTCACATTTATATTAAGAATGGTAAAGCATGTTCCTTCTGCCAAAGTCAATCTGTAATTGCAATTTAAAGTTTGCCACTTTAAAAACATTTTTCGCACCAAAAAACTAAATTCGCACAATTATAAAAAATCACACAGAAGATTTCATAATTATATCAATGCTTTCTTTCTATTATTAGTGTGGGCTCCTTGTGTGATTTTCAGTAGGCCTATTAAGCAGCATCTCTAGGTGATCTCAATATTATCTTTGTGATATTCATTTTGGTTTTCACAAAGGGTCGCTGGAAAATGTTTATGTCGTGTTCGGGCCGTTCAAAACACAACATAGACCTTTTCCGGATCCATGCTGAAACGGATGATTCTAGAAACTAGAAAGGTGACAATCTTGTCAGTTTTGAACGTTCGAGATGTACAACACCAAGTAAAGAGCCAAATTTATTAGCAGCTAGTACTGAAACCGGCATATCGTTTTCTTTAGGAGTCGTGTCCATCTTAATATACAACTCATATATTTTAGTATGATGTCAGTGAGTAGAACTGACTACGTCACATGATAGTATGTCATGAAAACCAACAGGCCTACAACCAGGCAGGCTACATTGTATTAGCAGCTGTTTACTGAGCTATAATTTTCTCATGAGAGAGTCATATAACTTGGGTTTTAAGTGTTCCATCCTATATTTCGTCATAAAGAGACGTGCTCTGTTACACTGACAACTGTTTGTCACTAATAATTATGTAGACCTACAAACCTACATTTTATTATTTTGTTATTATGAAGGTTGGAAAGTTATGTTTTGCCATGGGAGTCATCTTCATTGTTTTTCATTAAAGAAGCCACAATATATAAAAAAAACGGCAAAAAAATCTTGAAAGAGGTACATGTATCCAGAAGGTTCTTGTGAAAGTGGTTTTGAAGGTGGTCGGTGATGGTCATTTTAAATTTTGTGTTTTGCTTTCACGAGGGGTGCAGGTGCTTTTTTGCTAAATGGTTAGAAATGACGTGAAGTTCACCGTAAAACATTATCATGTTCCTAATGACTATGTTCAAAATATTATTGCAATTTAGTTCACATTCATGGATGACAATTAATAATGAAAATAATTATTTTATTATTAAAAAAGGGTTCAATAAATTATATTATTGGGCTAAAAGTGTTGAATATTCTTCAAAACTGTCTGGGAGTGCTTACCTATGTACTTGTTAAAATGGTGTATTTAAAAAGATAATTGGACTAGAATTGACCAATTTGCACCAGTCCTCAAATATATATATATGGCCTTTTTTTTTTTTTTTTGTAGTATTTTAAAACATACGCACAAATCCAGCACAGCTGATCATGGCGCGTACAATAATAACATCATTAAATGACATCATTAAATATAAAGTTATGTTAACCTTTTCACTACCATACATGACGGAAATTTCCGTCGTCATTCGTCAATGAACGTAATCATAAAATGACACAAATTTTCGTCAAATATATACTACATTTATGTATTTTTCGTCATTTGAAGCTGGAAATTGCGTTAGCAATTCCAGCTTCAAATGACGAAAAATAGAACTCCCACACCAGTATATCTGGATCCTGGCATGCACCCCGGCCTGGAAGTCAAAGGGTTAAAAAAACATAGTTATAAATAAATATTACCATCAGCTAGGTAAAGTAATTAATGTGTTTCTAACTTCTTTTTAAAAATATATATATATATAGTTTGCTGCCTTGATATCATGTGGAAGTTTATTCCACAAGACAGGTCCTTCTACACTAACTGCCATCTTGAAGAATTGAATAGACAAATTTACTGACCAATAAGGTTTACATTAACATGGCTGTTGTTATGATCCCAATCCATCGCCATCCATTGCTGTTCGATAAAATAGACTCTTCGGCTAAAAGAGTGATACCTTTTTTTATAACTGTCTATGGATTCCTTGACCACCAAACCAGTTAAAATAGTATATTACAAGAAAAATTGAGCTAAAATTGACTAATTTACACAATTCCCAATATTCTCCACATTTCAAAATAGCGTTTTATACATTCTGGTGTAAGCGGGACCGAAAAATATACGTGATAACTATATTTAAAATCAGTAGAATTGCCGGACTATATAGACCAGTTGTCTGTTTGATGGTTAATATGCCTGCAGCTACATCACACCATGGTACTGCTACTCTTAACCCTATCCCCGCTAAGCGAGACAATAATCGTTTTTAGTCTGTTGTATTAGCAGGTTAAATGAGAAATGAGTGTTTGAACATCATTTTTTCCAATGGCTGTTCTC
This sequence comes from Flabesymbios commensalis, assembly GCA_964017125.1. Lineage (NCBI taxonomy): Eukaryota > Metazoa > Annelida > Polychaeta > Terebellida > Flabelligeridae > Flabesymbios > Flabesymbios commensalis. The sequence goes on along the minus strand of OZ024911.1, from coordinate 32,762,240 downwards.
AAATTATACATATGAATAACTTTCACCATTCGTATTGCGGTAGCGAGACACAACTTGAAGAGGGTAAAAAAATAAATTAGATTACTTAGCGGGTAAAAGGTTAATACTGTGGGCCGTAATAACGGTTGGATACATTTATATGACAGTGAACAAAAGTGATTGTTTATATTATCGTATAAAGATAACTTTATCACAATATCAGCACATGACTTGACTGTTTGTTCATCTATTCACGTATAAGGATGACCAATGGTAATTCTCCCAAACGCAACATCTGTCTGCTGACACGGACTAAATTTTGTCTAATATTATTTTCTGTTGGAGTGATAATATTACATTTTAATAGTCAGATATTCAACAAAAGCGTATTTGACATGTCAAAATGCATTCCACCACAACATGGGAGATTATGTTCGGGAGATAAGCCACTGTGTTCCAGCTCTATCCTTAAGGATTACATCAGGACGCACGATTTCTTTCCAGAACATGGAACATGGATTATGAAAAATGCACAGCCTGTCAGCTGGATTCCTGAATTGTGTCACTTTAGCACTAGTCGTTTACAAGAAAAAATCTTGCAATGTATTGAATCAAAGGAATTGGACAGTTTTCTAATCTTGGGTGATTCCAATGGTTTGCGTTATGCAAAGGCACTAGTCAAATTGTTATCTCTAGAAAACAAGACTGCATGTAGGACAATACGAAGAGAAGGACTTGCATCTTTTAAGCCCGATATCAAATATTTTACCAACAGGCATCAAATTGAACTAACAGACTTTCTTTTTCATAGCAGAGATTGCAGTGGATGTAAAAGTAAAATGACAGAATGTTCTTTGAATGGAAGAAAAATAAAAGTAGATTATGTAGGCATGGAGTTTGTTCTGGATACGGAAATAACAACTTATCGTAATTTTCATGACGAGAAGTCTTGTAAACCAGGCCAACAATGTTTTCAATCCAACACGTATCAGGAGATGATTTTCAGCGAGTACCTGAAACATCAATATCCTGACGTCATTATGTTGTTTCAAAACAGCCATGATCGCATGCGGAAAAGCTTGGCAGTGTTTGATGCAAATATCAATTACCTTGTAAAATTGTTGGAAAATGTCGTTCCCCTGAATACAACAGTAGTTTGGCTGTCAGAGGTAGAAGAGTACCTTCCTAAAAAGAAGGCTCTCTGGAGAAACGTAACATTCGAAGGTGGGTTTAACAACAGTGAACATATTCATGAAATCAACAAACGACTCTTCAACGCCATAAAGCCAATCGTGGGGAAACCAAACAGCAACATGCATGGATTTTTTGACCTTCAGAAGCTATCTCATACAGTGTTGCCATATTGGAGTAAGGATGGAGTACATGTCAATCCTTCTTGGTATAGAATCATTGTGAGTTACATAATGCAGACATTGTGTGCATAGACAGAAACTTATTTCACGTAACCAAAATGTTCTAGACTTTGATAAAAAGTTGCAAAACAGCCGCCAAAAAACGGCTTGATACAGACATTATAGTACGCCAGTTTAGCAAAAAATGTGCAGACTATACAACAAAGTGATAAATTTTAAGTTTATATGCCTTATTATTTTTTCATAAGATACTATGAAATAATAAAATAACATGCATGGCGGAATATTGGCATAATGGCCGCCATTATGATTGTGAATAGTCGATAGTTAGAGCCAGATTTACTATTTATGTTTGCATAAACCCTTTTTTACAGTTGAAGACAAGCACTAGTCACATTTACAACCCATGACATAATTTGTTGTAGTGTTGTATTCAGATATTTATTTCAATGGCGGCCATCTTGAATGATCGCCACACAATGTAGTAACTTTTGAACGGATAACATAGAAAGGAGCAATAACTCTTTTCTATAGGCATAGGGTACGCTGATGTCGAATATTACATAATTTTCACTATTGGGTGATGGTTTATTGATTTAAAGACCAATTTATGTTGAATATATAAACAAATAGTGTGAAAAGGGGTGATATATCACATTTTAATTTTAAGTCTTGTCCTATTTTTTGGCTTGTTATATTAATAATTGTACGTAATTTAATTTCAGAATGTAAAGTAATTATCCTATGAGTTGGCAGCACAATGTCGGGACATGGCATTATAATGTAAAATATGACATTGATGTTGGGATGCGACACAAAAATGTTAGCTTAATCCTATATGTCAGTACAGTAGAGGTGGTCTCCTGAGTGAATTTGGCCATTACTTAAGCCCCATTATAATATTTTTAGAATGATTAAATATAAGAATTAAAATACATAAAATTGTATTTAAAAAACTGTATTCTTGACCACCACGTGTTTTGAGAGCATGGAAGCTTGAAGGTGTGACTTTACCAATTATCACCATTTGTGGACATGAATCAATTAAACACTTGAATATTCGCTGGAGCTATAGTTAAACAATACAGTATTATCATAAGATTAATAAGTAGGGCTGTTTTCTAATTACTGAGAGTGATCAATGCATACAAATATAAAATGCGTCGGCCACGTAATCGGAGTGTTTTGTTTTGGTGGCCAGGCATGTGTGAACGCGCAACTCCACTAATCAACACCATTTGGGGCAAAATACTGGGCCCGCATTTTTGTTAAAGTTTCGATCTTTCGTAACTTGTACAATAATACGTATTTTTGTAAAAGTTTCGATCTATCGTAACTTGTACAAGAATACGGGCCCTGCTGTGCAAAGTTGAGAACAATAGGCCTATCTCTATTTTGGCTTTGCGCTGTAGGATAGTGGTTGGAAGGGAATACAGGTACAAATCAGTTCTATGTCTACGGTAGAATTAAAATTTCATGATATGAATAACTAAGGTAATCAATAATACTATAATGCTGGTAAATGCCACTATAGTAATAGGATATAACAAAAAAATGTCAGGAGGTCGCATTATAATACAAGGATATGGCTTTAAAAAGTGAGGTTATGCGATTATATTTCCAGAACATGACATCATGATGTTGCTATATCAAACAATAATGACATCATTGTTGACATAATATAAAGATATGACAATATGATGTCATGATATGTCATTATGAGGGTGGAATATGCGAAAACAATGTCTAGATATGACGTTGCACTGCCTGAAATTGACATTACAGTGTCTAATAATGATATATCAATATAGGAATATGACATTATCATGACAGGATTCGTTTTTTGCAATTTAATGTGAGATATTTTATTATTGAAATATGATATTATGGTGACCGCATATACAAATATAAGGGCAAAATACCAGCATAAGACATTATAATATCAAGATTCTGCATCATAATGGTAATGATATTACCGATCGACGGCCATAAATAGCTCTGTCAACACCTCCTGCAAGATGTGTGTCTACGAAATTGCATATTCATGTATATCTATATTTATATTAATACGTGATAATGGAAAAAAGAATATGGCCAGTATCCACACAAGCGGGGGCTTATGAATATGCAAAAATTCACACACCTGCACCTTGCCCATAACAAACCACACTATACAATATGAACAAGGAATTACAATGTACGATACTGTACTTGGACATAGTTTATGGTCATCACCCGCACAAGTGCAAGGGTATAAATATGAAAGTATTCGCACACATACACCTTGCCCATAATAAACCACATTTAACAATACCTATTATATTTGTATATTAATTAGCAAGGATATTATTTCATTATTGCTATGTATACACGTATGTATTTAATGAAACCTGAATTAAAGGAGCAGGAGTGATATCTTAGTCCAGAGTTCTTCCTAGTAATAAGCTACGATGGTCGGCAGTATGTCTACGCCCACCGTGAATATCACATCATGCTTGTTAAGTTTCTCTGAGTGTTATCTGGTTCTTTCACACTTGTGCTAATATAACACTGCGGTGTTAAAAGTTTGGATCTGCCACAAGTAAGTCAGACAGTGTTGTTAGAACTCATCCGCAATATCCGATTCCACAAAGGGTCCCTTTAATCTTTAGAATTTTGAAAAATCGGAGGATGGAAGTTATAATTCTCAAACACTTGATCTGGTTATAACAATCCCAGTGATTCGTAGTTAAGACGTGAATTATATTGATGATACGTAAGGCAATGCTTTAAGTTTCCCATTCTGAGTCCTGGGGAGGGGTGGTTGGCAGAAATAAATTTCTCAGGTCCTTTTAACTGATTGGTCAAAATTCCACGAGTAATTCAATCACACGATAGTGCCAGCTACTTGCTAATGTTAAATTCGTAACTTGTAAGACACTGTTGCCGACAAAGTCCTTCATAGCCCTAGCTGGCTATGGTGGAGTCCGAACTACAATGAATTGGAATTTTATTGGAGAATCAAAAGGCCGACAATAAATGAAATAAAATGAATCGGGCTTTAGGCCACCTTTGTGCATATATAGGCTAAACTGGGCCAGGAAAACCTCCTGAGGATGGTGAGATGATTGAGATGACACTGTCCTCCAGACACAGGATTCGAAATTCGAGCCCCGGCGGTCTGAGGCCGAGCCCGCTACCTCTCGGTCACGGAGGCTCCCCACAATACTGACGTTCACACGTGGATGGGGAAGAAACATTTTTATGTTTCTTTCAACCGCCAAAACCGGGAACCGAACCCCGAACTCTGGCGTGAAAGGCAGCGGTGCTAACCACTACCCTAGGGCCCCCGCCCAGGCCGACAATAAAGCCACCAGCCAACATCCCATTCGGGGAAAATATTCCAATTTAACCCTAAGGCGCTACATTGAAAAATTAATTTTCATCCACTTGAAGTTGTGTCTCGCGACCGCGAGCCACAACTTCAAGTGGGTAAAAATTACCCATATTTGCCTAATTTGAGACGAAACGTTTGCAAATCTTGATGTTTAAACACACATTTCTTTTCCAATAACTGTGATTTGATCGGCCAATAAATCAGATTAAAAACGACCTGGGCTTTAGTGATCACTAACGAGATGCATCGAATATCAAAGCCCCGGTAAGCGCAAGAATTAAAAAGGCTTAAAAAGAAACATCACAAACGATGTCAATCTCCCAGGTGTAGCATCATCCATGATTCAAAATGCGAACCCTGACGGTCTGAGCCCGAGCACGCTACATCTAGGTCACAAAGGCTGTCCACAATACTCGATTAATTACGAGTGATCTTGAAAAACTTTTTAACTGGACACCAGCGCAGGGGAATCCTTGAGGACCCATGCTCAGCCTACCTTAAGCGCACACCCGTGGCTTTATGTGGGTATTTTTATTGTTAGACACATATTATTAACATTGCAGGCCTAATATAACCCTGGGATGGACGCTTCATGAACAGATTCTGATGGTCGCCTCTACGGGTCGATTTCCTCCCTATCATGAAGTCGGATAATGAAGGAAAGTAGGCCTAATACGCAGGCCTAACGGTCCTTGGCAAATGATCTCGGTCATCGCTACTCTATTCGAATGAATTCCGAAAACCCAAAGCCATATGATTTGACACCAAGATCCAGCCTCTATAGCAAATTTAACTCAATATACATGATATAGGGGCCTAATTCCAAAAAAAAAATATATTTTTACTAAAGTGGCATAGCGGCCATTCAGAATTTCGTAAATAATATTTCAACGGCTCCCGATGGTGTTTTTCGATGACGGTCTCTAAATCTATCAGAAACAACTAAACACCAGCTATGCCAGAAAGCTTTCTTTCAATTTCCAATACAGTAATTAATATGCTGACAGAAATGTCACAGCAATGTGGATGCGAGCGAGGTTGATCAGTGTTGATGGGGAGAATAATATTTATTAGGATTGCCACATTGGTTCACCAGATGGCAGTTGCTGTTGTATCATTCACCAGGTGGACCTGGAAGCACATTGATAACAACTACACTATTACGTGATTATTCAGTGACTATTACGTGATTATTCACCATAGACTTGCAGCTCCAAGCCATCTTACACAATATTGGTATAATTTTGAGCTATGGAACAACTAAGTTGGACTGACTGACTGACTGACTGAGTGAGGCTGATTGACTAGACTGACTGACTGAATGACTGACTGACTGACTAACTGACTCATGAATTAGTCACAACTAGGCTACACCATGTCAATCACATCGTATGTACCTGCCCCCGGATTCCTTTCAGCAAATACGGAACGTTGAACCAATGTTAGGTTAATGCTGGCCCGTCGTCTGCGGGCCTAACATTAACCTACATCGGTTCACCACCTCGGTCAACTTCATAGTTTAATATCAATAATAAAATGTTTATAAAAGTCTTCGCAGTTACTGTGATTTATCATATATACAAATGTGTTCGAATATGGTAATACTTAACCTTTAACCCACTAAGCACGACTATAGGCGTTCTTAGTTCGGTTTAGTACCCAATCAAATCACTATTATTGGGAACAAAATGAGCGCTTACAAAACAAGATTTGCAAATGTTTCTACTCAAATTAAAGAAATATGAGTAATTTTCATCCACTTGCAGTTGTGTGTCGCTGTAGCGAGACACAGCTTCAAGTGCGTGAAAATATAAATAAAATAACATAGCAGGATAACGGTTAAAAGTGATCGTTTAGTTTTGGCTGACCCTTCAAGCTCTCATAATGCATCAGAGCTTCATTTAGGATGAAAACTTATTAAATTTCCTAAACAAGTTTATCACCTCTCATTTATCACCCATTTCAAGTCATCTTTATCCACTAAAAGGTGAGAATTGCGACAGCAATTATTCGCGAGCAATTAAAGGGTCAGATTTTAGGACTTTTCACGAAATTTAGAATTCCCGAATTTTCATTTTTCTTTAGTAGCGCTATTATAATTATAATTTTTGCGTGATTCTTGAATTCGCGAATTTGTCCTCCTCACGAAATTCCCGAAAATTAAAACCTCGCGAATATAACCAGATCTACAATATTACACAATAAAAAACCTAATGGAAATATAAAGTCGACACAAGCACGCAAGTATATAATTGTAGCCCTATGCACAGACAGGAATAAAAATACTATGTATATTACCTAACCATTCGGAAAAAAATTGTTTCTTTTAATGATATATTATTAATGATATAATTAAATTAAATGATATATTTAAACATAATTATAGAGATAAACACTCATTTTTTTTAAAAGATATAGAAATTTTAAAAATAAAAGATCCGTCTGTAGATTTAAAACAGTAATAAATCCGTAAAAAATGGAGAAATCCTTTACGCAGAATGGATAAGCCTATGTAGTTGAAATATATTAATCAACACTAATAATATAACGAAGTATAAGACATATTTTACAAAGAAACAATGTTGGTTTAGTGCAAAGTATATCATTTTTATAGACACTGTTGCCGACAAAGTCCTTCATAGCCCTAGCTGGCTATGGTGGAGTCCGAACTACAATGAATTGGAATTTTATTGGAGAATCAAAAGGCCGACAATAAATGAAATAAAATGAATCGGGCTTTAGGCCACCTTTGTGCATATATAGGCTAAACTGGGCCAGGAAAACCTCCTGAGGATGGTGAGATGATTGAGATGACACTGTCCTCCAGACACAGGATTCGAAATTCGAGCCCCGGCGGTCTGAGGCCGAGCCCGCTACCTCTCGGTCACGGAGGCTCCCCACAATACTGACGTTCACACGTGGATGGGGAAGAAACATTTTTATGTTTCTTTCAACCGCCAAAACCGGGAACCGAACCCCGAACTCTGGCGTGAAAGGCAGCGGTGCTAACCACTACCCTAGGGCCCCCGCCCAGGCCGACAATAAAGCCACCAGCCAACATCCCATTCGGGGAAAATATTCCAATTTAACCCTAAGGCGCTACATTGAAAATTTAATTTTCATCCACTTGAAGTTGTGTCTCGCGACCGCGAGCCACAACTTCAAGTGGGTAAAAATTACCCATATTTGCCTAATTTGAGACGAAACGTTTGCAAATCTTGATGTTTAAACACACATTTCTTTTCCAATAACTGTGATTTGATCGGCCAATAAATCAGATTAAAAACGACCTGGGCTTTAGTGATCACTAACGAGATGCATCGAATATCAAAGCCCCGGTAAGCGCAAGAATTAAAAAGGCTTAAAAAGAAACATCACAAACGATGTCAATCTCCCAGGTGTAGCATCATCCATGATTCAAAATGCGAACCCTGACGGTCTGAGCCCGAGCACGCTACATCTAGGTCACAAAGGCTGTCCACAATACTCGATTAATTACGAGTGATCTTGAAAAACTTTTTAACTGGACACCAGCGCAGGGGAATCCTTGAGGACCCATGCTCAGCCTACCTTAAGCGCACACCCGTGGCTTTATGTGGGTATTTTTATTGTTAGACACATATTATTAACATTGCAGGCCTAATATAACCCTGGGATGGACGCTTCATGAACAGATTCTGATGGTCGCCTCTACGGGTCGATTTCCTCCCTATCATGAAGTCGGATAATGAAGGAAAGTAGGCCTAATACGCAGGCCTAACGGTCCTTGGCAAATGATCTCGGTCATCGCTACTCTATTCGAATGAATTCCGAAAACCCAAAGCCATATGATTTGACACCAAGATCCAGCCTCTATAGCAAATTTAACTCAATATACATGATATAGGGGCCTAATTCCAAAAAAAAAATATATTTTTACTAAAGTGGCATAGCGGCCATTCAGAATTTCGTAAATAATATTTCAACGGCTCCCGATGGTGTTTTTCGATGACGGTCTCTAAATCTATCAGAAACAACTAAACACCAGCTATGCCAGAAAGCTTTCTTTCAATTTCCAATACAGTAATTAATATGCTGACAGAAATGTCACAGCAATGTGGATGCGAGCGAGGTTGATCAGTGTTGATGGGGAGAATAATATTTATTAGGATTGCCACATTGGTTCACCAGATGGCAGTTGCTGTTGTATCATTCACCAGGTGGACCTGGAAGCACATTGATAACAACTACACTATTACGTGATTATTCAGTGACTATTACGTGATTATTCACCATAGACTTGCAGCTCCAAGCCATCTTACACAATATTGGTATAATTTTGAGCTATGGAACAACTAAGTTGGACTGACTGACTGACTGACTGAGTGAGGCTGATTGACTAGACTGACTGACTGAATGACTGACTGACTGACTAACTGACTCATGAATTAGTCACAACTAGGCTACACCATGTCAATCACATCGTATGTACCTGCCCCCGGATTCCTTTCAGCAAATACGGAACGTTGAACCAATGTTAGGTTAATGCTGGCCCGTCGTCTGCGGGCCTAACATTAACCTACATCGGTTCACCACCTCGGTCAACTTCATTGTTTAATATCAATAATAAAATGTTTATAAAAGTCTTCGCAGTTACTGTGATTTATCATATATACAAATGTGTTCGAATATGGTAATACTTAACCTTTAACCCACTAAGCACGACTATAGGCGTTCTTAGTTCGGTTTAGTACCCAATCAAATCACTATTATTGGGAACAAAATGAGCGCTTACAAAACAAGATTTGCAAATGTTTCTACTCAAATTAAAGAAATATGAGTAATTTTCATCCACTTGCAGTTGTGTGTCGCTGTAGCGAGACACAGCTTCAAGTGCGTGAAAATATAAATAAAATAACATAGCAGGATAACGGTTAAAAGTGATCGTTTAGTTTTGGCTGACCCTTCAAGCTCTCATAATGCATCAGAGCTTCATTTAGGATGAAAACTTATTAAATTTCCTAAACAAGTTTATCACCTCTCATTTATCACCCATTTCAAGTCATCTTTATCCACTAAAAGGTGAGAATTGCGACAGCAATTATTCGCGAGCAATTAAAGGGTCAGATTTTAGGACTTTTCACGAAATTTAGAATTCCCGAATTTTCATTTTTCTTTAGTAGCGCTATTATAATTATAATTTTTGCGTGATTCTTGAATTCGCGAATTTGTCCTCCTCACGAAATTCCCGAAAATTAAAACCTCGCGAATATAACCAGATCTACAATATTACACAATAAAAAACCTAATGGAAATATAAAGTCGACACAAGCACGCAAGTATATAATTGTAGCCCTATGCACAGACAGGAATAAAAATACTATGTATATTACCTAACCATTCGGAAAAAAATTGTTTCTTTTAATGATATATTATTAATGATATAATTAAATTAAATGATATATTTAAACATAATTATAGAGATAAACACTCATTTTTTTTAAAAGATATAGAAATTTTAAAAATAAAAGATCCGTCTGTAGATTTAAAACAGTAATAAATCCGTAAAAAATGGAGAAATCCTTTACGCAGAATGGATAAGCCTATGTAGTTGAAATATATTAATCAACACTAATAATATAACGAAGTATAAGACATATTTTACAAAGAAACAATGTTGGTTTAGTGCAAAGTATATCATTTTTATAGACACTGTTGCCGACAAAGTCCTTCATAGCCCTAGCTGGCTATGGTGGAGTCCGAACTACAATGAATTGGAATTTTATTGGAGAATCAAAAGGCCGACAATAAATGAAATAAAATGAATCGGGCTTTAGGCCACCTTTGTGCATATATAGGCTAAACTGGACCAGGAAAACCTCCTGAGGATGGTGAGATGATTGAGATGACACTGTCCTCCAGACACAGGATTCGAAATTCGAGCCCCGGCGGTCTGAGGCCGAGCCCGCTACCTCTCGGTCACGGAGGCTCCCCACAATACTGACGTTCACACGTGGATGGGGAAGAAACATTTTTATGTTTCTTTCAACCGCCAAAACCGGGAACCGAACCCCGAACTCTGGCGTGAAAGGCAGCGGTGCTAACCACTACCCTAGGGCCCCCGCCCAGGCCGACAATAAAGCCACCAGCCAACATCCCATTCGGGGAAAATATTCCAATTTAACCCTAAGGCGCTACATTGAAAAATTAATTTTCATCCACTTGAAGTTGTGTCTCGCGACCGCGAGCCACAACTTCAAGTGGGTAAAAATTACCCATATTTGCCTAATTTGAGACGAAACGTTTGCAAATCTTGATGTTTAAACACACATTTCTTTTCCAATAACTGTGATTTGATCGGCCAATAAATCAGATTAAAAACGACCTGGGCTTTAGTGATCACTAACGAGATGCATCGAATATCAAAGCCCCGGTAAGCGCAAGAATTAAAAAGGCTTAAAAAGAAACATCACAAACGATGTCAATCTCCCAGGTGTAGCATCATCCATGATTCAAAATGCGAACCCTGACGGTCTGAGCCCGAGCACGCTACATCTAGGTCACAAAGGCTGTCCACAATACTCGATTAATTACGAGTGATCTTGAAAAACTTTTTAACTGGACACCAGCGCAGGGGAATCCTTGAGGACCCATGCTCAGCCTACCTTAAGCGCACACCCGTGGCTTTATGTGGGTATTTTTATTGTTAGACACATATTATTAACATTGCAGGCCTAATATAACCCTGGGATGGACGCTTCATGAACAGATTCTGATGGTCGCCTCTACGGGTCGATTTCCTCCCTATCATGAAGTCGGATAATGAAGGAAAGTAGGCCTAATACGCAGGCCTAACGGTCCTTGGAAAATGATCTCGGTCATCGCTACTCTATTCGAATGAATTCCGAAAACCCAAAGCCATATGATTTGACACCAAGATCCAGCCTCTATAGCAAATTTAACTCAATATACATGATATAGGGGCCTAATTCCAAAAAAAAAATATATTTTTACTAAAGTGGCATAGCGGCCATTCAGAATTTCGTAAATAATATTTCAACGGCTCCCGATGGTGTTTTTCGATGACGGTCTCTAAATCTATCAGAAACAACTAAACACCAGCTATGCCAGAAAGCTTTCTTTCAATTTCCAATACAGTAATTAATATGCTGGCAGAAATGTCACAGCAATGTGGATGCGAGCGAGGTTGATCAGTGTTGATGGGGAGAATAATATTTATTAGGATTGCCACATTGGTTCACCAGATGGCAGTTGCTGTTGTATCATTCACCAGGTGGACCTGGAAGCACATTGATAACAACTACACTATTACGTGATTATTCAGTGACTATTACGTGATTATTCACCATAGACTTGCAGCTCCAAGCCATCTTACACAATATTGGTATAATTTTGAGCTATGGAACAACTAAGTTGGACTGACTGACTGACTGACTGAGTGAGGCTGATTGACTAGACTGACTGACTGACTGACTGACTGACTGACTAACTGACTCATGAATTAGTCACAACTAGGCTACACCATGTCAATCACATCGTATGTACCTGTCCCCGGATTCCCTTCAGCAAATACGGAATGTTGAACCAATGCTAGGTTAATGCTGGCCCGTCGTCTGTGGGCCTAACATTAACCTACATCGGTTCACCACCTCGGTCAACTTCATAGTTTAATATCAATAATAAAATGTTTATAAAAGTCTACAGGTCCTCGCAGTTACTGTGATTTATCATATATACAAATGTGTTTGAATATGGTAATACTTAACCTTTAACCCACTAAGCACGACTATAGGCGTTTTTAGTTCGGTTTAGTACCCGATCAAATCACTATTATTGGGAACAAAATGAGCGCTTACAAAACAAGATTTTCAAATGTTTCTACTCAAATTAAAGAAATATGAGTAATTTTCATCCACTTGCAGTTGTGTGTCGCTGTAGCGAGACACAGCTTCAAGTGCGTGTAAATATAAATAAAATAACTTAGCAATTAAAGGGTCAATTTTTCCGACAGTAATATCTCATAATACGATAATAGTTGGACAATTTTCAAACCAGCACTCTAACTTGGTAAAAAGAACATTTAAGTTCTTTGTTACACTGTAGATCTGGTTATTTTCGTGTGTTTAAATTTTTTCGCGTGTTTAAACTTTCAGATTTTAGGACTTTTCACGAAATTTAGAATTCCCGAATTTTCATTTTTCTTTAATAGCGCTATTATAATTATAATTTTTGCGTGATTTTTGAATTCGCGAATTTTTCCTTCTCACGAAATTCCCGAAAATTAAAACCTCGCGAATATTACCAGATCTACAATATTACACAATAAAAAACCTAATGGAAATATAAAGTCGACACAAGCACGCAAGTATATAATTGTAGCCCTATGCACAGACAGGAATAAAAATACTATGTATATTACCTAACAATTCGGAAAAAAATTGTTTCTTTTAATGATATATTATTAATGATATAATTAAATTAAATTATATATTTAAACATAATTATAGAAATAAACACTCATTTTTCCTAAACTATATAGAAATTTTAAAAATAAAAGATCCGTTTGTAGATTTAAAACAGTAATAAATCCGTAAAAAATGGAGAAATCCTTTACGCAGAATGGATAAGCCTATGTAGTTGAAATATATTAATCAACACTAATAATATTACGAAGTATAAGACATATTTTACAAAGAAACAATGTTGGTTTAGTGCAAAGTATATCATTTTTATAGACATTTATTGAAGACGGGAAGTCTATGTAGACTAAGTTATGCGTCATTAAAACGAACAGTGGGCCTACATTATTATAAGGTACTGGTATAACGCCGTCAATCCCAGCAAAAACGAGACGTTGACCCAATGTTGGGTTGATGCTGGCCCACCGTCTACGACGCTGGGTCAACATCACCCCAACATTGGGTCAACGTCTCGTGCTTGCTGGGATCGAAATGAATTAAGAGATCCTGGGGCTATAAGGGTCATAACAATGACAGTGGTTTTAGTACAGGTCAGGAGTAGGTCATAGTGGCAGTGAATGGAACAGCTCCGTGACTTGATATACGCAGGGGATTGTTCACCCACTCATAGTTAGATGACAGTGTGTCAACAAAGGCGCACACACCCCGCTCATCCCTGTGTCACAGGATACCAGAAACTAATTCAACTGATTATACACAGGGAAACTGGACCGAATTTACTGTCTGAGAAACTTATAAAGCAGCTGAAAGTACTGGAATCAGGATAGTTTGTGGTGTGGATACATGTATCGGCTGCGGTAAGCCTCCGCGTGTGTAGGCCCACTACAGTGGAACAGGGCGGTATCTCAAGTAGAAGTGTCTGTACATACGGAGATCAACGAACCGCGACCTAAATGTAAGTTATAACACAAACACTAGAACTTATACAGTGTCACGTTACAACCAATGAAGTGACACATGTAATGGACAGTCATTATTAGGTTATTAACACCTGTTAACAAGGCGATTAACACGGCTGGTACAATTGTTTATGTTTATAACTAACGAGTTGGTTGTGGTAGGCGTTGTGCAGTGTTGTGGGCTCTTTATACACTATCAGATTATTACGCTCTAATCCAGCACACACAAGACGTTGAACCAATGTTGGTTTAATATTGGCCCACCGTCGACGATGCTGGGTCAACATTACACCAACATTGGTTTGCAGGGAAACAGCTGTCTTGCTAGGCCCGCACATTGATATGTATTTTAAGCATGTTTTAAACCACATAAAATGCCACTAAAATTGATTGATTATCTTGTGTCAATATTAAATAAGAGGTGTAGGTGGTGTCAATTTTTCATAAATATAAATATCTTTCGTCATTTTCGTCATTTGAATTCAAGTAAATATAAATAGTAACAAAAAAATCAGCATGACAAGGTTTAATAGAAGTCGACTCTTTTTAAGTGCTTAAAGCGACACAATCAGGCTAAAATCATAAAAAATCGGTAATTTTATTTTGGCTTCTGAATAATTATGACTATATGATGTAAGCATGCCCATAGGCTAGAACTGAAAAAGTTAATTTTGTGCTGCGCATTTACCAGTTAAGTGAGATATAAAGACGAAATTCCGGATTTCTTATTTCGGACATACATGTCCAAAATAAGAAAAACGGGAATTTTGTGTAATGCTGGGCCAGCGTCGCATCGTTGGTCTACCACTAACCCTTTAACCGCCAAATTATTCAATCTGAATTTTCACCCACTTGGAGTTGTGTCTCGCTGACGCGATCCACAACTTCAAGTGAGTGGAAATTATTCAGATGGGCAAAATAGAGGTCAATTTTTTTCAAACCTTGCTGATTGATGTCACTTTTTATCTTTAACATGTTTAAAAGGTGGTACTTATTGTGCTGATAAAAAATGAAAAACCAAATATATATATGCGGCACCGGCGGTTAAAAGGTTAAACAAACACAGGGTGAACGTTTGGTGTTTGCTGAGCTGTCCTATATAATATACCACAGGCCAACTGATAGCAAGACAGGTGCAGTGGATTCTGGCTGTACCTGCTGTAGTTGTGCTCCATAAAATAATAGCGATTCTTCTGTTGTTTAGGAACCATTCAGTCATCAATCCAATTATCAATCCAATTATTCACTCATACAATTATCCAACCAATCATCCATTCAATTATCAACCTACTCATCCATCCAATCATCAATCCAATTATCAATCCGATCATCATTCACACGATCAACCAACAAACCATCCATTCAATTTTCAACCCAGTCATCCATCCATTCATACAATCATCAAAACAATCATCCATTCAATTATCAAATCACGGTAATTGTCCATCTGATCATCAATCCAAACATCCATCCATAAAATTATCCAACTAATCATCCCCCCAATTATCAATCAAATCATCCATCCAATCAATAATCCACTCAACAATCCAATCAACCATCAAATCATCAATACAATAATATTAATGCAATCATTCATCCATACAAATGTCCAACCACTCATTCATCCAATTACCAACTCAATCATGCATCCAATCATCAATCCAATCATATCCATACAATCATCCATCCAACCATCCATCCATTTATCAATCTAATCATCCATTCAATCATCCATCCAATCTTCAATCAAATAAAAAAAGCAATCACCCATCCAATCATCCATCCAATCGTCAATCCAATAATTATCAATTCAATCATCTATCCATACAATCTTCCATCCAATCATAAATCTTATCATCCATACATACAATCATCCATCCAATCAGCCATCCCATCATCAATACAATCATTTATCAATACAATCATCCATCATATCATCCATCCATACAATCATTCATACAATTATCAATCCAATCATCCATTCATACAATCATCCATCCAATTATTAACTCAATCATCCATCCAATCATCAATCCAATCATCCATCCATACAATCACTGACAATCATTCATCGAATCATCCATCTATCCAGACAATCACTGACAATCATTCATCGAATCATCCATCTATCCAGACAATCACTGACAATCATTCATCGAATCATCCATCTATCCATACAATCACCCATTCAATCACCCATCCAAGTATCAATTATATTATTAATCCAGTCATCAATTCAATCATTTATCCGCCTGGGCCCGTATTCTCGTACAAGTTACGATATATCGTAGGCTTCGGATTGGTCGAGATGTCAATCTCGACCAATCAGAAGCCTACGATATATCGTAACTGGGTTTTAAAAGCTACTACAAGATGGATGGCGCATATACAGATATATGTCTACATCACATTATACCCGGTAACAAATAAACATACTAACTAACGCTTGTTACCTTTAACATGTTTAACATGTTTAACGAAATGTGATATATGTGATACTTCAACGGAACCCACATAACAGTAGGCCTATTGCAGGAGGGCAGTGTCATCTCATTCATCTCGCCATCCTCAGTTCTTCCGGCTCAGTTCAGCCTATATGTGCGCAAAGGTGGCCTGAAACCCCATTCATAATTTCAATTTACAGTACTGCAAATACATGCGTCACTTGTGCATTTACAAAAAATGTTCAAATTTATATCTATTTAAATGTTGTTGTTTTAGTATGGTATGCGTAGTATATACGGGTGTGCGATCAATTATGCGGATTATCATGATTATTATGATAGACATGATAAATGTTAACCCGTTTGTGACGAGCCCCGGAGATCTCCGTGATTTAGGGAGACCATTCAGATACGAGCCCCGAAGATCTCCGGGTCTGATTGCATGAGATAACTATGACGTCATAAAATGATCTCGTTTCAGAAACAGTGCAGTAGCATGATAATCTCGTGTTAAACGGGTTAATATCTATCTAATGGGCATATTATTCATTGAAAATGAAAAGAATCGGGCTGTAGGCCACCTTTGTGCACATATAGGCTAAACTGGGCCAGGAGAACCTCCTGAGGATGGTGAGATGATTGAGATGACACTGTCCTCCAGACACAGGATTCGAAATTCGAGCCCTGGCGGTCTGAGGTCGAGCACGCTACCTCCCGGTCACGGAGGTTCCCCACAATACTGACTATCACACGTGGATGGGGAAGAAACATTTTTTGTTTCTTTCAAACCGCCGCGACCGGGAACCGAACCCCGAACTAACCCAGCGGTGCTAACAAGTACCCTAGGGCCCCCGCCCATATTATTCATTAATATCCTAGGGTAATTTATCATGTTTATCAGTGGTTATGCACAAATAAATAAATTAAGCATATGAGTGATATTAGAAATGCATATTTCTTTGTAAATGCATTTTTGGTGATATCTATGATATATTTCTAACTATTTGTCTTATTATATCTGTGATAGGACCTGCGTTAACAATCTATGCATGGGTGTGCTCTCCCTACTTGCACTATAATTTGTGGTATTGTATAATATTATACATGTTATATAGATCATGTAAATAGACATTATCTGATGATAGATACACTGTAAGATAGATGACTGAATGAAGAGCGGGTGAGTGAGTGGGTGTATGGCTGAGGGCTGTCATGACATCACTAAAACCTTTGTCTACTTCAACCACAATTAATGAGTTAATCGCCATCAAGTTCTTTCTGTTACAGTCGATTTACATTTTTTCTGAAATTGTATAATTTGACAAATATAGTGTCCTTTATCATGTGTATTAAGATTTTCTATTTGTTGTACATTATTAGTGTGATTCACTTATCATCTTATAGTCATATTACATAATTTGTCCAGCGATGCTCAACGCAACCCCAATTAATGAACGAAGCTGAGTGATAATCATGATAATGATATTGACCTTATTTAGAACTCGACTCACAACCACCATTTACTACCGCGAGTCACAATTTTAATCTACTGACAAAAATCACTTGGATTTAAGTAGCAACGCATATCGTCGCCACGGAGCTAAAGGATCCTATCTGACACTCGCTAGAGTGGCAGATAGGATCCTTTAGCTCCGAGGCGACGATATATCATGTATATATAAGTGTAAACAAGTGAAGGATTTGAAAATTTAACTTTTGAGACCGTCTATACAAATGCTAGTGAACCACAGAATGCCTACCTACTACCATGACTTGTATTGTCGACATCAGTTCTCTAAGGGTGAAATATTACGACGGATAACCAGGATGACAGAGTTGTCATGTTCAGGTGTTATCTTACTGGTCCAGGATCATGGATATAATATATACATATACATAATATAGCAAGTGAAACAACTCCGGATGCGAGACTGGTAAATTATATGCTATGTTCACAGCGAGATGATTATCTCTCCAATAAGCATAATGACTTCCCCTTGGAGTTAGAAGGTGCTAAACTGCCACTTTACAAAGTGGCAGTTTAGCACCTTCTAACTACTTCTAACTGCCGCATTTATCAGTTTACACTGTAATAATAACTGTTGATAATTGTTGTTCTCAATGAAAATTTCATTCTGTTACCATGATTAGTATAATATTATATATATATATGCAAATTGTACTCTCTTATTTAGCATCATAGTTATTATTATTTTAAATATTTATCATTGCTGTGGCTGAAGTGAGGTATATTTCTTTTTCTTTAACGTTATAATTTCTTATCTATCTACATTATCAGATTATGATAGGAACAGGGTCGTCTAGAAGTATATATCAAACGGGTACACGTAACAGTCTAAAATAAATCAAAAGTGCATTTCGTCGCCACGGAGCTAAAGGATCCTATCTGACACTCGTTAGAGTGGCAGATAGGATCCTTTAGCTCCGAGGCGACGATTTGTGTTTGGTAGTTATTTGTCCATGATATCCGGTGTTGATAAATCTATAGGGTTACACACAGGCATATCCCATCAAACACAAGATATTGAGCCATTCATGGGTTGATGTTGGCCCACCATCCTCGACGCTGGCCCAACATTAACCCATCAATGGCTCAATATCTCGTGTTTACTGGGATAAACGCTCTAAATCTATCTCACGAACAACACTTTGAAGTACTATTCATTCACCTGCAGGTATTACAACCATGAATATATTAACGGATCACAGTACAGTAGTTATAGAATGTACCTGTAGTCTATGTCATCAGCTATAGTGGCTTCACAACAAACACAAGTCGTTCACCCAATGTTGTTTCAATGTTGGGCCAACGTCGTAGGCGGTGGGCCAACATTGAGCCAATATTGGGTCAATATGTAGTGTGTTCTGGGCTATGTGTGCTGACTTTGACAGTCTTTCTTTCTAAACGTTGGTTTAATGCTGGGTCAACGTCAGAGACGATAGGCTAACGTTAACAGTGGTTAAACCAAGTTGGGTTGACTGTTGGTGTTTGCTGCATGGAAGTGCACTGCCAGATAATTTCCAATTATTAATGATAATTAATCAATAACAATTGATCAATGATAATTGATCCATCGATCCATTTAAGTCTCTTGGTTTATTTATCACGGTGCAATGACTGGGACCTTATATTAGGCCATGTTTGTGCACATACAGCACATGCCCAACGATGTCGGGAGAAGTATCCGAAATCCGTGCTCTGGTGGGGTCTGAGGTCTCAGAAACGGAAGCTCCCCACAAACTGCATCTTTGCTAGTGGACAGGAAAAAACTTGATGTTTCTTTGAAACCTGAATATACAGAGAGCTGGGTACGAGCCCATAAGCTCCGGTGTGTCAGGCAGGCAACGCTAACCATAAAAATGAGATAATATGGCCCACAAATAATATAAATATTTGTATTATTATGTAAACCAGACTAGAAGAAGCGCGGAATGCTTTCCAACTCTGCCATACTCTTTGAAAATAGTGTTTTGTCCAGTTACACTGTAAAAAAAGAGTGTTTCGAAACACCACTTCTTGTTGCAACACAGCTGCAACCGATTTTGGTGTTTGGAAACACAATTTTGTCGCGTTTTGAAACACAACGAGTGTTTTGAAATCCTCAGTGTGGTTGTTTGAGTCACGGCTGATCAAGTTTGAAAAAACTATAAGTAGAGTTTTGATTAACTGCAATTGGTGTTTTGAAACACCGTATTCGGATAAT
Organism: Flabesymbios commensalis; assembly: GCA_964017125.1. NCBI lineage: Eukaryota > Metazoa > Annelida > Polychaeta > Terebellida > Flabelligeridae > Flabesymbios > Flabesymbios commensalis. The sequence continues at coordinate 32,741,964 of OZ024911.1, read as the reverse complement.
CCAATCCCTATCTTGATCTTTCAATCCACGGTTGACCAGGTTTTGAATCCTCAGTGTGGTTGTTTTGAGCCACGGCTGATCAAGTTTGAAAAAACTATAAGTAGAGTTTTGATTAACTGCAATTGGTGTTTTGAAACACCGTATTCGGATAATCCAATCCCTATCTTGATCTTTCAATCCACGGTTGACCAGGTTTTGAATCCTCAGTGTGGTTGTTTGAGTCACGGCTGATCAAGTTTGAAAAGACTATAAGTAGAGTTTTGATTACCTGCAATTGGTGTTTTGAAACACCGTATTCGGATAATCGAATCCCTATCTTGATCTTTCAATCCACGGTTGACCAGGTTTTGAATCCTCAGTGTGGTTGTTTGAGCCACGGCTGATCAAGTTTGAAAAAACTATAAGTAGAGTTTTGATTAACTGCAATTGGTGTTTTGAAATACCGTATTCGGATAATCGAATCCCTATCTGGGTCTTTCAATCCACGGTTGACCAGGTTTGGAAACCTCAGGGTGGTTGTTTGAGCCACGGCTGATCAAATTTAAAAAAACCCACTATAAATAGAGTTTTGATTAGCTACAATGGGTGTTCTGAAACACCATATTCGGATAATCCAATCTCTATCTTGATCTTCCACTCCACGGTTGAACAGGTTTGGAAAACAGTATGAACGGAGACTCGAATCACGGGTAATGTGTGTTCTGAAACACCATTCGGTCACTCCAGTATCTTTATCCGCTTTCAAGCACTAATGATCAACTTTGGAAACACCAAGTGGAGTTTTAATCGCCGTAAAATGTGTTTTGAAACACAAATGCCTGCTACTCTAAATTCTATCTAGCTTTGAGTCACTACATACTAGGTCTGGAAAATCTACTAAGTAGTATATTAAACCACCGTAATGAGTGTTTTGTGTCGATGTTCTAAGTCAATCAACTCTTCATATCTAGTTGTTTAAAAATATTTTCAACCTTATGATTATAAGGCTTAGGGCTAATGGCGATTTTTCGCATTCGGAATGTCATACAACGTGATATTAGCATGTGTCACCGAATCTGGACCTCGTCTAAAGAATCGGTCCAGGTTCGTGTAGGGCCTACGTACGCTGATATCAGGATGTACGGCATACGTGTGTCCTCCTCTCGCAATTAAGTCCAAGTCGCACTTGGCTAATCGACGTTACATGACCAAATATACAAACTAACGAAAATTTCTAGAATTTACTTTTTTTCTATATTAAACAGTTAAACAAAAATATTCATCGGTAATTTGTTGGCTCTCTTAAATCCTGCATGCAATAACATAATCAAAAATAGCCAAATAAATCGAAATACCATATATTTATTAAAACTAACATATTCAAACTATTAATACATTAACAAGTGATCAACTCGATATACTGAGTTGACAACTCGATATATTGAGTTGACAACTCGATACATTGTTTTTCCAACTCGATATATTGAGTTGCCAACTCGATATATTGAGTTTACAACTAGATAGCTGACTATCAGAGCAAACCAAGTTTACATCCATCAACACACATATAGTCCTGCCTGAGCAAAGTGTTTATGCATTTGAAAAAGGTTCTACCCGAATTTTTTCTGTGGGCAATGTAAACACCCGTTGGCGCAGTGCAGTCCAACAACAAGAATATAATTCAGCTATGCAAAAATATTTTGTAAGTCTAAATATTGTTCATTAAAAAAAGTACAGGATAATGTTCAACTTCATTAAGTTAAGTATACATGTAACGTTTCTTCTCACAAACTTACTGAATTTTTTACCACGTACACATCACTAAAGTACACTTGAAGATTTTTTGGTGGGAAAAAAACATTTAAAGCATATATTCACCCACACAATGTTCACTTTGATCTATCGCATTGTTGAAAATATATACACATGCTCGTTAACATGGTTAAATAACTTACTAAGATTTTACAATAGGTACACATTATAATAAATTGAAAATTGTGGCTTATTTATTGAGAAAACTTATCCCCAAATTTAACTATAAAGTTAGGATATTGATGATGAATACATGCTCACATTAAATTTCATTTCGATGCGTATACTTGAAACAATGTGACAGCTGTACTTGTCGCACTGTTGTAAAAAAACAGAGGTAATTGCAATACCATTGCAAACAACAGCATAACAAGTTGAGTTGTCATATGTACAAAGTACACAAGAATCATAACTTAATCCGTAATATAAACGAACTGTCGCAAACAACGTGTAAGGTACGGGTGTCACCTTGTTGTTAGCAACAAATGTAACATGTGCAAATAGAGCGTCCATGTCACCTTGTTGCAGGCAACCATTTACGAAGGAACCCTAATATTAACTTTGCTTTTCTTATTTAGAACACTTAGCAATCAATCTCAAGAGTCTAGATGATGTTGGACCACTGTGTCATTACTTCTTCAATATATGATGGTTTGGATATGCTTCAAGGTACATCTTAAGTCCTTGGGATATTCCAGCCAAAATACGTAGTAACTCATGAATACGATGATAATTCCAGTTAGTATGTTTTTCACCTCCACGCACTTGACGCCCTCAGTATACATCAAATAGGGGCCTACCTCGCGTTGTGCATGTCATTCATGTTGCCGAAAATTGCCATATATGGTGTCATGGGTGTATTTGTGATATTCGGAATACCAAAGGCCTGCAACACATAGCATTAAGTCATTAAAAAATGATGCACATCACAATAAATGATCATTGATGTAATTTTTTTGACCCAGAATTAAAAGGAGAATAACACCTTCTCAGTTTCCTATGCTTTTGTTTACTGGTTATAATATCAAAACACAGCGATTGCGTTGCTTGTTGCAGTCATTTAAATTTCAATAGCGAATTTATTTGTATATTTTTAAGGAATCATTTTACTGAGGATGTGTGACAAAAATGTAAAGACCTAACTTATAATGATAGATGGTGTTCATTAAAAAAGAAATAATATAAAATGTAAAATCACCTGATAAAACATGTAGGCCTACAGCGGATCAGTGACATCTTTGAGAAGGTAGAATTAGTATGATGCCGACACCTCTGCTGTACACACTCTCTTGTCTGCTTTCATCTCCAAGGGCATCTACATCATTTGCAAGATGTTGTATGGCATCCAAGATATAAGTGTATTGCTGGTTTTTTTTACATCGGCCTTCACAGCATCCCGAGCCAGGTTGATCAGGGAATCTGCCTTGCGAAAAACTTTTCCTGAGCGCCATGCAGCGTGTAGGCTACCATCTTCACCAGACACGAGTTCATATATACTCCTGAGTAAGACACTCCTTTGTAAACAGTCCTGGGAATTGTTCACGGAAATCAGTGATGATGCAATTGGAATTGATGGGTTATCTTCTAGTAGAAACGACAGATGTACCGGCAGATATAGGCAGTGACAGAGGAGAAACCTTCAGTTTCATTTTGTCCTACAATTGATTAAATTCTTCAAGATCAACATATTTAGCCCAGTCTGTAGGTACATGCATCTCGGATGACGGAGGCAGAAGAAACCGTTCTTCAATGATCTGAAAAAAACAATTGAGTCAAATTAACTATAACCACATTAACACGTATATATATGGTGTCAAGCATATTTTAGATCTAAATAGATAGTTGTTTGTAGATGCTCACTTAATTAAATTTGTCCATTTGGGAGATGTCTTTTTTTCATAAATATTATTATTTTTGTTTGTTTGAAGCTAAAAATTATCGTTAGCAATTCCAGCTTCAAATGAATGAAAAATACAAACAATTCAGCAGCACAAGGGTTAACAAATACTAAATAATATATGTCAATTTTTATTGGAAGCATAGAGACACAGTAAATTATTTATAGGAGTGTGCTAATTCCACCACCCTCCACCGCCGTCGGCGTCGCGTCAGACAAACTATAAAATCGAGAGCAGGAGAGCTTTAGAGGCTACAATAGTCTAGACCTCATCTATTTCATTCAGGACTTATCTATAAAATTAGTAATCTTAGGCCTAATCAATGACTGTCTAACTCTTTAGACACTGCCATTGATAAAGACCAGGGCAGGTGAGCGACTGTGATTGAGCAGTCCCCGTTTGAAATCCCAGGCATAAATTATGTTAATACTGTACTGAAGCATGTCCTAAAGCTTCTGCCATGGCGACGATCTGATCATCTCGACCGCCAATGCTCAAGTGAGTCCAGTCAGAATTGTAGGCAGTGTTTTATTTAAAAACAATTTGTTAGTCAATTGTGACGTCACAAATGTAAATAGGCGTAACAGTTGGCCTCTGTTTTGATATTCAACTAGACTGATAGAGTCTGGTGGTGTCACCAGCAGCGCACTGAAATGTCACCAGGAGAACCCAGTCAGTAGTGTCACCAGCAGTGAATTGAAATGTCACCAGGAGAGCCCAGTCAGTAGTGTCACCAGCAGTGAATTAAAATGTCACCAGGAGAGCCAAGTCAGTAGTGTCACCAGCAGTGAATTGAAATGTCACCAGGAGAACCCAGTCAGTAGTGTCACCAGCAGCGCATTGAAATGTCACCAGGAGAACCCAGTCAGGAGTGTCACCAGCAGTGAATTGAAATGTCACCAGGAGAACCCAGTCAATAGTGTCACCAGCAGTGAATTGAAATGTCACCAGGAGAGCCCAGCCAGTAGTGTCACCAGCAGTGAATTGAAATGTCACCAGGAGAACCTAGTCAGTTGTGTCACCAGCAGTGAATTGAAATGTCACCAGGAGAACCTACTCAGTAGTGTCACCAACAGTGAATTGAAATGTCACCAGGAGAACCTAGTCAGTAGTGTCACCAGCAGCGCATTGAAATGTCACCAGGAGAACCCAGTCAGTAGTGTCACCAGCAGCGCATTGAAATGTCACCAGGAAAACCCAGTCAGGAGTGTCACCAGCAGTGAATTGAAATGTCACCAGGAGAACCCAGTCAGTAGTGTCACCAGCAGCGCATTGAAATGTCACCAGGAGAACCCAGTCAGGAGTGTCACCAGCAGTGAATTGAAATGTCACCAGGAGAACCCAGTCAATAGTGTCACCAGCAGTGAATTAAAATGTCACCAGGAGAGCCCAGCCAGTAGTGTCACCAGCAGTGAATTGAAATGTCACCAGCATAACCTAGTCAGTTGCGTCACCAGCAGTGAATTGAAATGTCACCAGGAGAACCTAGTCAGTAGTGTCACCAGCAGCGCATTGAAATGTCACCAGGAGAACCCAGTCAGTAGTGTCACCAGCAGTGAATTGAAATGTCACCAGGAGAGCCCAGTCAGTGATGTCACCAGCAGTGAATTGAAATGTCACCAGGAGAGCCCAGCCAGTAGTGTCACCAGCAGTGAATAGAAATGTTACCAGGAGAACCTAGTCAGTTGCGTCACCAGCAGTGAATTGAAATGTCACCAGGAGAACCTAGTCAGTAGTGTCACCAGCAGTGAATTGAAATGTCACCAGGAGAAACCAGTCAGTAGTGTCACCAGCAATGAATTAAAATGTCACCAGGAGAGCCCAGTAAGCAGTGTCACCAGCAGTGAATTGAAATGTCACCAGGAAAGCCCAGTCAGTCGTGTCACCAGCAGTGAATTGAAATGTCACCAGGAGAGCCCAGTCAGTAGTGTCACCAGCAGTGAATTGAAATGTTATCAGGAGAGCCCAGTCAGTAGTGTCACCAGCAGTGAATTGAAACGTCACCAGGAGAGCCTAGCCAGTAGTGTCACCAGCAGTGAATTGAAATGTCACCAGGAGAGCCCAGTCAGTAGTGTCACCAGCAGTGAATTGAACTGTCACCAGGATATCCCAGTCAGTTGTGTCACCAGCAGTGAATTGAAATGTCACCAGGAGAACCCAGTCAGTAATGTCACCAGCAGTGAATTGAAATGTCACCAGGAGAACCCAGTCAGTTGTGTCACCAGCAGAGCATTGAAATGTCACCAGGAGAGCCCAGTCAGTAGTGTCACCAGCAGTGAATTAAAATGTCACCAGGAGAACCCAGTCAGTAGTGTCACCAGCAGTGAATTGAAATGTCACCAGCAGAACCCAGACAGTATTGTCACCAGCAGCACCTTGAAATGTCACCAGGAAAGCCCGGTCAATAGTGTCACCAGCAGTGAATTGAACTGTCACCAGGATATCCCAGTCAGTTGTGTCACCAGCAGTGAATTGAAATGTCACCAGGAGAACCCAGTCAGTAATGTCACCAGCAGTGAATTGAAATGTCACCAGGAGAACCCAGTCAGTTGTGTCACCAGCAGAGCATTGAAATGTCACCAGGAGAGCCCAGTCAGTAGTGTCACCAGCAGTGCATTGAAATGTCACCAGGAGAGCCCAGACAGTAGTGTCACCAGCAGTGAATTGAAATGTCACCAGGAGAGCCCAGTCGGTGATGTCACCAGCAGTGAATTGAAATGTCACCAGGAGAGCCCAGTCAGTAGTGTCACCAGCAGTGAATTGAAATGTAACCAGGAGAGCCCAGTCAGTGATGTCACCAGCAGTGAATTGAAATGTCACCAGGAGAGCCCAGCCAGTAGTGTCACCAGCAGTGAATTGAAATGTCACCAGGAGAACCTAGTCAGTTGCGTCACCAGCAGCGAATTGAAATGTCACCAGGAGAACCTAGTCAGTAATGTCACCAGCAGCGCATTGAAATGTCACCAGGAGAACCCAGTCAGGAGTGTCACCAGCAGTGAATTGAAATGTCACCAGGAGAACCCAGTCAATAGTGTCACCAGCAGTGAATTGAAATGTCACCAGGAGAGCCCAGCCAGTAGTGTCACCAGCAGTGAATTGAAATGTCACCAGGAGAACCTAGTCAGTTGTGTCACCAGCAGTGAATTGAAATGTCACCAGGAGACCTAGTCAGTAGTGTCACCAACAGTGAATTGAAATGTCACCAGCAGAACCCAGACAGTATTGTCGCCAGAAGCGCTTTGAAATGTCACCAGGAAAGCCCGGTCAATTGTGTCACCAGCAGTGAATTGAAATGTCACCAGGAGAAACCAGTCAGTAGTGTCACCAGCTGTGCATTGAAATGTCACCAGGAGAGCCCAGTCAGTAGTGTCACCAGCAGTGAATTGAAATGTCACCAGGAGAGCCCAGTCAGTGATGTCACCAGCAGTGAATTGAAATGTCACCAGGAGAGCCCAGCCAGTAGTGTCACCAGCAGTGAATTGAAATGTCACCAAGAGAACCCAGTCAGTAGTGTCACCAGCAGTGAATTGAAATGTCACCAGCAGAACCCAGACAGTATTGTCACCAGAAGCGCTTTGAAATGTCACCAGGAAAGCCCGGTCAATTGTGTCACCAGCAGTGAATTGAAATGTCACCAGGAGAAACCAGTCAGTAGTGTCACCAGCAGTGCATTGAAATGTCACCAGGAGAGCCCAGAGAGTAGTGTCACCAGCAGTGAATTGAAATGTCACCAGGAGAGCCCAGTCAGTGATGTCACCAGCAGTGAATTGAAATGTCACCAGGAGAGCCCAGTCAGTAGTGTCACCAGCAGTGAATTGAAATGTCACCAGGAGAGCCCAGTCAGTGATGTCACCAGCAGTGAATTGAAATGTCACCAGGAGAGCCCAGCCAGTAGTGTCACCAGCAGTGAATTGAAATGTTACCAGGAGAACCTAGTCAGTTGCGTCACCAGCAGTGAATTGAAATGTCACCAGGAGAACCTAGTCAGTAGTGTCACCAGCAGTGAATTGAAATGTCACCAGGAGAAACCAGTCAGTAGTGTCACCAGCAGTGAATTAAAATGTCACCAGGAGAGCCCAGTCAGCAGTGTCACCAGCAGTGAATTGAAATGTCACCAGGAAAGCCCAGTCAGTCGTGTCACCAGCAGTGAATTGAAATGTCACCAGGAGAGCCCTGTCAGTAGTGTCACCAGCAGTGAATTGAAATGTTATCAGGAGAGCCCAGTCAGTAGTGTCACCTGCAGTGAATTAAAATGTCACCAGGAGAACCCAGTCAGTAGTGTCACCAGCAGTGAATTGAAATGTCCCCAGCAGAACCCAGACAGTATTGTCACCAGCAGCACCTTGAAATGTCACCAGGAAAGCCCGGTCAATAGTGTCACCAGCAGTGAATTGAACTGTCACCAGGATATCCCAGTCAGTTGTGTCACCAGCAGTGAATTGAAATGTCACCAGGAGAACCCAGTCAGTAATGTCACCAGCAGTGAATTGAAATGTCACCAGGAGAACCCAGTCAGTTGTGTCACCAGCAGAGCATTGAAATGTCACCAGGAGAGCCCAGTCAGTAGTGTCACCAGCAGTGCATTGAAATGTCACCAGGAGAGCCCAGACAGTAGTGTCACCAGCAGTGAATTGAAATGTCACCAGGAGAACCTAGTCAGTAGTGTCACCAGCAGCGCATTGAAATGTCACCAGGAGAACCCAGTCAGGAGTGTCACCAGCAGTGAATTGAAATGTCACCAGGAGAGCCCAGTCAGTGATGTCACCAGCAGTGAATTGAAATGTCACCAGGAGAGCCCAGCCAGTAGTGTCACCAGCAGTGAATTGAAATGTCACCAGGAGAACCTAGTCAGTTGCGTCACCAGCAGTGAATTGAAATGTCACCAGGAGAACCTAGTCAGTAGTGTCACCAGCAGCGCATTGAAATGTCACCAGGAGAACCCAGTCAGGAGTGTCACCAGCAGTGAATTGAAATGTCACCAGGAGAACCCAGTCAATAGTGTCACCAGCAGTGAATTGAAATGTCACCAGGAGAGCCCAGCCAGTAGTGTCACCAGCAGTGAATTGAAATGTCACCAGGAGAACCTAGTCAGTTGTGTCACCAGCAGTGAATTGAAATGTCACCAGGAGAACCTAGTCAGTAGTGTCACCAACAGTGAATTGAAATGTCACCAGCAGAACCCAGACAGTATTGTCGCCAGATGCGCTTTGAAATGTCACCAGGAAAGCCCGGTCAATTGTGTCACCAGCAGTGAATTGAAATGTCACCAGGAGAAACCAGTCAGTAGTGTCACCAGCAGTGCATTGAAATGTCACCAGGAGAGCCCAGACAGTAGTGTCACCAGCAGTGAATTGAAATGTCACCAGGAGAACCCAGTCAGTATTGTCACCAGCAGTGAATTGAAATGTCACCAGGAGAACCCAGTCAGTAGTGTCAGCAGCAGTGAATTGAAATGTCACCAGGAGAGCCCAGTCAGTGATGTTACCAGCAGTGAATTGAAATGTCACCAGGAGAGCCCAGTCAGTAGTGTTACCAGCAGTGAATTGAAATGTCACCAGGAGAGCCCAGTCAGTGATGTCACCAGCAGTGAATTGAAATGTCACCAGGAGAGCCCAGCCAGTAGTGTCACCAGCTGTGAATTGAAATGTCACCAGGAGAACCTAGTCAGTTGCGTCACCAGCAGTGAATTGAAATGGCACCAGGAGAACCTAGTCAGTAGTGTCATCAGCAGCGCATTGAAATGTCACCAGGAGAACTCAGTCAGTAGTGTCACCAGCAGCGCATTGAAATGTCACCAGGAGAACCCAGTCAGGAGTGTCACCAGCAGTGAATTAAAATGTCACCAGGAGAACCCAGTCAATAGTGTCACCAGCAGTGACTTGAAATGTCACCAAGAGAGCCCAGCCAGTGGTGTCACCAGCAGTGAATTGAAATGTCACCAGGAGAACCTAGTCAGTTGTGTCACCAGCAGTGAATTGAAATGTCACCAGGAGAACCTAGTCAGTAGTGTCACCAACAGTGAATTGAAATGTCACCAGCAGAACCCAGACAGTATTGTCGCCAGAAGCGCTTTGAAATGTCACCAGGAAAGCCCGGTCAATAGTGTCACCAGCAGTGAATTGAAATGTCACAAGGAGAAACCAGTCAGTAGTGTCACCAGCAGTGAATTAAAATGTCACCAGGAGAGCCTAGTCGGCAGTGTCACCAGCTGTGAATTGAAATGTCACCAGGAAAGCCCAGTCAGTCGTGTCACCAGCAGTGAATTGAAATGTCACCAGGAGAGCCCAGTCAGTAGTGTCACCAGCAGTGAATTGAAATGTTATCAGGAGAGCCCAGTCAGTAGTGTCACCAGCAGTGAATTAAAATGTCACCAGGAGAACCCAGTCAGTAGTGTCACCAGCAGTGAATTGAAATGTCACCAGCAGAACCCAGACAGTATTGTCACCAGCAGCACCTTGAAATGTCACCAGGAAAGCCCGGTCAATAGTGTCACCAGCAGTGAATTGAACTGTCACCAGGATAACCCAGTCAGTTGTGTCACCAGCAGTGAATTGAAATGTCACCAGGAGAACCCAGTCAGTAATGTCACCAGCAGTGAATTGAAATGTCACCAGGAGAACCCAGACAGTTGTGTCACCAGCAGTGCATTGAAATGTCACCAGGAGAGCCCAGTCAGTAGTGTCACCAGCAGTGCATTGAAATGTCACCAGGAGAGCCCAGACAGTAGTGTCACCAGCAGTGAATTGAAATGTCACCAGGAGAACCCAGTCAGTAGTGTCACCAGCAGTGAATTGAAATGTCACCAGGAGAACCCAGTCAGTAGTGTCACCAGCAGTGAATTAAAATGTCACCAGGAGAGCCCAGTCAGGGATGTCACCAGCAGTGAATTGAAATGTCACCAGGAGAGCCTAGTCAGTAGTGTCACCAGCAGTGAATTGAAATGTCACAGGAGAGCCCAGTCAGTAGTGTCACCAGCAGTGAATTGAAATGTCCCCAGGAGAGCCCAGTCAGTGATGTCACCAGCAGTGAATTGAAATGTCACCAGGAGAGCCCAGTCAGTAGTGTCACCAGCAGTGAATTGAAATGTCACCAGGAGAGCCCAGTCAGTGATGTCACCAGCAGTGAATTGAAATGTCACCAGGAGAGCCCAGCCAGTAGTGTCACCAGCAGTGAATTGAAATGTCACCAGGAGAACCTAGTGAGTAGCGTCACCAGCAGTGAATTGAAATGTCACCAGGAGAACCTAGACAGTAATGTCACCAGCAGTGAATTGAAATGTCACCAGGAGAACCCAGTCAGTAGTGTCACCAGCAGTGCATTGAAATGTCACCAGGAGAGCCCAGACAGTAGTGTCACCAGCAGTGAATTGAAATGTCACCAGGAGAACCCAGTCAGTAGTGTCACCAGCAGTGAATTGAAATGTCACCAGGAGAACCCAGTCAGTAGTGTCACCAGCAGTGAATTAAAATGTCACCAGGAGAGCCCAGTCAGGGATGTCACCAGCAGTGAATTGAAATGTCACCAGGAGAGCCTAGTCAGTAGTGTCACCAGCAGTGAATTGAAATGTCACAGGAGAGCCCAGTCAGTAGTGTCACCAGCAGTGAATTGAAATGTCCCCAGGAGAGCCCAGTCAGTGATGTCACCAGCAGTGAATTGAAATGTCACCAGGAGAGCCCAGTCAGTAGTGTCACCAGCAGTGAATTGAAATGTCACCAGGAGAGCCCAGTCAGTGATGTCACCAGCAGTGAATTGAAATGTCACCAGGAGAGCCCAGCCAGTAGTGTCACCAGCAGTGAATTGAAATGTCACCAGGAGAACCTAGTCAGTAGCGTCACCAGCAGTGAATTGAAATGTCACCAGGAGAACCTAGTCAGTAATGTCACCAGCAGTGAATTGAAATGTCACCAGGAGAACCCAGTCAGTTGTGTCACCAGCAGAGCATTGAAATGTCACCAGGAGAGCCCAGTCAGTAGTGTCACCAGCAGTGCATTGAAACGTCACCAGGAGAGCCCAGACAGTAGTGTCACCAGCAGTGAATTGAAATGTCACCAGGAGAGCCCAGTCAGTGATGTCACCAGCAGTGAATTGAAATGTCACGAGGAGAGCCCAGTCAGTAGTGTCACCAGCAGTGAATTGAAATGTCACCAGGAGAGCCCAGTCAGTGATGTCACCAGCAGTGAATTGAAATGTCACCAGGAGAGCCCAGCCAGTAGTGTCACCAGCAGTGAATTGAAATGTCACCAGGAGAACCTAGTCAGTTGCGTCACCAGCAGTGAATTCAAATGTCACCAGGAGAACCTAGTCAGTAGTGTCACCAGCAGCGCATTGAAATGTCACCAGGAGAACCCAGTCAGGAGTGTCACCAGCAGTGAATTGAAATGTCACCAGGAGAACCCAGTCAATAGGGTCACCAGCAGTGAATTGAAATGTCACCAGGAGAGCCCAGCCAGTAGTGTCACCAGCAGTGAATTGAAATGTCACCAGGAGAACCTAGTCAGTTGTGTCACCAGCAGTGAATTGAAATGTCACCAGGAGAACCTAGTCAGTAGTGTCACCAACAGTGAATTGAAATGTCACCAGCAGAACCCAGACAGTATTGTCGCCAGAAGCGCTTTGAAATGTCACCAGGAAAGCCCGGTCAATTGTGTCACCAGCAGTGAATTGAAATGTCACCAGGAGAAACCAGTCAGTAGTGTCACCAGCTGTGCATTGAAATGTCACCAGGAGAGCCCAGACAGTAGTGTCACCAGCAGTGAATTGAAATGTCACCAGGAGAGCCCAGTCAGTAGTGTCACCAGCAGTGAATTGAAATGTCACCAGGAGAGCCCAGTCAGTGATGTCACCAGCAGTGAATTGAAATGTCACCAGGAGAGCCCAAACAGTAGTGTCACCAGCAGTGAATTGAAATGTCACCAGGAGAGCCCAGTCAGTGATGTCACCAGCAGTGAATTGAAATGTCACCAGGAGAGCCCAGTCAGTGATGTCACCAGCAGTGAATTGAAATGTCACCAGGAGAACCCAGTCAGTAGTGTCACCAGCAGTGAATTGAAATGTCACCAGCAGAACCCAGACAGTATTGTCACCAGAAGCGCTTTGAAATGTCACCAGGAAAGCCCGGTCAATTGTGTCACCAGCAGTAAATTGAAATGTCACCAGGAGAAACCAGTCAGTAGTGTCACCAGCAGTGCATTGAAATGTCACCAGGAGAGCCCAGCCAGTAGATTGAAATGTCACCAGGAGAGCCCAGTCAGTAGTGTCACCAGCAGTGAATTGAAATGTCACCAGGAGAGCCCAGTCAGTGATGTCACCAGCAGTGATTTAAAATGTCACCAGGAGAGCCCAGCCAGTAGTGTCACCAGCAGTGAATTGAAATGTTACCAGGAGAACCTAGTCAGTTGCGTCACCAGCAGTGAATTGAAATGTCACCAGGAGAACCTAGTCAGTAGTGTCACCAGCATTGAATTGAAATGTCACCAGGAGAAACCAGTCAGTAGTGTCACCAGCAGTGAATTAAAATGTCACCAGGAGAGCCCAGTCAGCAGTGTCACCAGCAGTGAATTGAAATGTCACCAGGAAAGCCCAGTCAGTCGTGTCACCAGCAGTGAATTGAAATGTCACCAGGAGAGCCCAGTCAGTAGTGTCACCAGCAGTGAATTGAAATGTCACCAGCAGAACCCAGACAGTATTGTCACCAGCAGCACCTTGAAATGTCACCAGGAAAGCCCGGTCAATAGTGTCACCAGCAGTGAATTGAACTGTCACCAGGATATCCCAGTCAGTTGTGTCACCAGCAGTGAATTGAAATGTCACCAGGAGAACCCAGTCAGTAATGTCACCAGCAGTGAATTGAAATGTCACCAGGAGAACCCAGTCAGTTGTGTCACCAGCAGAGCATTGAAATGTCACCAGGAGAGCCCAGTCAGTAGTGTCACCAGCAGTGCATTGAAATGTCACCAGGAGAGCCCAGACAGTAGTGTCACCAGCAGTGAATTGAAATTTCACCAGGAGAGCCCAGTCAGTGATGTCACCAGCAGTGAATTGAAATGTCACCAGGAGAGCCCAGTCAGTAGTGTCACCAGCAGTGAATTGAAATGTCACCAGGAGAGCCCAGTCAGTGATGTCACCAGCAGTGAATTGAAATGTCACCAGGAGAGCCCAGCCAGTAGTGTCACCAGCAGTGAATTGAAATGTCACCAGGAGAACCTAGTCAGTTGCGTCACCAGCAGTGAATTGAAATGTCACCAGGAGAACCTAGTCAGTAGTGTCACCAGCAGCGCATTGAAATGTCACCAGGAGAACCCAGTCAGGAGTGTCACCAGCAGTGAATTGAAATGTCACCAGGAGAACCCAGTCAATAGTGTCACCAGCAGTGAATTGAAATGTCACCAGGAGAGCCCAGCCAGTAGTGTCACCAGCAGTGAATTGAAATGTCACCAGGAGAACCTAGTCAGTGGTGTCACCAGCAGTGAATTGAAATGTCACCAGGAGAACCTAGTCAGTAGTGTCACCAACAGTGAATTGAAATGTCACCAGCAGAACCCAGACAGTATTGTCGCCAGATGCGCTTTGAAATGTCACCAGGAAAGCCCGGTCAATTGTGTCACCAGCAGTGAATTGAAATGTCACCAGGAGAACCCAGTCAGTAGTGTCACCAGCAGTGCATTGAAATGTCACCAGGAGAGCCCAGACAGTAGTGTCACCAGCAGTGAATTGAAATGTCACCAGGAGAACCCAGTCAGTATTGTCACCAGCAGTGAATTGAAATGTCACCAGGAGAACCCAGTCAGTAGTGTCAGCAGCAGTGAATTGAAATGTCACCAGGAGAGCCCAGTCAGTGATGTTACCAGCAGTGAATTGAAATGTCACCAGGAGAGCCCAGTCAGTAGTGTTACCAGCAGTGAATTTAAATGTCACCAGGAGAGCCCAGTCAGTGATGTCACCAGCAGTGAATTGAAATGTCACCAGGAGAGCCCAGCCAGTAGTGTCACCAGCAGTGAATTGAAATGTCACCAGGAGAACCTAGTCAGTTGCGTCACCAGCAGTGAATTGAAATGTCACCAGGAGAACCTAGTCAGTAGTGTCATCAGCAGCGCATTGAAATGTCACCAGGAGAACTCAGTCAGTAGTGTCACCAGCAGCGCATTGAAATGTCACCAGGAGAACCCAGTCAGGAGTGTCACCAGCAGTGAATTAAAATGTCACCAGGAGAACCCAGTCAATAGTGTCACCAGCAGTGACTTGAAATGTCACCAAGAGAGCCCAGCCAGTAGTGTCACCAGCAGTGAATTGAAATGTCACCAGGAGAACCCAGTCAGTAGTGTCACCAGCAGTGAATTGAAATGTCACCAGGAGAACCCAGTCAGTAGTGTCACCAGCAGTGAATTAAAATGTCACCAGGAGAGCCCAGTCAGGGATGTCACCAGCAGTGAATTGAAATGTCACCAGGAGAGCCTAGTCAGTAGTGTCACCAGCAGTGAATTGAAATGTCACAGGAGAGCCCAGTCAGTAGTGTCACCAGCAGTGATTTGAAATGTCCCCAGGAGAGCCCAGTCAGTGATGTCACCAGCAGTGAATTGAAATGTCACCAGGAGAGCCCAGTCAGTAGTGTCACCAGCAGTGAATTGAAATATCACCAGGAGAGCCCAGTCAGTAGTGTCACCAGCAGTGAATTGAAATGTCACCAGGAAAACCCAGTCAGTAGTGTCACCAGCTGTGAATTGAAATGTCACCAGCAGAACCCAGACAGTATTGTCACCAGCAGCGCTTTGAAATGTCACCAGGAAAGCCCGGTCAATAGTGTCACCAGCAGTGAATTGAACTGTCACCAGGAGAGCCCAGTCAGTTGTGTCACCAGCAGTGAATTGAAATGTCACCAGGAGAACCCAGTCAGTAGTGTCACCAGCAGTGAATTGAAATGTCACCAGCAGAACCCAGACAGTATTGTCACCAGCAGCGCTTTCGAATGTCACCAGGAAAGCCCGGTCAATAGTGTCATCATCAGTGAATTGAACTGTCACCAGGAGAACCCAGTCAGTAGTGTCACCAGCAGTGCATTGAAATGTCACCAGGAGAGCCCAGACAGTAGTGTCACCAGCAGTGAATTGAAATATCACCAGGAGAACCCAGTCAGTAGTGTCACCAGCAGTGAATTGAAATGTCACCAGGAGAACCCAGTCAGTAGTGTCACCAGCAGTGAATTGAAATGTCATCAGGAGAGCCCAGTCAGTAATGTCACCAGCAGTGAATTGAAATGTCACCAGGGGAGCCCAGTCAGTAGTTTTACCAGCAGTGAATTGAAATTTCACCAGGAGAGCCCAGTCAGTAGTGTCACCAGCAGTGAATTGAAATGTTACCGTGAGAACCCAGTCAGTAGTGTCACCAGCAGTGAATTGAAATGTCACCAGGAGAACCCAGTCAGTAGTGTCACCAGCAGTGAATTGAAATTTCACCAGGAGAACCGAGTCAGTAGTGTCACCAGCAGTGAATTGAAATGTCACTAGGAGAACCCAGTCAGTAGTGTCTCCAGCAGTGAATTGAAATGTCACCAGGAGAGCCCAGTCAGTAGTGTCACCAGCAGTGAATTGAAATGTCACCAGGAGAATCCAGTCAGTAGTGTCACCAGCAGTGAATTGAAATGTCACCAGGAGAACCCAGTCTGTAGTGTCACCAGGAGGATGATTAAATCAAGGAATTAGTTGTATAACTACCCCACTGCGTAACAAGAGTAATAAGTATCGGTTTTTATATTGAATAAATTAATCCCCCAGTGGTCCAATAGCCGCACATACATATGTCTAAGTAGATAGAGGCAATCCGGGTTCGGTATGGAAAGGCTTAAATCTGATCAGAAACAATGCATAAGATTAAATAACTTGCATAGTCAGGGTTTGTAACTATTATTCGATACAATGGGGGGGGCGGTGCAGATATTAATAACTAACCTGTAAACTCCTGGTACTTGCTCGACTTCCGCCAAAATGATGGAGCCACGATAGCTAATTCGTAGCGTGGTTGACTCAAGTTCCACTGCGGCCGATATCTTTCCTTCGTGCACACATTATGCAGTGACCCGAACTGTTCAAATGCACGGCATAATGACAACCGTAAAGTATGGCATCCAAAGCATTAAAAGACCAGTGAGTCTGATTTGCCATGTGAACGGTCACTAAACCTAGGCACTATAACTGAAAAAAAACAATGTCTAATATTTTCTCCCCTGGAATGTTACTCTGATGGAGGTCCAGGTTATCTTTACCTAATTGCTGATTGATATAGTTTGTTACGTGGATAAGGGGTCCTCCAGTATCTAAAACACATTTTGGTGTTTTGAAACACATGTATCAAGCATCATCTAAATGTGGGGTATCGAAACACCTAACGCATGTGCGCAACTCTATTTTAGGTTTCTTGAAACACATGTTGGTGTTTTGAAACACATATCGATCAACATCCAAGTGTGGGATATCGAAACACCTAACGCATGTGTGTAACACCATTTTACGTTCTTTGAACCACATTTTGGTGTTTTGAAAAACGAATTAAGCAACAACCAAACGCGGTGTGTCGAAACACCTAAAGCATGTGTGTAACTCTATTGTAAGTGTTTTGAAACTTTCTTTTTTTACAGTGTATGGCGGCAGAAGCCGTTTTTGCGTACAAGTTACAGAAATACTAGTTACGATATTGGTCGAGATGTTCATTTCGAACAATCTGAAGCCCACAATATCATAAAAATAACCTAACTTGTACGGGCCCTGGAACAGATGGAGACGAAGGATTTTGTGGTGGTTTTTGGTGAGTTTACAGACCGTATTTTGTCGTCAACATTTCACAAAATTCCGTAAGGGAAGATTTACCGTCGACATGACGGCTGTTTTAACAAAGCCACTAGCGATATATCGTAGGCTTATGATTGGTCGAGATGGCCATCTCGACCAATCAGAAGCCTACGATATATCGTAACTTGTACGAGAATACGGGCCCAGCTGGGATAGAATCGCATAAAAAGTCGGGTAATGGTAAACTTGTGATTGACAAAGTCTATCAGCGGATATTAGCTTCGACAAGGAAGTAACATAATTTTTAATTGAATCATAATGTAGGGACTCACGGACCTATAGGTCAATACTGCTCAGCTGTTATCTCCTAAAAATGATAACTACACTCACACTCTCACGTCACTTGATTTCAACATTACCCCGCAAACATGAGACGTTGACCTAATGTTGGTTAAATGTTGGTCCGACGTCGTAGACGGTGGCCAACATTTAACCAACATTGGGTCCACGTCTCGTGTGTGCTGGGTACATACGTCTGACCTAGTTTACGCCCACAAGTTACCGAAGGTTTCACAGTAGGCCTATATCATGTATATTAAATTATTGTCACTCGCTCACAAACAACAACGAAGATACTATGGGTCACCACTAACCGGGCTCGAATTCTTTCAGGAGAAGTTGACCCAATGTTAGCCCAATATTGGCCCACCCTCTGCGACATTGGTCAACCATTAAGCTGACATTGGGTCGACTTCTCCTTTTTGGGTTGTAGCTATCTTTTCATCTCACACTACTTTCTCTTGCTCAATCGATCCCGTCCTAACAGCAGCATGGTTAGCTGCTTCAACACACTGCGTCTGACCTGCGATCAGTGTCGGCAGAGAGTTCTTGGTAGCATTTAACATGTTTAACATGTTTAAGCGATAAGAACTCTTAGTAGCGGTAACGCCATCCCGCTAAAAATCTCTCATTTCCATTTCTCCAATGAGAAGAATAGTTAAAATAAGACTAAGCCTAGGTTTTTATCAGTATGATGTTTTGAGGTGTGAAGAGGGAATGGCTGCTCAGTGACGGAATACTTGTACATAACGGTATATACACTGATGTAGGTTACATCAAGAATTTATTAGATTCTTGGTTACATGTAGTTGTTAATGAACACAGTATAAGTATAATTCAAGGCTGTGACATACATGCACATACAGACCAACCAGACACCTTATATATACTAGTTAAAAATAATGCTACATGGCTATGAAATAACACAAAGATGTTACTTAGCCATACTTCCTGGTGACGCCACATCCTCCCTGTTTTCTATGGTTTACTGTGGCACCCGCGCATGTACGACGATGCACCTGCTTTATCATACAAATTGCACTAAAATTATCTACTCCGAGTATGGATACAATATTAGAAATGCTGGTATACTCATGATTGAAATCAGAAAAAATGACATAATCACAGACAAACCCCTTATTTGACTTTTAGGCCTAATATTGTTCGGAAGACAGCATCAATACCATAGAAATTGTGATAAAATAATTACTTTTTTAGACATAGATGCACAATCTGCAAATAAATGCACTGCTGGTGTTTCTTCAAAGTTGTTTTGTTTGACTATTATTTGACCGCTACATTGGAAACCGACCCTACATGTGTTGGTAACCGATAATGTCAACCAATTTGTTTTAAACCAATAACCAACCAATGTAATGTGTTTTCAGAGTGTACACATTGTTCTTGGTATGCATACATATTAGCCCAGAGTAATATTCAGTAATTCTCCACAACCATGAATATATTAATTCTGCCGTGCAAAGCAAAAATGCAGTATCTGCTTACTTTACAAGTAAGCATATACTGCCTTTTGGCTTTGTAGAGCAGAATGAGAGTCAGTGGGTAATCGTGTCACGGTATACTTGTAAAATCTACCTGTAGATCATGACGTCATCTCTACATACATGTATGCTGGCTTTCTCAGCAAATACGATACATTAACCCGATGCTGGGTTAATGTTGGACCGACGTCGGAGACGGTGGGCCAACATTAGCCCAGCATCGGGTCAATTTATCTTGTTTGCTGGGTTATTATCTGATTATGGTGGCCGTGAAGGCCAGGTATCAGCATGATCCTCTCATGATCATCTCCAATATGAAAGGGGATTTTAAATTCAATAGATAATTTACCTTGTCTGGAGGGTAGTGTCCTCAGGTGTTTCTCCTGACCCAGTTTAGCCTAGAGCCCCATTCTTTCATTCATTCATTCATTCATTCATTCATTCATTCATTCATTCATTCATTCATTCATTCATTCATTCATTCATACATTCATTCATTCATTATTTCATTCATGCATTCAGCACGTACTTTCAGTTGCGCGTTGAAAGCCTGTTATTATACAGGTAACCCTAATTTATGCAAGTGTTCAACTCCTTTACATCCAAGGAGGTTATTGTTTACATCTTAGATTGAGAGACTACATGTACTTAGGTAGTTATGGAAATGTATTAACAATATAGTGATAATACAGTATAAATATTCCCGATACAGATTGAGAAGAGTACATCTATTATTTAATGGGGAATTTTTTTCTGAAAATGTTTAAAAAAACTTAATAGTAATTATTTGTTGCATTAGTTTTTGTCGATAAATTTGCCCGAATTGTGATGTATGGATGATGTCTTTTTCACAAAGAATGATGTAGACCCTACCCTGCTTGGTTGTCACGACTTGCTGTCAACCATGAAGTGTCATGTGTCCAAAACATGGTGGTCGCGTGTACACATTGAAAATGTGCATCTACAGGAGATATGATTCAGTGCACACAGCATTTTGGTAGAATTTTTGTTAATTTTGAAAAACTAGCTTTGAATTTCATCCCCAGCATTCAAAGAGTTATATGTGTCACTCATTTGAGTGGCACATACAACACTTTAAATGCTAGGGAAGGTATTTGAATACATTTTTAGCTCATTAGACATGTTAGAAGGCCAGATGAGCTTTTGTCATGGCGCGTTGTCCGTCGTCCGTCTGTTGTCGTCCGTCCGTCCCCAATTTGCGAAAATCGCTATTTCTCTTTAAATCTTCAGTTAACACAAACCTGTACACAATGTTCACCAGGTAGTAGTGTTTATAGGGTGTGCTCCAGGTGGCGCCAACTGTCATATTTCATATTGTATGGTTGTTTTAACAGTTTAAGTGACACGTTGCCTTGGTTGGGAATCGAACCCAAATACAATGCAACGACAAGGAAATTTTGCAATCCATTTACATATATCAACTTTTAATCCTCACTTCTTTACAGCTTCAGTCTATGTTGTAATTTGTCACTCTCATCTCTGAATAATGCTCGTGTGAGCTACAGGGTACACAGGTACAGGGCCATTGGCCATTTCATTTATACACTGCATTACAACATTATTATGGGACGATATCTTGATGATTTTTTTACGCAGATGCATCACTATATTATTATTAGAAACATGAATTAAACTGCAACTAAAATATTTTATAATGGAGAATTATTTACAGTCATGGCTGTATCCAGGGAGGGGGGGGGGTAGGTGTCTGTAACCCCTCTGCATCCCCAAAATGGTTTGTTTGTCAACATTTCACGGATGGTCCCTGTAACCCCACCTTTTATTTGTCTCAAGTCTGGTTACGGCCATTAGAGCCATGGTGTAGCTGGCACGATAATACGGCGGCTGGAGTGGTAACGGTTAACATGGTTAACATGGCTAACAGGTTAACAGATTAGCTTCAGCCAAATGCGCAAATTTGAACTCTGCAGAATCATAGAATTACCATGATTACATCCAAATACGTGACGCCGCAATGTTGTCGTCGGCACAGACCTCTTTAATCATCATAATAAAGGTCACCCCTGTAGGTCTGATTATAATGTAAACTATGTTATCCTGGTTATTGAGACGTGGCAGTACCGGTAATTCGATCACCGTACTTGCTAGTTTACTTGATATGTCTCACAGTTATGCGTCACGATTTCTAACTACATCGTCCCCTTGGATATGAAAGGGTGTATCTGCCACTTTGTAAAGTGGCAGATACACCCTTTCATATCCACGGGGACGACATGCTCTAGTTAGCATGCACGACATGTGCATCGGTTGGAGTCAAGATTGCAACCTTAAAATCTATGTGATATTGTAGAGCTGTTGAAATGTAATTTCAGAAAGGAAGAAATTCACCAATCAATCAACTAACTCTAATTACGTTGTCACGTGAAGTGATTTGGAGGATGAGTGAGTGAGTAATAACCCTTACAACGCTGAAATATTATTATATAAGCCATGGAGACCGAAGGGTTTTTCAATTTGAAATCATCATAAATGTGTCAGTTAGCTCTTTCCGCTTCATTTGAATACCTATGTTATCATGGTTATGGATCTACGGCCATTATACACTTTTAATTCTTTCAGTGCGGAGATCGACTTAGACGTCAAAATCTGCCGACTTTAGACGCGTCAGATTCTGACGTCTAAAGTCGATCCCCGCGCTGAAAGGGGTTAATTTCCGCGCATCCACACATTATGCATATTGTGGCAATATTGCGACAAGAGAAAGATCAAAATCCGGAATATTCGCTACTTCTTTTCAACTTACTTTTTATGTTTTTTATTGTGCGCAGTATCAAAGGTACAATCAGAACATTCCAAGCCTTATAACAGTTTGGAGCACTGTAAGCATGGTAAGCCGATGGGCAAAACCATGAGGACACACACACGACATGGATGAGATTCAAATACAGCAGATTCATACAGGTTGCGAGTCTACATCCAAACTTAATAAGCCATCACCGCCAGAAGTGAAATGGAGGGAATATTACACATAACAAAAAATATTGAAAATGTCCACCCGTTATCAAATTGTGCCATAAAAACAATTCACGCCCTAACAATAAAATCCCTTATACAATCAATTCCACATCAACTGGAAACATTGCTCCTTTGTTACTAGTGGGCACCATAAAAATAAAATAATTGACAGCAATATTGTCCTCCTTACCCTCATAAGCACACAACAATATAATTATTGACTATGTCTATAGGGGGGAGCACTACTTGAGTTTGGTTATTATGATAGGGGTATCATATAACTAGCTTGTGTCCACCATACACTATGCTATGCCATGAACATGATGAATGCAGGATAACTGTCTAGTATTCAACAGGTGGTAACTTGACACTGTAATATGATCACTTCGGTTTGTGTTGTCAACCCTTCATGTTACAATATAGTCAGCAATAGACCGACTCAGCAGTGACTGCTCACTAGTTACAATACAGATTATAATTATAAAGCAGTTCTCACATGTTTGTGTTTAAAATAAAATGCTATAATAAAATGTTTAAATAAAATATATTAATATTTTCAATGTTGCCAAACTTTATGCTTGTGCACAATTTTCAACATTTTAACAGAGCACGCCCCTCGTGTGATTTTCTGATTACATATTTTATCACTATTAGTATTTTCTAATAATCAGATAATGGTTGATATTAAAATATTCAACTAGTTTCCTCATTTCGCCGTATTATGATGATTATCATGATTATGTTACAAGCCTGAAGTATAGCTGTTGCCTGATTATAATGAATGAATTAAAGCCCAGCAAACACCAAACATTTGTATAACTTTTGTACAATGTTGGTCCAACATTGTACACATGTTGCACAAATGTTTGGTGTTTGCTGGGAAGTAGGATTTGTCCCTTTATCATGATTATGTTAGATAAAAGCAGAGATTTTACATACGAGATAGAGAGTGAGCGTTGTCCTATGGCGGAGCTGTGCTCGCATCTCAGCATAATACAATATCTGATAGGAGTAGGCCCCTATAGATTTCCCATGTCATTACATAGTTCCCTGTATTTTTTGTTTTCAGATATTGTGCCCATTTCTGTGAGTGTTGGTCTGCCATGATGGACTGTAGACCACACAGTAATCCGGTCCGTCTGAGGCTGATACATCTTATAGTGGTCATCATCATGACACGAACGGGCCAGCAGGTGGCAGCACAAGGTGAGTGAACTTCAAACCAATGTTGGACGATGGCCCTACATTAAAACAACATCGGTTTAATCTATCGTTGCTGATGTTGTTGATAAATGTAAAATACCACGTATTATGTGAAACTCAATAGCCTTGACCTCCAATGGTTTCACCGAGCTGGCTAATACACTGAGGTGTGGGGAAGGGGGTCTTAAATAACATTGTTTTCACCGAGTAGCCATTCAAAAGGATTTGCAGTGACGTCATTGCGTTTCACATTTACATGTTGTCTGCGTTTGGTCTGTTCAGATGAACGGTTTCTCTGGGGAGTTACATGAGAAAAATTCAACTATGCATTCAACCATTTATCGCTCATCCATCTAACTTTGGGTATCATACATGATTTTGTAACAATGCAGCTGTATCTATGGAATCGGGTATCTTTTATATTGAACATGTTTTCTCCGCATGGTTGTTCGGGTAGAGAAACACTCAAATGAACAAGCCTGGCCCTGTTGTTTGCACATTATTTTCGAACATGTTTGTCAATGTTAAAACATTCTCTTAACAGTTATTTTCGAATACTTTTCAATTCTTTATTTTCGATAGTAGAATACTCAGAAGCACCTGTAATATGGTTGTGAGTATTATAATGTTTGCGCACATCGGTTAAATCGGTGTCTTTAAGTGCTATTTTGAATTAAAAGAGTAGTCCACTGTGTACGAACAGATGGAAAAATCTGTACCCAGAAAGCACCACTCTGACTACAGAGATAGAGACAAGTGAGGTGCCACCATAATCGACCTTATAGCAAAGAGCCTATATGATCCTCTTTGCTTATAGCTTGTATTTTGATAGCAATGTTCTGAAATTAAGTTGCATTACATCACACACAATTATTTTGAATTTACTTGAATTTATATTGCTATGAAACATGTTAAAGCCATGTAAATGCAATAAAATGGTTGGATAGTATACTGTGATGGCGGTATTGGTCAAATCTACTAATATTTTTATTGTGATTTATATGTAGGCTACATGGGGCCTACGCTCAACTAAAAATGCATTGGCACATAAACCATACTGTTATCAAGATTTGTTGCCACAATTAGAAATGAAAAGTACAGCAGTGGCGCCTTTATAACTCTCCTCTTGTGCGCCGAATTAAATATCTCCACAGGAACTGGATAGTCTGGTGCGGTATGTCATTTTGGCAATTTCTGTTGCCAAAATTGATTTTATTGTTTTTATGGCTTCATTAGGGGTCAAATAAGCCAAAAATATTGGGGTTCAATTTTTCCCGCCCCTCAACCTCGTTTTATGGCACATTCAAAATGGCCGCCATCGAAATCACATATTTGGCCATAACTTGGCCTCTAGCAAAGCTAGAGTCACGATTTTGATGACTATACCCATGTTTTTGGGCATGAGGAATCCAATAGTGCCCATACAAAATATGTATGTCTTGTAGATATTTCGATATTAAATATAAAACACATTTTTCATGCGTTCTCGGTCATTTTTTGTCGCAAATATGAAAAAACTCAAATTTTCAAATAATTATTTTGGAAGCGTTATTTAGTATGTATTATAATATAAACAGCGCATTGCTGATGGTTTCTGAATGGTAGATGTTTCGTTGATGAACCCTAAATATTCCACCAAGAAGGCGTACAAGTGATAGCGTAGAAGCCGAGCAACTTCAATAACGATGTTTGGTACATTTCCTTAATTTGCAAATGAACATTTTGCAACAGTCACAGAGGAAAATTTTTAAAACTAGTGTGCCTTTTGCAAAAAAGTACACACTTTTTTGAGAAGTAGATAGGAGGGATGAAGGTCCGATCGAAATTTAAAAAATAATACAAGTGAATACAAAATTGTGAGCAAATTGTGCGTTTCAGCAATGTTTCATGTGTTGTCAAACAAATGATCAGAATCAATCATCATGATCATTGCGATTGTGATCCATCCCATCAGCAAAATTATTTGATTTTCAGATTTGTTTCTGTAAAATTTTTAAACGATGCACAAGAAAAAATAAAATAGGGGATTTTATTTCATCACAGCCCATGAGAGATATCCCCGTTTAAATTTCAGTCATAATTTGACATATTCTTCGAGATGCATGCAGGGCTACTCTGAGATCAACAATTTCATGAAACAATTGATTTAAATACTGACAGTTAAATCTCCGCGTCAAGGCAATATTCTAATGAGATGCAAAGTGAGTATTACCAATTAATATATTAATCTGTAACCTAACAAGGATGCCCGGCCGCGCAATGATTAAAGTCTCTGTATCGCGTATACCTACAAACTCTGTTATTGCGGAATAGATTGGAGGAGGACTGGGGCATTACCACAGCTGACATTTAAGCAGATTACAACAAGCATTCAATGGCTTGGTTCATCGAAAAGACAATGAGGTTTAGGTTCAAATTTAGTTATTTTGATTTATATATTAACATATTGACAATTTTTAAATTTCAAAATGGCCGACTGTCGTTCACAATGACACAAGCCACACTACCTGGTTTGATTGTTATATACCCCACTGTTGCATTTGTACAGGAGTCGTCTGCAACGCTGAGCATTTTAACTATATCTGGTACTACGGCAGTCTTATTTGCATCAATATTTGTTGAGCTCAATAACAGCCCTTGGTACAGGTGAACTAAGACATCTGACAGGAATGAACATGCTTTATTTCACTTCCCACACATTTTGTTCTAATGGTGGGAGGTTTGGCCATCTGATAAAGCAGGTCTTGCCTCCCATTGACATGTGGTTGGCTCTCATAAGGTGTAGCTCATGTAAGTGAACATCTCCCATTCTAGATTTTTAGACAAGAATAGTTGCCACCGTAAAGCTGGAATTATCATTAGCTGATTAAGCCAGAGGATTAGTACACTTCACATACAAAATTCGTCCATGCTTCCAAGGCTTTCGATGTACAAATTTAGAGAGGGAGAGGCAGCGCATCGATAGAATATCGGACTGCCACGTCATTCATGCACGCATCCCGGGTTTGAACCGTGCTGATCTCGCAGGGGTCTTTCAGAGAAATATCCTTGTGTATTCCCTCTCAATGTGACTAGGTGATCACAGTTGCGGCCTCGTCGAGTTCAAGTTGAAACTAGTGTGTTGACGTTAATTCACAAGCTATTTAAAATAACAATATATGTGGATATAATCTGTTTACGTGTGAGGTACACTTGAATGCCTTTTCGTATGTGTGCTCAATAGATAGATATGTTATCTAGCAAAAAGTGGTAAAGATATTTGATCATCTGCGATAAGCCCATGTACAAAGCTTTCAAAAAACCTATGTTAAGAAGAAATATACCACAATTTTCGACAAGGTTACTGAACAAAATTAAAACTGATTTGCAACAAAGTAAAAGCTTCCACCGACGGTGAATTGACATACCAAAGCATATTCTGTTGTGTATAGCATTGTGGCATTACAAAAAAATATTACTTTTGGACTACTCTGTTGCAGTACATATTTAATCCAATTATGCCTCAAATCACCAATTACTCAGTTAATGCATCAGTATTAGATTCAGAATGTGTCAGTATTTGACCAGAATATATTATTTGGTTCAAATCACACCTGTTGAAGAATGACGCTCCTGTTAGTGTGATCTGTGCAGAAAGAAAGTGAATTCACCTGTCTTGGAGAAATTAGTACAAGCTCAACTTATTAGGAGTTTTGGACACCCGACCTCTGGTCACGATAAGGCGTTCTAGAGTATGCTCCCATGAGAAGAAGTAACCCAGAGAGAAATATCATTACCCATAGTACCCAGTGCTGATTCCACCAAATGATAGGCCCGAGGTGGTTTTTGTATTACTCTTTTGTCATGAAGCATCCCTTGTGTAATCACTCACACGTGATCCGTGGACTGCCAATAAATCGGTCCTAGATCTAGGCCTATTATTGGGACATCTTACAAACTTCTGACTTCATGAGCTACTCTAATGGTTTGATAATTGTGTCACTTGCATCTGTTCTCTTATTATGAAACATCATTTGTAATATTTCTTAATTTAATGATCTGTGGCAGGCTACAAGACTATCTTTGATTATGTTGTCCAGTTGAAAAAATATCACGTTACCTTTTTCCTGTATTTAGATTGTAACTGATTTACTGATACCTAGCGAAACATCTTTGTGGTTGTGAGTTGCTTGTTTCTTTCGCATAAGAAAATGAACCAAACCATTGCATGTTTGCTGTGATCCTCTATGGTAATGGCCCTGCCCCCTACAATGATGACTGGAATCTATACGCTGATATCTCTCATAGGCTGTGATGAATTAAAAGTCCCTCTTTTATTTGTTATTGTGCATCATTTATGGATTTAAGAAAAACAAGATCTAAAAATCCAATAATTTGATGGATGGGATGCTACATAATTACCCACCAAGAATAATTCTGGTCATTTGCTTAGCAAATATGAAACATTGCTGAAACGCACAATTTGCGCACAATGTGTGCTACTTTTATTTCATTTCAAATAACATTGACCCATCCCACCCACTTCTCAAAGTTATCAAATGTGTTTTTAAAAGACACATCAGTGGCAATATCAATTATCGTCTGTGACTGTTGTAAAATGTTTTAATGAAATAAATGCATCAAACATCGTAATTGAAATTGTTCAGTTTTTACAATCGCTTCACGTCACTTTGGTCAACTATTTGGGGTCCATACACCCATCATTCAGAAACCATCAACAATGCACTTTTTATCATAATACACACTAAACAACGCCCAATGTTTCAATTTTAGTTTTTTTTTGAATTCGCGAGAAAAAATGACAGAAAACGTATCAAAAATGTGTTTTATTGTTAATTTTTAAATATCTAAGAGACATCCACATTTTTTATGGGCACTATTGGATTCCTCGTACCCGAAAACATGGGTATAGACATCAAAATCGTGACTTTAGCTATGCTAGGGTCCAAGTTATAGCCAAATATGTGATTTTGATGGCGGCCATTTTGAATGTGTCATAAAACGAGGTTGAGGGGCGGGAAAAATTGAACCCCAATATTTCTGGCTTATTTGACCCCTAATAAAGTCAAAAAAACAATAAAATCAATTTTGGCAAGAACTTTTAATTTTAGGCATATTTCTGACATATCGCACCAGACTAGGACTACAATTTGACATAATATAATTTCGGAATGAATTTATCAGCAGACATACTAGGCATTTTGTAAATGGAAATAATTATTTGAAACTTATCCTCATGCAGTCGATTACAATATGTACATAGTTGTCTTGACAGACGTCGACATCACACATTCCACTGTAAACATGGTAAACACGATACACTAAATCAAGGATGATTTAATGATGGGCTACCGTCGCAGACGGTGGCCCATCATTAAATCACCATTGGTGTAGTGCATCACATTGCTCGGGATCAGCACAGACTTCTGTACTCGCTGCTCACGTTCTCAGTGCCACTGTGGTTTTGTTTATACCTGGTTGGTATGTAACAGTTTTCACGCGTAGTCGACGAAGGCCACTTCACTCAATCATTACTCAGAGCACTAGAGTACTAGCACAAGATGTCAGTCACCTAGTAACTCTGCCAGCATCCAGCTGTCGTTTCTTTCAGAATCTTTATTTCTCCAATTTGCTAATACGCAACGCATCTAGGTAATCTACGAAATAACAAATAACAGTTACCATGGTTACTGTGGACTGAAGTTGTCAAGCCTGTTGCGTGCAGGCCCCTGTGTTTAAAAGTTTTTATGTGCTTTTAGAAATTCAAATACAATGTAATTAACTGCAGTAAATCCTATTAACATAAACCTGATAAACAAGTTTATCCTTTAGGCTGTTTGAGTGTCATATTATCATGATTATTCATGCTTATTTGCGACTTGTTTGAAGGTGAAATGGCTTCAGATAACGCAATTTCTAGCTCCAACATGTTCTAAAACCATACTTGATGCACACATAGATGACATTAATATCCCAACGATCCTGATTTTATGAAAAAATCAGGATAAATTCAGGATAAAACTATATCCCAGTATCTGGACCTTGACGTAATTTAGACGGTGGGCCAGCATTAGACCAGCATTGGGTCAAAGTCTCGTGCTTGTCGGGATTGCATTACTTCAAGGTCAATGTCTCCGGTTGTGTGATGACGTCATCGTATCTGAAGGCCACGTGATTGAAAACAGAATCCTATCGGGTCAGCGCGAATCATATCTCACATGGACCACCATTTTGACGTCGGCTAGATCCTTGAACCAGACATATTTCTAGGCCACCCCAACAAACAGGGGCACTGATCCATTGTTGTTTTGATGCTGGTCCATCATCAACGATGTTGGCCCAACATCAAATCATTATTTATTGAACACCCGTGTTCGTCGGGACCAGCTGATCTGCCACAGTATAAATCAAGCTAATATGACAGAATGACAGTGACGGATAGCGATCCCTGTAAACACGACACGTTCATCCAATGCTGGGTTAATGTTGGCCACCGTCTCAGCTGCTGGGCAAACATCAATCCAACACTGGGTCAACGTGTCGTGTTTCTGCGCTCCTGCATTGAACCAGAAAAGAGCCGACGGGATCCGCCTGGCGTATGCTGTAAATCACCGGTAGACCTTGAGACGTTGACCCAATGCTGGCCTAATGTTAAACCAGCAATGGCTCAACATTTTTGCAGTAAATCACGGGTTTTTAGCGTGTGAGAACAACGCCTTCTCGACAGAGGAGTTATTATTAGACTCGTAGGAGAGATTATACCTGTATACACTTTGATATAATAGCACTGTGGCCCCTGCTCTCAATCAAAGCATGTAATTATCTGGTTATACCCGGGTAATGACAGTCATTTGTTCTTATCGATGCTGATAATATTAGATCTTTATTTAAAAATGTGCGTGGACGGGTGGTAAACATGAACGGAAATCGAAATTCAATAAATCTCCAACAGTAAACATGGTAAAATTGCATTGAAATATATCAGTACATCAAGCTCGATATTTGAAATGAAATGTTTCAATAGAAAAAGATAATACAAATTATTATTGGTTGATGTGTGCCACGAAATATACAATTGTTTTATTGTCCTCGTGTGATATATGAAAAATTGCAGCCAATTTTCACAACAGAAAGTTATCGATAACGCGCGTACGTACATGTACTCACTCACTTTTGCCGTTAAACCTCTGCATTATCCATACCATAAGCCCCAAAATAGCCCAATAAAACACCAAATATGAAGAAGATAACACCCGCACTCTTATACATTTTTAATTAATTAATATAATAAGTGTTTTGTATTTATTTTAATTCACACTAATTATTATTCGCCAGAGTGATTAACGTTAAGGATATGATTACAAAACGCTAAGGATACGATTACAAGAAGGGTGGTGTTATTTTGATGATTAGAGCTGTTAGCATTCTTATCTAGTTTATTTTTTGTTGATATCAGGAATGTGACCTGTGTCACACATGACAGAAAACATCTACACTATAAATATTTCAGGTTTTGCTAAAGTATTTATTTCGCCATCTGTGCTGACCCACTCGCTGAAATGTAACAATCAAGTGTGAATTGATAATACCTTAACCCTTTCAGTGCGGGGACCGTCTTTATACCTCAGAATCTGACGTCTGTAGACGTCAGATTCTGACGTATAAAGACGGTCCCCGCACTGAAAGAATTAAAATATGCATAATGGCCGTAGACCCATAACATATGTATTCAAATGGTCCGGAAAGACATTTATGATGATTTCAAATTAAAAAACTCATTAAGTCTCCATGTTTTAAAAACAAACACCCCAGTCGTGATGAATTATCATCTACTATTTTTCATCCATTTGAAACTGGACGAGCTGACGTAAATTACAGTTTCAAATGACGAAAAATATTTACATTTATGTTTAATAAAATTAGGCATCTCCCAAGTTCAGTTATTTGATTAACCGACCTTCTAGTAGCCATGGTACCATTGGCGCATCCAAAGCGGGGTGGGGTTTTGACCCTTTCGTTCTAAAACTAAATTCCCTCAACATCTATGAAATTTGTCAAAATATCCATAATGGGTATTAGACACAATATTCAGTATAATTATTTCGACACATAAATACGTTCGCAAAGTGATGTTCGAATATCAATACATGTATAAGGTTTAAGTATAAGGTATAAGGTTTACATGTTTGATGGCATTTCGTCCCCTTTGATATGAAAGGGTGTATCTGCCACTTTGTAAAGTGGCGGATACACCCTTTCATATCCAAGGGGACGATTTAGTCATCCTGGCTGTAAATCGTCAGCCTGATATTATAGGCCCACTGTCGTATCTACAGTTTGAATATTCATAGATAATCGAAAACAAATTAATAATAAAAAAGTAATAATATTTCAAAATTGTCATAAAAACCTTTTGTACGCGTAAGAAATATGAATTTGTATAAGGTGAAGAAAATGCACCAGACATTATCATTCCATGTTTTTCACCATAATTCGTCATAAAATAAATCTTAAAATTAGGGAGGTGTAAGTCACAGATACGACACTATAGAAATAATTCACTAGAGGTAAAGTTATCAAATCAAAATTCTACATAGTCGTATGTGCAGATTCAACTATGGAAATTAGAACATCCCAAAAATGTTGATTTGTTTCCTTATAACTGACAATCACATAAGAATAACCTAACACACATGGTGAAAATTACGAATGTTTTGATAATCAAAATTACACTGTAATTATGCAAGTGAAATACTCAACAATGTCAGGTATGCCACTGTTGCGTTAACATATAATTTATTTTGTTTTAATATTGGTTTATGATTGTCAGCTTAGAAATTTTCGATTATTTGAATAATTTATTTGATAAAACACAGTCGAAGTCAGCCTGATGCTGACGTCGACTTTTTATTCTGAAAAAATCGAAACCTCCTCAGCTACTTGTTACGGCTTAAGACCTTCAAATTGAACGGCGGTTTTTGCTGAATCATTCTGTTGACTTTTATTCTAAAGGGCGCTATCATTGTCATTCTGCATTATGAAGCTACATGTAAACCACGATAACGTGATAAACGGGGTACTGAACAAGAATATATGTCAGCACTGGTCAGGTCTTTGAGCAATAATTATTTCGTTTTCGGCATCTTCTTCATTTATATCTGGCTCACAGTCTATTCACAACAGAGCCATGCTTAAGTGTCATGAAGAAACCATTATATAACCATGATAACGGGAATTATTTTGTTCCATACAGAGATTATACTTGATCATCAGTTATTTCATGTAATGTGGTAACTCGACGAATAAACAAAGAGTTTTCTTTTTCTATTATTGGGAACATTTCGCAACAGATCTACATCAACAAAGTCATCTGAGTAATAATATCGAACAAACAATTAAAAGGGGGGCACTTTTAATGAATTCGATGACCTTT
Source organism: Flabesymbios commensalis (assembly GCA_964017125.1). Classification (NCBI taxonomy): domain Eukaryota; kingdom Metazoa; phylum Annelida; class Polychaeta; order Terebellida; family Flabelligeridae; genus Flabesymbios; species Flabesymbios commensalis. The sequence goes on along the minus strand of OZ024911.1, from coordinate 32,709,023 downwards.
GTATTATATAACATTGTCGACAACATTCGAAAAAAGAACAGATTTGACCGTGACATACATAAATATTTTTCCACGTGACGTTTGTGCTGATAATGACACATTTTATGCTAAGTGGATGATTTTTGGTACGACTACTTTATAATACTTGTAACTTGGCTCGAAATATTTTTTTTAGTTTCTAATGTGCTCATTTATATCAATTTTTATAAGGCTTAAACTCTAAAAAACACTAAAATAAGCTGGGGAACCTCGTCCCGAGAATTCATACAGAAAGAGACATAAAACAATATTCACTTGCTCTGTTAATTAAAAAGAGGAAGAACAAATAACAAACAATCAACGACAAAGATATTTTATTATAAGCAGACACGAGGTGTTGTCCACTGTTTGTTCAATGTTGGCCCACCGTCTTCGAAGCTGGCCCAACATTGAACTAACATTGGTTTGATATCGCTTGTTGCCGAGACTGCAGTGTGTTGAAGAACACGTAAGAGTGCCTTCTTGACACCCAGATATTTATTCTTATTTTCTTCTTATTCATCATGAGTATTGCTGCCTGAAGTTCTCTGTCAAAGTTCTCAGTAAATACCGAAACATAATGTGACAAATGACAGGTCAGAACACTGGCTACCTGTTAACTACAAAATCAAATTTAAATGATTTTCCATGGCTTACCAGGCTCTGACCAGTGGAGAACTAGTATATATTTGAAACATGTGAGCCACCACGAAAGGTACGGGCACTTCGTTCCAGCAAGTTGGTTCCATTTGCCTTGGTTCCAGCATTGTTCCAGTTATCAAGATCATCTGCATGCTCCACGGGTCAGAACTTCGGTCTGCACCAGGTCCTTTTTTGTTACAGCACTTAGAGTATGGGATGAGCTCTGCGGCATCACTAATTAATTTCAGAAAGAAAGCATCTTTTTGGTGGGCTTTTCCAACTTTGCTCCTGGGAGGTCCGGTTGGCCCAGTTGACAAATGCAAACGATTTAGGAATAAACGTCTGATAACGATTATGTTTTGTCGCGCCTCTTGAGCTCGTATTACCCAGGATTTAGCCGCCATGGACGTTTTTTTCTACCTATTTTCCAACCCAGCAAACACGGGAACTTTTCGTTTAATGTTTGCCTATCGTCGTAGACGAAAATTGTTAAAAATTATCAATCTTAGTGATGCTCTGCGTTGTTAGTTTTGTTTTGTTCAGACAAGAAGTTGAAAACGGATGACGGATAGTCATCAAATGTGTCAGTTATGTTTACAATGATAGTCTTTGTAAAATCGTTAACAGTCATTGTTGACAATTTACATTTTCAAACCACTCAGTTGTATTTGTTCCATGTCTACAGACTTTATTAGATTTTACTCTTATTAAAATAAACGTATTTGCGTGAGGTATCGTACTCTCACTAGCAGTACTATAAACCGTGCACGAGTTTATCACTTTTGTTAACTATATACATGAAGTACTGTACAGAGTGAAGCATGGAGATAGTAAAGCCTTTACTATCTCCATAAGTGAAGGATGCACCAACACAATAACAACACTTATTTAACACTGGGCCTACGCCAAAGACGATAAAATAGCATTGATACAACGTTGGGATGATATTATCTACCGGGATCCATTACGGATATGGTTGATTTGTGGCTGCTGGAGTTGCGTTGAATGTTGAGATGTAGATACAGGCAATCAGCCTAATTCCCCTGTATCCGCTTGGCCGCTGTTTGACACTGTAAACCCATTAATTGCTAATCGCGTCTACAGCCGATTTTAGTCCTTCTGTTTGTGTCCCTCAAAAAACGCAATTTTTTTTATAGAAATGTGCGTTAAATTAGCAAAATTGACGTCTAGTTTGATTCAAATTGTACAATATAAGTATTTTTTACCCACGTGAAGCTGCGCGTCGCGGTAGCGAGACAACTTCCAGTTGGTAAAAAATGAAATTTTACATTGTAGTCAGTATATCCCATCATTTATTTTAAGCTGAAATTGATAATGCATGATATGATGCAAATATTTCCATTATATGAGAAACAAACATTTTCCAAGATGTATTGTTTAAACAACTGAACATTTCAGTGGCATTTTTCTGCTTGAAAAAAACCCCCGTATATTATACGCCGGACCTAGTACGTGTAGCAGGAGAAGGGTTAACACGAGGCGTAAAGCTGATAACAGATATCACTCAGCAAACACGAGACATTGAACCAATGTTGAGTTGATGGTGGGCCGACGTCGTAGACGGTGGGCCAACATCAACTCAACATTGGTTCAATGTCTCGTGTTTTCTGGGGCAGCTCTTATCATACATGATATTAACGCTTTATTCAGGATTCACAACTAACTCATTCTAGCTAGTCCGGGGCTACCAAATACTGACATACATGTCTTATTCATTTTTTCTAAACAGATCGGGACTGTTAAATACTGACGTACTTATCATACATGGTATAAACACTTTGTGTTCAAAACAAAACTTCTAAGTAGTCCACGGCTTTCAAACACTCACATAGAACTTAGAACTCATGTATAGCATATTGACACTTATTATTCCAAACTAATGTTTAGATTCTTTGTCTTCAAAGAATCTACCCTGTACTAGTGGGGAAATACAACACTCTTTCAAAGCACTCGTTTAATGAATAAGGTGTGAGCCTTCAGGCGAACATCTTGTTTGTTGGACACGTGATTTATTTTCCATACCGCACGATTTCTCATACAATCAACTGGACAGGCTAACATAATTGTCATTCGTACGTGCGATAAAGGCTGCTATACCAATATATTATGTATACGTCTACGAACTTTATATAAAGTTCTTGATACGTCTCATAGTGAAAAACGTTCAGCGTTGGGGTTGGGGGTGGTTGAGAACTGTAAGCATGACTCCAAGAGTAAAATGAATGAGCATTCTTTCAAATAGGAGAGTTTCTTTGTATATTATCATGATTATCAAAGATTAAATCTCGAAGACGTCTATTATATATTCTGCTATGCGAAGACAAACAGGGGTAGGCCTTAGACTGTAAGCAGTCACCGCAAGTAGCGGTAACTGCGTACTTGAAAAGTAAGCACTTACTGCTGTTTGACTTTCTGTAGCCGTTTAGCATCTCAACATCTTAGCCTGTATGATTCATGGAGATACTATCTCCATGGTATGATCAAGAATACTGGAAGTCTCCTCTAGTATCTTTGGTATGATAATTCGCAGCTCTAGTGTCTCTCACATTTTTAAAAGTCGCGAACAAGAAAATTAACTTTACTTTTGTATACGTTTAAAATTAATAATCGTTATTTCATCACTTTTTGAATTCGTACATGGACATTGGTTTTCAAAACAGAATACCATTCTACGTCACATAACCATGTTTATGAGATCTAATAGTTGGACTTACAAGTTGTGTCTCGCTACTCCGACTCACTAGTCATGCTAGTAGAAAAGACAACACTCACATCATCATTTAGACTTAACACTATTTTTTCCCCAAGGACCGCTATTTCATAATTACAGTGACAGAAATGATCAACCATGAAGCTCTAATTTAAATCATTTGAATATTCACCCACTTGAAGTTGTGTCTCGCTACACCCACCCACAAATTCTAGTTGGTGAAATTACTCATAATAATTTAATTTGAGACCAAACATTTGCAAATCCTGATTTTTAAACGTCGATTTCATTCCCAAAATCTGTTATTTAATCCGCTAACAAAATGGTTTTAAAACGACTATAGCATGCCTAGCTGTGTAATGGTACCAACTACCAGCACTCAAAGGGTTAAACTAGTATTATCCCTTAACCCTTATGCTGCCGGGACCGAATATATCCGTTTTCAAACAAATTTCAGACTAATAAATTCAACTCGAATCGCTAAAATGCTTTGTGATTGATGCTAAGTTAATATAATAGTTACATTTTGAAGATGTATATTATATTCATAAAAATAACTATTTTTCGTCATTTGGAGCTGGAGATTGCGTTAGCAATTCCAGCTTCAAATGAATGAAAAATAGTTGGAAAAAAATCGGCAGCATAAGAGTTAAAGTGTTGATCACGTCTATGACCGTTTTAAACATTGTTGTTTGTCTTTAAAAGAAGAGAATTTGAAGAAGGAATGAGCATTAAATCTGCTAGATTGACATCTGTCTACATTGAAATTGTACAAAATGAAGTAATTTTCACCAACTTCAAGTTGGTGCAAATTTAAATTCCCGAACTTAGCGCTATAAGGGTGAACAGAGAGACCAGAATAGGAAGTATGACAACGCTTATCGTTTAGTAAATTGACCGTGTAATAAAGACAAACCACAAAATGAGTCATTGTGTGATCTGTGACTGTTTGGTTCTGGGTTTTGATGCACCCATTAGCCTCACAATGACCATTATTGCGTTTTGTAACCCTTAAATGTCTAAAAAAGAAAGGTGTTTTCTAAATGGGAGTAGTATCCCGCTATTCATGCTACTCACACCTACAAATGCAAATGTATAAAATACCGTTTTTTTATTCGTGAAATTTTCGACTTATACTTGCCGTGTTATCTGATAATAAATCCGCCAGCTGTAACGAAAAATGCACGAAAGCCGTTATTGACCTCAATGGACAATTGTGCGACTCATTAAGTCAGCTTTTGAATGAATTTTAAGAACGTTTTTTTAAAGTACTATTATAAAATACAACACATACAAAAGAAATATTTCAGTTTTCGTTCTAAATATCACACTTTGTACAGTGACACGTCGATTCTATCTCGCCGAGGTCATATTGGACAAATATGGGATTGACCATGTAATAAAATATAAATGTGTCACACGATTTGACATATATTGGTTCCATCGTGCTTATTACCACTCTGTGTAGGCGTACCTTAACTTGGCTATGCCACAACCCTTTGCCTATCCGGACGCTTTGACAGTATTTTCATTCACTGTCAGCTGTGAATTGCTACCGCAATTCCCAACCCACAGTGAATGAAAATTACCCTATTTTGAAAAAAAATACCCAATTGTATTGTATACTATTTTTATTTTAACTTTCAAACGTCGCCATTTTAATTGATTCTTTTTTATTGAATTAACTTGATTAAAATAATTATGTCATAATGTGACGAATACATGCGTCTCAGCTAGTATAGGGTGAATGTTTAGTCACCCCAGTCACCACAAGACGTTGACCCAATGCCGGTCCAACATTCACCCAAGGATACTACAAACTATTATCCTTGATTAACCTAACAATGGGTGAACCTCGATCTCGTGCTTGATGTGATGCCATTACTTGCTGATCACAGTGTGATGGCCCTGTAACACTTGGCCGGACTGAGAAACGGACATCACCGGACAACGCATCCGTTGGTGTTCTTATTACGTCCGTCAGAAATTCGTTTTGAATATGTTCTGAATGTGTTCGTTATTCCTCCGTCTTAGATCCTGTAGATCGTCGGTGGCGTTGTCCGATGGTGTTCGTTTTCAAGTGTGATAGCACTTTAACTCAAACATATATATCATTACAGGCTCAATGTTGAGCGAACATCACATACATTGACCCAACATTGAACCAACAGGGAGAAACATATCGTCTGTAACATGTTAAGTTTGCAGGAGCTTGCAGCCCCAATTTAACCAGTTCTTCTTAGAGGTTAACCATGCATTGTATTGCATTGCATTGCATTGCATTGCATTGCATTGTATTGCATTGCATTGCATTGCATTGCATTGCATTGCAATCAATTGCATTGCATTGCATTGCATTGCATTGCATTGCATTGCATTGCATTGCATTGCATTGCATTGCATTGCATTGCATTGCATTGCATCGAATTTCGATAACATTTTTGAAATCGAACATTGACCTGGATACATGATATATTCTATTATGCATACATTACTTAATGCAGTTATATTACTAGAAGTATTACATGCATGTATGTTGGGCTCCTTGGGTGATATAAACTGCGCAGTCTTACTTTATATTGCAATCGATGAGAGCGAAAGAAATACGCGAGTCTGTGTTTACGTAGTTTACCATCAAAGACAAGATGTAGACCAAATGTTGATGTAATGCTGGTCCAGCGTCTGTGGCGTTGGCCCAACATTTCATCAACATTGGTGAAATGTCTCCATTTACTGTGTTAGTTTTGAAGAAGCTTCACGTGCAGTCTGAGATACATCACGTCTATGTAGGTGGTGTGACTAACAAGTCCATGCTGTATACCTTTTCTACTTTGGCACCCTGCCTGTAGACTCTGCAATCCAGATATGTCTAGTTTACAGTAAACGTATGTAATATACTGATAAAGTTAGGACTGAAAGTTATCTTCGTGCGGTTGCAGATCATGCATAGCAGTTGTCTACTGGATATTGACAATTTTGGGCTGCATGTCTGTGGTCTTAACTGTAGACAGTAGAGTAACTGAAAACATGAGACATTCACACAATGGTGGTTTAATGTTGGCCCGCCGTCTTCGACGTCGGCCCAACTTCAACCAACCATTGTGTAAACGTCTCGTGTTTTCCAGGTCTGAAGTGAGCCGCTTGTTGTGTCCTGGTTTGTTTGCTGCAGACAGAACCGAGTGCACTTTATCCCGGCGCGTAGATGTCAGATATACTAACAAGATAAGGAGAACTGAACCACTGCTATACACATGATATACAGAAGTATATACTCTTGGAAATAGTTTCTGATAGTTCTTTGGTGTACATAGTAAAACAGAGAAATGCTCCACGTACATAATTAGGCCTCCGTGTTGCCATGTTCTAAGATACCATGCATCAATAAAAATAAGCACAGTCTGTCCAAGGAAGTCTTCCTTGTCTGTCTATTTTTGTGGATTTTCCACACGTGGTTTTTGAGGGAATGTAAACAGTACAGACCAAGTGAACTCAACGCCACCGATAAATATATTTGTAGAGATCATAAAGATGTTTTGCTACATTTATGGATAGTTTTTCATCTGCGCTGAAAAAAAATACAATGCTCTCTATTTTTAGAGCTGGAATTTTTCAAACAAAAATTGCGTATTTTAGTTTTTGTAAAAACCTATTACATACAGTTTAATATTCGTTAGTTCTTTAAAGAATTCCCTCTTTCTCAATCAAACCTGGAGGGTAATCGTGTTAAATGTGCTGTACTTTAAATACATAAATCATGTTAATGTTTGAATTATTGTAAGAGTTTTCGTGGGTTTAGCGTCTTAGTTTTAGTGGTATCCTTCAATGGCATGTCCGCATTAAACAACGAAATAAAATATAAATATTTATATAAACTTAGATTTCGATTCCCATGTGTTGACAATGATCATGATAATAGTGTGCACCCGTTCACATGGTATATAAGCTCAAATGACATCGCTGCAAAAATGAGAATGTCATATGAAAACAATAAAAAAGATCATTTGGGTCCAATGTTCAAAATATTTTGCTTCTCTTCCTAGTCAAAAAGCAACTGCATGTCGGTTTAGTGTTGAATCATCGTTTATACCATTAACCCAATATTAAGCCAACATGATGCAATACCCGTTATTTAACCCTTTCAAGCCTGAATTTACTACAAGCCGCAAATTATTATCGCAATTCTCGGCTTCTCGTTAATCAATCAGACTTAAAGACAAGTGGGTGGCAAATGAAAAAAAGTTATTGTTAATATTGAAACAGCTCCTTGAACATCTTCGTTTTGAACCGCATAGATGTAGAAAATAAAGTCATTCTCGAGAGATATGCAAAATGATGCTTTGGTGCATCGTGAGGGTTTAAAGGGGTAAAAGTGTCTGCTGGACCAAAAACTGATAATATAGCCTACACTGTCATCCTCTAACCAGTGAAATAAATCAACTTGCTTGACTTAACATTTTTATCCTCGAATATTCAAAATAAAATCCTATTCTACACGTGATGAAGGAAAGAATAAGTGAATTGAAAGTTTTTTTTTAAATATCGTATACGCCTACTTAACATCACAGGCTGAACGATAAGTATACTACAAGTACTTCCTTGGCACCGCTGAAATCACCACCCCAACAAACTGGTGACATTGGCACAATGCTGGTTTTATGTTGGTCCACCGTCTGCGACGCTGGTCCAACAATAAGCCAACATTGGCTCGTGTTTTTCAGGGATAGATCTTTCTCTGATGCCCACTCACGACCGTCTGACGAGTGGGGAGGAATCTACTTTTTCAACCAATATTCAAAATAAAACCCAGTGATGCAGGAGGTCATAATTAATTTAATTGAAACGTTTCTAATTTTAAGCCCATATTACGTTGACAATATGACACAAGTGATTGTGTGTCTCACAATAACCGGAGCGACTATACCAAATAGCTTACATACTAAGCTCGTTGATATAACTCAGCAATCACAGTAATTTATATGACCCAATGTTGTTTTGAGGTTGGGAAAGATGGGCAAACGATGGTTAACCATAGCTACAGTATTGGGTCAGACGGTGGCGCAATATTAAAACAAGTTATGATCCATCACTGCTGTTTGCTGTGGTTTACGATGTGGTTTACGATGGCCCAACATTAAAACTATAGTGATTCAACATATTGTGTTTGTTGGGATATATTTCGGGATCCGTCCGGATTGAGTTAAGGTCTCCTTTTCTGTCGCGATGCTGTCTTGTGATTATGAGAAAGACATGAGATCTCAATCTACTAACTTGTTTTTCATGATACACAAAAATTAGCTTAGTCTAAACAGTATTACACGGTAAACATGATATGTTGTCACAATTTTGGCTTAGTGTGGGTCCACCGTCTCAGACGCTGGCCCAACATTAAACCAACATTGGTTTGATATTCTGTTACAGTTCTAGTTTTATATGTTGTTTATCGGTGTTCTCGGGATGAGAGGGTGTTTTCCCAGGCGTAAGAATACTCTATGTAGGTTATGTTACACAGTGGCCGATAACAGCTGTAAACATACGCCAAAGTGACATATTATATGGTACAACTCTGACCTCAACGACAGTGATTATTGCTGAGATGTCATAACTAACTCCTTAAGTCTTTTCTCACTTAATTTTTCACTCACTTGAAGTTGTGTCTCGCTGCCGCGAGCCACAACTTCAAGTGGGTGAAAATTACTTATGATTAATTTGAGATCAAATATTTGCACACTATTTCATTCCAAATAACTGTGATTTTACCTGCTAACAAAACGATTAAAACGACTATAGTCGCGCTTAACGCTTAAAGGGTTAACCACTGAGCCCCTCTAATTTCATTTTAATTCCGAGGCTATCCATGCACTTGATTGATTAACACTTGAGTGAGCATTCAGAGCTCAGACACAATGGTCTGGATTTCTGAGCGCCGGAATCCTGTTTTGAATCCGGTGTCAGGAGGTCACTGTCACACCCAGCAAACACGATATGTTCACTCAATTATGGTTTATTGTTGGCCCATCGTCTACACGACTGAGCCAACAGTGAACTAATGCTATATCTCGTATTTTCCGGGTATTTATCGCCTGATCGTTCGCAGTGGTGTGGTCTTCTGTGATGGCGCATTTCATTCGGCTGTAGATTCGTAACCTGGTAGCGCGTTCGGGTCCGGATATACCGGATGATGGGCATTGTGGTTCTGCCTATTTATACTGTGCTAAAAAACTGTTAAAAGACCGGGTTATGCAATGCTGGCTATTATATCACCGTCTGCGATCTTCGCCTAGCATTAAACCAGCAACGAGTTAACGTGTTTCCAACGGGTTCACGTCTCGTGTCTCCAGTGTAAATTAGCCCAGTCATCTCGCGATGTTTCCTCAAAGAGTTCATCTGATCCCATTTATCGCAGTCAAATGTACACACAATGGACCAAAGACCGCTTTAATCATTGATTGATTGATTGATTGATTGATTGATTGATTGATTGATTGATTGATTGATTGATTGATTGATTGATTGATTGATTGATTGATTGATTGATTGATTGATTGATTGATTGATTGATTGATTGATTGATTGATTGATTGATTGATTGATTGATTGATTGATTGATTGATTGATTGATTGATTGATTGATTGATTGATTGATTGATTGATTGATTGATTGATTGATTGATTGATTGATTGATTGATTGATTGATTCAATTATTCATTGATTGATTCATTGATTCATTGATTCATTGATTCATTGATTCATTCATTCATTCATTCATTCATTCATTCATTCATTCATTCATTCATTCATTCATTCATTCATTCATTCATTCATTCATTCATTCATTTATTCATTCATTCATTCATTTATTCATTTATTCATTCATTCATTCATTCATTCATTCATTCATTCATTCATTCATTCATTCATTTATTTACAAACAACATGTAGCCTTGCTCCTGCTATTGACCTAAACCTCCGTTGCCACCGGTCACGTATACTGCCATGTACAGGCCTACACACTATGTGATCATGTCACTGACAATTAGTGTTATACCCTCACTGCCCTGTGGGTTAATGTGGGTTGATGAAGCCCAGATTGGAACATTTAATTATCAGTGACACATTTCATTATCGGCATTTGTAATAGGTTTACACAGTAGTCACCTTCCATTCACCTACTACCATATTATCACAATCATGTACATAAGGCAACATTATGTTTTTTTGCTGTTTTTTTTCAGAAAAACAAAACAAATTATAACTGGATGGGAATTGTGACTTTTGAAGTAACAATAATGTTTGGACTAAGTTTTATATATTTTTGGCGGCCATTTTGAATTTTTTGGGGTTATTTTAAATATAACAGATTGATTGGAATTTTGATTATGGGTTTTTTAGAAGCAATTTTAAATTTGACTTTTAGACTTTTGGATTCTGACTTCTTTGTTGGTTTAATGCTGTATCACTGTCTGCGACGCTGGCCAAACATTAACACAACAGTGCGTCGACCTTTCAAGTTTGATGGAATTACAACTATTAGTTCAATGTTAAAATGTAACATTTGAAAAGTTCTACTGTTCATATCAATCACCAAATGTTGGTTTAATGCCGAGCAACTCTCTGCGACGCTGGCCCCACATTGAAAGATTATTAGTTATAGGCCTATGTATTTTAATTTATCAAATCTAGATGGTGCTCAAAGGGTGCAAGTCGGTGGTGTCGCCTCTGACAAAGGGTCCCTATTGACTGGTCAAGATTCATTTATGGGGCTTCTCCCGACATGTACATCTTTGAACCGACATTGATCCACATAGTGATTCAGAAATTCCTGAATAAATCCAGAAAAACAACTGGGAATTTTTTTAAAAAGATATAGCAATAAACCTCAATACCTAAAGATTATAGTGGCAAGTTTTGAAGTCGATTGGATAAAAATCAGGGACAAATAGCACATCATAAGCCCCCGACATGTACATATTGACAACCATGTCAAAAATAGGAAATACGGGAATTTCGTCTCTATATCTAGCCTAACTGGTGAATGCGCAGCACAAAAATTATAAAAATTTGCAGTTCTAGTCTATGTACATGTTTACATCATATGGTCATATTAAAACCCCGAAATAAAATCGCCGATTTGTTTATGATTTTAGCTTGGGCCAGTCCCTTTAATAAATTTAGTGTTCATTTCTCATTCGAATTTCATGTACCCCTCCCCCCTTCAAACATGCCATTTTCACTTATAAGTGCATGCACGTTTATGATAGTGCTTCTATCAGAATCGAGCTCGTATAATGTGTATTAATGCACGTAAATTATGAGATTTCCGTTTGAAAATTCATCAATATTTTGCTACAAGAACTAGGTATGACATGGTAGCATTTGTTTGTAAAAAACAAAAGTCTACATAGTCCATTTCTCATTTTAAAATGACGAGGACTTGAAAGTTTCCTTCCCTCAGTAGAAGTATAGACATGGCAGTGATTGTCACCGCATAGACACATCCAAATTTCCCGTGCTTATTATTGGGTCAATAGGAGGCCATATAATTATGTCTCCCCTCTGTACACAGAGGAGGGGACATGTTGCTTTACCTCTGTCCGCTCAGTGCTGTCTGTGGCGTTGTGTGAGTATGTGTGTCCCATTCATTTCTGACCCGCGTGTAACAGTGTTGCCTAAAGGCCGTATGTGCTCACTTGTAAATCAAGTATATACTTACTTTTCGCTGGCGTCACTGCGCTCTCTTTTGCCTGTGACAGCCCTTTCAAAAGGCACACGAGCATGAAAGCATGAAGTACTGACTAGGGCTGAATGGATACTGGCCAACACCGGCGACGCTGCTCCAACATTTAACATACATTGGGTCAGTGTCGGCTTGTAATCGCCTCCAGCAGTAAACATTACCAGACCAGCTGCTATTGAACGCAGCCCAGCAAACACGAGGCGTTGAACCAGTGCTGGTTTGATGTTGGAACCGCGTCGCAGACGGTGGGCCAGCACTGGACCAGCATCGGGTCAACGTCTCGTGTTCGCTGAGAGTGTTGACAAGCCACATTGTGCTTAGCACATCGGCGTAGTTCCAAAACGGAATAATGAATTCCGCTTAATACATTTAATAGTCTCTACTGTCCACAGGGGCCATTTAATAACATTAATTACAAAAGCCATTGACACTACATCTATCAGCTATCAACCTTTATGGTTATGTTGCTGGAGGGGAGACACCTCCAGTTTTTTTTATACAAAAAGCTAAACCTTCCTAGTTAGGTATAGTAGAGCAATTAGTGGTCATAAATTCACGTCCAAACTCATATTACGTTTGTGTATCGCTAGCTATATATAAAGCGGGTGTATTATATATGTATAGGATTTAGCAATGGACATATATTCAATAATAATAATAATAATAAGTTCTTCTATAGCGCACATACAGTGCTCTGTGCGCTTTACACAATTAAAGGTAGGCGTTACAGAAAAGATGCTTCTTCAAGGCGCTTTTGAAGACATCTAAGGATTCGCACTTCCGCACTGAATCCGGGAGTTCGTTCCACAGCTTTGGCGCTGCACTGAAAAAACTTCTGCCTCCGTACTGTAAGAGTTTAGTCTTGCGCCGACAGAGAAGGTTTTTTGATGATGAGCGAAGGCTTCTGCTTGGAGTGTAGCTTGAAACTAACTCAGATAAATATGATGGCGCGCTGCCATGGATAGTTTTGTACGTGAGTAGCAGTATCTTGAACATGATTCGCTCTTGCACTGGTAGCCAATGGAGGCCTTTAAGCACTGGTGTTATATGATCATCTCGATTGGTGCGTGTCACCAGGCGTGCTGCGGTGTTCTGAATACGCTGTAAACGCTGAATAAGCCTCTTGGGGAGGCCGTACAGGATGCTGTTACAATAGTCCAGTCGAGCAGTGATAAAGGCATGTACCAACTTTTCAGTGGTAGATTGAGTCAGAAGATGACGAATCTTTCCAATGTTTCTGATGTGCAGAGAAGCAGCACTGCAAACGGCACTGACATGTTTATTAAGGGTCAGACAGCTGTCTAGTGTCACTCCAAGACTCTTCACATTCTCTGCAGGAAGAATGTTCATTCCACCAATTTGTAATGGTCTCAGAGAATGTTTGGACGAAAATCCAGCCTTGTATGTGTAGAGGACCTCTGTCTTCTCCCCATTTTGCTTTAGTCTGTTTTTTGCCATCCATATATCTATGTCACGAATGCAAGCTTCCAGTCGCTGCATGAATGTTTCCGCATCTGTGAGCGAAAAAGAAATGTACAATTTTGTGTCGTCTGCATACATGTGATAACTTAGTCCGTGTTTCTTGATGATTTCACCTAAATCAGCTGTATACAGTGTGAAAAGCAAGGGTCCAAGAACAGACCCTTGCGGAACTCCGTATTGCAGTTTGAAATTACTTGATGTTTCATCTCCGATCACCACCTTCTGGTACCGGTCTTCTAGGTACGATGCAAACCAATGGACTGCAGACTTCGATAGATGTAATCGTGATGACAGCTTCTGCAAGAGGATACGGTGATCGATGGTATCGAACGCGGCGCTAAGGTCCAAGAGTACAAGACATCCGACTTGTCCATCATCCGCAGCAAGTAACAGGTCGTTCGTGATATGATCAACATATGGTCATTTTATTCAAATGAAACTCCATGGTTGATCAGAACACCAGATGTTCTTACCATGATGTATTTGGATCTGTTCAGGAACTGTATAATCATGTAGATCCTAATTATTTGTGTAACATGGTAACACAACTAAAATAGAGCGACATCTGGTGAATAAACATGTACGTTATGGTTATTCCACAAGTATCGACGTCTGAAATGCAGTTTTCGGTGAAGAAAATTGCAAAAGAAATAGGTATATTTGGCGATCTCTGCTCAAAAGACACTCTGTTAGTCTCATCAACAGGCGATGACATTAATGGCGGCCTCGTTTATGAGACAAGTGATGTAATTACATTTTTGTTTAATAATTAAAAAAATCATAATAATTACAGAACACACGCCAGCCTGAACAGCTGAACGGACTCGCCTGACGTCTTAACAACAGATGGTTAATCAAACTGTGTCCGAGATCTGATTTTGTAGAAAAATCTACTGAAAGTTCTCAATATAGATTCAGTAAAAGGGGAAATGATAGTAGTCATTTTGGGGTTATGTAAGCTTTCAAACAGTTATGATCTTTGAGCGTTTTAGCATTTACTGTTGACTAGAAATGGAGATGAAACAGTGACGTAATTTTTTGTGACAAAGACTTTCAAAAAAGTGTGTTTTTCAGAATTTCACCGCGATATGAATAGAAAGCAAAAGTTGTATTTCAGAGCCCAATAAAATGTCATTCTCTTTGAATTGAAATGTTCTAGTTCCAAATAGTTTACATTTAACCCTTTAAACCCTCACGATGCATTAAAGCATCATTTCGCATCTCTGAAGAATGACTTAATTTCCTGAAACCTAGTGGTTTTAGAACAAAAATGTTCATGGAATTTTTTGCCAATAACAATATATTTTTTCATTTGTCACCCACTTCAAGTCATCTTCATCCACTACAAGTCGAGAATTGCGACAGCAATTCGCGGCTTGTAGTGGATGAAGATGACAAGTTAGTTAGCCATCGAGTCATAAAAATGAAATCAATATATTTCTGCAATGTTATATGGGCATTCTGCCAGGCTGGGATTCGAACACAGTACCTCCATGTTGCGAACCACAACCGTGTCGAGCTAGGCACCAAGTGTTAGTAATCTGTTCCTAATGTAGTAAATCCTGAACAGCTCTACAGAAAAAAACTGACGACTAGTTAATACGTTTGATGACTCCATACGAGCCTCGGTGGAAATTGCATGACAATACATTTATGTCAGCAGATATTGTACTGTCACATCACCACATTTATCAGGGGTCATTTTGCTGTCATTTGGTATAATTTACTCCCAGTTGTGTGGTTTATCCCGATTGTGTTGTTATACACTGATGGTGTCCTAGTAAATAAAACACGTTTAACCAATGCTGGTTTAATGTTGGGCCATCGTCTTCGACGGTGTCCCAACATTAAACCAGCATTGATTAAACGTGTCTTGTTAACTGTGGTGTTTACTACTAATAACGTTGCATCGGCTGACGAGTGACGACTTCTAACTGTACGGCGCTTTGATATTCTAAAACTGGTATCACATTAGCCTTTGATACTTGTCAAGTATTATGCTTCGTCTTTTGAAGCTGGAATTGCCGTCTCCATTAATTTTTCAGCTTTAAATATAAACAAATAGTTGTATTTATGAGAAGGATACATCTCGCCAATAGTATTATCATATAAACTGAGCATCTATCACAATAATTTTTACTTTCAACTTCAGTGGAATCCTGTAAATTGCTTGAAAAATATCCACATAATGGCCTAGCTGTATGATCAAATGGGAATATGAAACCCTTCTCTGTTTACCCTACAACAAAGACTAGCACCCACTACCAGTAGTCCATGACCATTGGAAAACTATTATACATATTGTAGGTAATTTAAAAAATAATTGTAAATAGCTGACACGATCCTAACGTATAATGATGATACATATATATGTATCAAATAGGAGCTTATAAATCCTAATAGAAATGATGAAGAAAGCAACAAATATATATATTTAATTTAATAGAATGGTTGATACTGTGTTATTACAGATGGCGTTTCACCTGATGATATGCGTCCCACACTTAACGTGTTTAACAGTGAGCTTATACAGCCAGCCGGCTCCACCTTAACGATCACCTGTGTGGGCAAACAACCCATAGAGTGGACATGGCCAGACAAAACGGTAAGTTCAAACTTCTATCATATTTATCTAGTTGTTACATGTTTATCTAGTAAGTATAGGTAACTGGTTATATTTATGTCGAATGAAATTCGTCATTATATAAAATTTAATATAGCATATGTCATATTTATTCATTTTTATCCCCCGTCCGATGAATTTGGGGCGGAAGGTTATGGCGTCGCCTCAGATGGCCGCCCAGGCGTGCGTCCGTCTGTCCGCATATAGCTTTCTGAAATGTGTCGTTTCAGGGAGAGATATACCCTGAAAAATGTCGACTCGAATAAATTATTGACTTTAATATGCCTGATATCTGGCAAACTGTGCCAGATAGCTAGACCATAAATATGCGATTTCAAGAAGGGATATACCTTGAAAAATTTCAACTTGCTCAAATTATTCTAAATCAAATGTGTGGTTTCAGGGAAGGATATGCCCTGAAAAATTTCAATTTGCTCAAATTACGTGGGCGGGGAGGGCGATCATGATTATGATTATATTCATTGTATTATTGTATACATTATGGTTATATACACTGTAATAACCAAGAAATTTATATATATATCTCCTGATCTAGCAAACAATGTTACGTGAACATTAACGCTGCTACTATTTTGTTATTAATAATTTTATATCTGTTACAACGTTTTGGCTGTTGCTCCCTTTAGCGTTGTGTTTTGCTTTAGCTGATGTCTGTCATGCGACTTCAACAATACCCACTTCTGGTAAATAAGTTCTCTTTTCTAATGTTGGGACATCACAAGTCATGTGTACGGCATCCCACCCTTATGTGCTTCACTTGACTCGGGTATAAATGACAGGGTTCGTACAGGTGATTGAAAACCTTGTAATTGCTTGAATTCTACACTCATTATCCAATACCTTGTAAGTGCTTGAAAAATGGTATATTTAGCAAAATGTGCTTGAAAGTTTTTGAATTTTGAAACTTGATATTGCAAATAAAATGAGTCTTTAAACGTAAAGATTTGTAAATCTTTGATCTCAAATTAAACAAATATGAGGAATTTTCACCCACTCGAAGTTGTGTGTCGCGGTAGCGAGACACAACTTCAAGTGGGTGGAAATTTAAATAAGATAACTTAGTGCTTAAAGGGTTAACAGAAAACCATGACCAGCAGAGATTCAGCGAGCCCATTTTTGAAACAAGTGTTTCTTTTTCAGTATTTTAGTGTTTTACTGTAGTCAACTAACTTTCATTTAATATAAAAAAACATGTCTGGGCTGGGATGATTCTACAACAGGTTTATTGGTGACGGTACAGAGAAACACCGCCCAGTATTTACTCTGACCAAATCATGCAAATACTGCATATAATATTTTATTAATTATGATCTCATGACGGAGATCTACACCATGTACACCACCGGCATGACATTGAAGCACTGAGGTGGTCCGCGTCCTAAATTTGCTGGGATTGCACATGAACTAGTTTAGATTTCTACAATGGGCCTGTATGAATCCTTGGTCAGTCTACGTATGGCCCGATGACAGCCACCATTAAAGGGTCTCTCCATTGCGAGCAGCGTCCGTCAGCGTTTCGAGTGAGCATTTGAAAATGTGTTTTACAACAAAAGCTACATAGCTACATGATTGTATTATCATGATTATAATTAGCCAAGCATGAGCACAACGCATGACGTCAACAACAATATCCTCCACTACTTTCAGATTTGTGCGAATCCATCTCAGTCTGAGTCAGTTAAAACGGAGCGTCCACCAATCTTTTCTTCAACATGGGGTCTTTAAATTGAGCAGTATATTATCCATATTTTAAAATAAAACAAAATGAAAGGAAATGAATGGACCATTGTCTGCGACGATGACCCAACATTAAACCAGCACACATAACCGCTGGCATTACAAGCCGCTGGCAGACTGTTCGCTGATACCAAACGTTTTCCACGGAACCGGAAATCTTGCAAATTAGATCTACGCTGACCGATAAATAAACTACATATCGCTTTTCAATCACATTTTATCTGGCTGTATAGTATTTTAAACCCTCACTTTTACGGCATGTTGCATATAAATTATCCCTTCGAAAAGAGTGGGCAATTGTCCAGGCTTCGGGCTTCTGATAATGATCATGTAGACTATCCGAAGTTAACCCTTGTGCTGCTAGAGCCATTTATAATTACACTGTTCCAAGCAAGTTTAAAACCAAATAGTTTGTGGAGGGAGTAAATATTGCTTTACGTCGCTTTCTGCACAATCATGGCAATATCGCGACAGAAGGAAGTCCGAAGTCGGGAATATGCCCTACTCTTATCGAATGACTTCATGGGTTATATATAAACACCACTGCACACTCCATTCCTTTGAACAGTTTGGAGTAATGTATATGTACAACCCCGATGACAAACATCCGACCCGGTCGGGATTCGAACCCAGCAGCCTACCTCTGAGTTTCGAGCCACAACTGGACCGAATGAGTCGGGGCCGGTCAAGTAGTTTGTTTAATTAGTAAAATTACTTAATTTCTGTCTATTTTCCATAAATAGGACTTTTTTCGTTATTTCTAGCGAGAAATTGGGTCAGCAATTTCCGCTTCAAATGAATGATAATAGTTAAAAAAAACATTTCAGCAAAACAAGGGTTAAATCTAAAGAGGCAATCAGGAATAACATAAAATAAACTTATCCGCGGGAAATGGATACTTAAACAGAATGAGAACACTTTGACATGTGTTCTCTATCAACAATGTATCAGAATAAAAATAATAATGGACCCTTTGTGTTCACGTACTGTCTACTTGATATCAAAACGTCATATGTGCCACTGGTATCAGTGTAGGCCTATTTAGGCCATTTAACCCTTTAACCGCCGGTGCCGGATTTACTCGGGTTTTCATTTTTTATTTGCACATTAAGTACCACCTTTTAAACATGTTAAAGATAAAATGTGACATCTATCAGCAATATTTGAAAACAGTTGACCTCCATTTTGTCAAATCTGAATAATTTTCACTCACTTGAAGTTGTGGATCGCGGCAGCGAGACACAACTTGAAGTGGGTGAAAATTCAGATTGAATAATTTGGCGGTTAAAGGGTTAAACATCCATAGATTTTATATAAGGCCTACATGATATAACAATCTATATTTATTTCTGCAATGAAAATGCGCTTCATTGGGTCAAAATGAGCATGTTTGCAGCTTTTGTTCGTTGAATACGCTCCCATGAAACACAAAGACGTTGGCCCAATGCTGGCTTAATTTTTGTCCAGCGTCGTAGACGGTAGACCAACATTAGGTCAACATTGCTTCAATATCTTCATTCTTGTGTTTGCTGGGTCTGGTTGCTCGTATGTTTCCACATGTTGTTTAAAAAAACTCTTTAAATTGCATTCCTTTTTCGTTAAAACTGTCACAGATTATACATACACAACTATAAAACTGAACCAACTTTTACATTTACTTGGTGAAATAATAGAATTATTAGGGACTACACTTGTATAGTGAAATGTAAGGCAGTGCTGTAGTCACGTGACAGCTGGGTGTCTCACACCGGATGGGTGGCTGGGAGAGATAAAGGACAGAAGTTTATTGTTGTAAATAAAAGCGGCCGGTCGTCTGTGTCGTCTTAATAAATAAAATGGTAACGAAACAGTCTTAGTCGGTTGACTCTTTAAACACATATAAAAAATCTACAATGTAAAACTGTATGTATATGGAGATGTGCGGGTGATTTTTTCCAGTTAAAAATTCAAAATGGCCGCCACGGATCAACTTTTATTTTTTGTGGGCGCAAGAGCTCAAAAATTGCAGTCTAGAAATAATTCAAATTTCACAATCACATTACCCACCATCAGGAAATGTGCAGGTGATTTTACTGAAATTTAAAATGGCCACCACAAGACTAGTCGGCTTTTAAAATATTTGTGACCCCGCAAAAACCTAATTTATGGCCGGGGATGATATAGGACTTCAGGCCTCTTGCTAGGATATAATTTTAATACCTTATGTATAACAAAGCCACGTATAAGTATTTTTTGTATCATCATCATTATGTGTGCATATCGATAAACTATGCATTGTTGGGATTCGAACACAAAGCCTGTCTATTCATAATGCAATGTAGGTCTGCTTATGGGCATGCCAATGCGCGAATTAGCAAAGTGATCGCTTAGGCAGATATAATAACAGAATTGTATATTCTGTGAGCTCTGGTAATGTAAAGATATGGTGATTTTCTGACGGTGTGTGTAGTATTTACGCTATGCTCCCTTTCTGCCCTCTGTGAGATAAAGAGATAATTGGTCTATTTACTGCATGCTCCCCGTTTAGGAAGTGCGCGACTAGGGAACCGCACCATACCATTGTGTATCCGTGCGCGATAAATGCTTGTCAATATAGTAATATGACATAAACAAGACAAAGAGAGGAAAGAGTACCACTATACTAGGCAGGCTAGATGGGAGTACTAGTACTGAAAAAAGTGACCAATAACTAACAGAAATACAACCTTAAAAGGGTAGGTCAGTTTTTTCTTGCTCTGTTTCGTTCGAAAGTTACATTTCGTGATTGCATGTTGCGCTCATGTTTGCTTTGCATACATGTGTCGACTAATCATTAACTAAACCCTTATAACATTGAAATATGTGTGTATAAACCATAGAGACCAAAGGGTTGTTTCAATTTGAAATCATTATAAATGTCTTAGTTAGCTCTTCTCGCTTCATTTGAATA
Source organism: Flabesymbios commensalis (assembly GCA_964017125.1). Taxonomy (NCBI): domain Eukaryota; kingdom Metazoa; phylum Annelida; class Polychaeta; order Terebellida; family Flabelligeridae; genus Flabesymbios; species Flabesymbios commensalis. Next base: position 32,688,105 of record OZ024911.1, on the reverse strand, counting down.
CCCATAAGTGGTAACCCATAGGCATGATAAGTGGTATGCGTGTATGGCCAATATAAAAAAAAAATTCAGTGCGGGGATCGACGGCAGATCCACGTCATAATCAAACGTCTGTGCACGTCAGATTCTGTCGATCCCCGCAATGAAAGGATTAGGCCTAATATTCAGGTGATTTTGTTCCAGGGTATAGGCCTAGGCTTTTATACTTTGAGCACAATTGTGGCAATACCGCGACGAAACGAAGCATGAAGTCGGGATTTCAAGGGTTCATTGTAGTGCATAGTACTACAGGCAACACTGCACACTCCAGGCATTTGAAAAGTTTGGGGCACTGTCTATGCACAACCACAATGACATACATCCTGTCGCTCGGGATTCGAACGTCGTACCTTCAGTTTCAGGCCACACATCGGGTCCGGGACTTTGATCAACGATACAGTACTATGAATGTTAGTAGAACTAATAGGGCCCACGGATTGTTTTCTACTATAATTTAAATTACCGATAAATGACGGCAAGTCATTGCCCACTGGGCACATGACGTTGTTGCGACGTTGAATCCACGTTGCAACAGCGTCGTGTCCCCAGTGGGTGTAGGTCTACATGTGTGTTTTACTGTTTTACATTATTCTCATACTAGTTTTCGTTTGACGCTGATTCGAACCTCTTTTTTATACCGCCCCACAACATCAACATACAAGATGTGTAGTTCAGATCTAACAATCCAGACAGTATTCTAACTAATGACTACAGAAGTGGATTCTAAGTATAAGTCATTGTTAAACCATCCAGAATAGAACAATAGACCTGTGCTGAATAAAAGGCCTGCGCGGTTTTTCCACGAAATTCACTGATGAGCACAATGAACATCTTCATTCAATGGTGCATGCACTATAAGTTTTTGCAAATCCAGAAGGCTGTATCTGTTTACTTGTAAGGTAAGCAGATACTGTCTTTTTGCTTTGCACGGCAGTATACTGGAGAAGCAGCAGTTATGTTTTATTATCTAATCATCTTGTTATTAAAGAGGTGTAACTTCCATGACCCCCTTATTACCAAGGTGGCGATTTGTTCATGATTTATAATGTTACTCTTTAACCCCTAACGATTATAATCTTGCTTAGTGCTTGAAGGGTTAACGTATATCTGAAGGCAGCTTTAACCCTTTAACCGCCAAAATATTAAATCTGAATGTTCATCCATTTGAAATTGTGTCTCGCTGACGCGATCCACACCTTCAAGTGAGTGAAAATTATTCAGATTTGACAAAATGGAGATCAACTCTCTGAATTCGTGCTGATTGATGTCACATTATGATTCAAATTGTTTAAAGGGACTCAATCAGGCTAAAATCATCAAAAAATCGGTGATTTTATTTTGGCTTCTTAATAAGACCATATGATGTAAACATGTCCATAGACTAGAACTGCAAAAGTTTTTAATTTTTGTGCCGCGCATTCACCAGTTAGACTATATACAGAGACGAAATTCGCGTATTTCTTATTTTGGACATGCATGTCCGAAATAAGAAATTGGGAATTTCGTCTCTATATCTAGCCTAACTGGTGAATACGCGGCACAAAAATTAAAAACTTTTGCAGTTCTACTCTATGGACATGTTTACATCATATGGTCTTATTAAGAAGCCAAAATAAAATCACCGATTTTTTGACGATTTCAGCCTGATTGAGTCCCTTTAAAAGGCGGTACTGAATGTGGTAATAAATTAAGTGAAAAACCGAGTAAATTCGGCACCGGCGGTTAAAGGGTTAAACTCTCATTAAACCGCTAAGCACGATCATCGACTTTAAACCTGTTTTATTAGCCGTTTAAATCACAGATATCGGGAACTAAATGTGTATTCAAATATCGAGATCTGCATATGTTTTGTCTCAATTTACACAAATATTGGTAATTCTCACCCACTTGAAGTTGTGCCTCGCGGTAGCGAGGCGCAACTTCAAGTGGTTGAAAATTTAAATTATTTATTGTAGCGCTTTGAGGACTAACAAGACATGGGAATTGTCTTAAATTTCTCAACCACTTCAAGTCATCTTCATTCATTGCAAATCATCGATCATAGCGATAGCAATTCGCGGCTTGTACTGAATACAAATTTAGATATTAAATGCAGGCTTGCAAGGGTTAAGTGCAAGATAACTTTGTATAGTTTGTATTTTTTCCCACAGGAGACGCTTTTAAAAGCATATAAATAATTTTGACCAATCGCAGCGCTCCATCAGTTTGAATCTAATTTGAAACGCGTTTTATATTTTTCGATGATACCATTCCCGGGATGGAGGGGGATATTTCCAGGTCTTTTTACAAGTGTTTGCTCACCAGTCACGAGTGTTTGACGATCTAGCGGGTCAAGGGATGGGGGTGGGGGGGGGGGGGGGTGGCTGTACAAAGCAGCCAAATTGACAAAGGCCTACATGTTGTATGTAGTTTGCGATGGGTGTTTTTATGTCTAAAGATTCAAAGCAGCAAATCATCTATGAAACCTATTTAAATGTCAAAATTTATACTTATGATTTAAAATATCAAAAAACATATGATGTATGTTTTTATCATGGATATTTTGTTTATTATTAATAGTGATCATGAAATAAAATGTTCTTGAATTATCCCAATCAACACGAGCCGATGATTCAACGTTGGTTTATTGTTGGATCAACTGCTCCAACGTTTGTCAAACTTTGCGGCAGCAGTGGCTAGCCCACACGTGTTTCCCGGAAACTACTGTCACTTCTGTTGATATTATAAACGATGATAATTTACAAACCTGAATCCGACCAAGAAACTATATAATATAATTTTCTCGCTCCGATCAATGAAAGCGTTGCTTAGCCCGTCACATGACCAGATCAACTATAGTGCGCTAATCATTGACGTCATTCATTTGGTACTTAAATTAAGCATAAAACATGCACACCAACCCGAACGCGAGAGCGAGCTCGAAAATCAGCAAATACACTGCCAAGACACAACAACGCGAGGGCCAACGCGAATGTTTACAATTAATTCGTTAGATTTTACTCGCGTTCGTGCCCTTTTTGCATGGGAAATGCATGAAAACAAACTTATAAATTCGTGTCTGTTCGCGTGTTGTCTTTGCCTGCGTTGGTGCTCTCGCGTTCGGGTTGATCTGTTTTTCGCTTTAGCGAGTACACTTGTACCCCTGAATCAATTTGCGATTTGTAATAATAATATTGATTTCTTCTAAAGCGCTATCCCAACAGAGCGTTGCTCGTAGCGCTGTACAAAACAAGTTTGTGACAGCATAGCGACATTTGTTCCGGCTGATGTTCAGCTTATACTATGTTATGTTTACCAATCATGTAATATACTCTCTGCATCTTCCATGTGTTATTTTTATTGCGGAGGTTAAAGGTATTTTCTTTGCTTTTGTGCCGTTTATTATAATGTATTTCATATGCATGTTTTCTGTTAGATATTTCCAGGTAAAGTTAACTCTTCGAGCACTGCTTTAGGCACTGCTTTAGTATTGTTTTTTTTTGTGTGTTTTAACATGTTTAATGGCCTTATATATGCTCTGTTTTAGGCACTGCTTTAGTACTGTTTTTTTTTTGTGTGTTTAACATGTTTAATGGCCTTATATATGCCTAATCAACTCTAAAAATTAAAGATTCTCAAATTAAATGAGCAAATTTAACCAATTTTAGTTGCTTGATGTTGTGGATCGCGGTAGCGAGACACACCTTTAAGTTACTACAATTTTTATTTTCTTAGCTCAGTGCTCTAGGGGTTAAGAGCTTTTTAAAACAGCAGATATCTTTTAGGGATGGGTATTTCCTACAGTTACGAAATGTCAGCTGGTGTGAAAAATAGCGACGTCATCCCAAAGACACGTGTTGTCACAGGTCAATCTTGGCCGTTTAGAGGTCAGCGGGGAGAATGGGGTAGCGATAGATCAGAAAGCAGAAGATATTCAGCCAATGTAGGATCAATGCCGGGCCACCGTCTACGACGCTGGCCCGGCATTGACCCCACATTGGCTGAACGTCTTATGTTTGCTGGGATATATTCTTTTCAATGCCGTCACAGTGGCAGGTGCCACGTGCTCTTATCTCTGACGTAATCGCAGTGACGTCATCACTGTGAAGTCACTCACGGCTATTTTCACCTCCGTTTTTACCACGTGAAGATTCAGATCTGACAGGCTGGTCATCTGTTGTGGACCCCCTCAGACATTTTGATTCATACTTTGAGAGTGGACATTGCTGACATGGTGATTTCATAAGCGGAACAATTTATTGTTGTGATCAAATTTACCTTTCACAGCGGAATAGGCAGATGTTATGAAGAAGCCCAGCAAACACAAGACGTTCATCCAATGTCGCTTTAATGTTGGCTTATCGTCGATTTTGACCCTTTATTGACCCAGCTTTAGGTGGAAGTTTCGTGTTTGTGCTGAGAAAGATGTTGTTTCCTCGGTTATGCTGATTATGTTCTGACGGCAATAATTGACTTTCAAGTCTTTCTTTTCCTGCATTGAGGCTTATAATCTTAATATTACACAACGTAAATTAAACATTCAAATTAAACACACACTCTAGCCCTCTTGTGAGATGTGGGATATATGCAGCGATATATTCTCAATACATAAATTTACAAAAATGTACATATTACGTCAGATTTAATAGAAGTAGGCCTACGTCGTCATTATATCTAACCTAAAATATCAGTAGATTATGTTGATATTAATATGCCAAAGTTACCATTTATAGTGGTTACACCCTCAGGCTGGTATACCGATGATTTATAACATATTAATTACATAGTCTGCGCCCCATACATTAGCAGATCGCGGTTGTTGGTTATTACTGTGTAATTATCATAATGTTGTCGGTTATATCCCTAATTATCTACCCACTCGGGGAAGGGGGTAATTACCCTAGACCGGAAGTACAGATCAAAAGGGTTGTCTAACAGAAACAATAACTGGTTATTAACAAACACTCAAAATTCAAAATGTATTTCCCAGTCATGCATATCGCCAGCAAACACAAAACATTTGTATAACATTTATACAGTGTTGGGCCAACGTCGAAGACGTTGGGCCGACGTTGTATAAATGGTATGCAAATGTTTTGTGTTTGCTGGGTCGTGCAGCTATTAATTTCACAAGAACACAAAAGTTCTAACTGTTATTGGTGATATATTATAACATTTCAATTATTTAGGCCGTATTAAGGTCCCATCAAAACCATCTGCTTAGACGGTTATGATCTCACCACTTAAAGCGCTGAAACACTTACGTATAAATCATGGAGACCAAAGGGTTTTTTCAATTTGAAATCATCATACATGTCTTAGCTAGCTCTTTCTGACTCATTTGAATACCTATGTTATGGGTCTACGGCCATTAAAATTATTTTTTCGCTTACAGTGCGGGGATTGACTTTAGACCTCAGAATCTGACGTCTACAGACGTCAAAATCTGACGTCTGAGGTCGATCCCCGCGCTGAAAGGGTTCATCTACTACTCGATAAATTTATCCGCCCAGTTGAGCCTAGATGATCGTGTACAGCGGTGTTTTGAAACCAGAAATTTGAAAAAAATTGTCTAGTACGTTACCTATCATGCCTATAGGCGGAATAGAAAACCGGATTGATTTCTTTATAATGCGACTAACACAATTTAGCTTCTAATGACAATAATATTATTATTTATGAAAGATAAACATCCCTCAAAGTGATTGTTTCAGACCAGAATATATTTTCAGTGGCATTTTAAATGGTTTACAACTTGCCTGACGCCGTATTTATTCGTGTCTAGAAGTACAAGGGTTGATATGGCTGATGTAGAGACGTTTTAATTCCAAGGTATAGCACACGCCGACCAAAAAACTTACATTATATCATAGGCCCTGTGAGCAGCTACCCAGAAAACACGAGACGCCTTGACCAACTGTTTTTTTTTATAAAATCACGTCTCGTGTTTGTTGGATGACATCGGTCCCATTCCCTGTTGACGGAATTTGTTTTAGTTTGGATTATATACTAGTATCATGCTAAGGATTTGTGCGCCTCTGAGTTCTGTCCTTTAAGGACTTAGGCGATATGTCTTATTGGTTGATTGATTGATTGATTGATTGATTGATTGAACTGTGAGTGTAATTTCAAGGCGCAATATACAACACAATATGTAGACGTTATTATTACGTCTGAAGTCGATCCCCTCACCAAAAAAACATGTATAATGGCACTCGACCCATAACATACATGTAAGGTATTCAATTGAAGCGGAAAGACTTTACTGAGACATTTATCATCCCCCCCCCCTGTTTATGATGATTTCAAATGGAGAAAAAAACCTTTGGTCTCCATCGTTTATACAAAATTATTTAACAGTTGCAAGGGGGGATGTAAATGAACGTAAATATATATTACTACTTTGTAGCGGGCTACCTTGGACCACAGGGTTTTTCTGCCACGTGCCCATTATTTACTTTGTCGGCTGGAGGTCATGTCAACATTTGTCCACGACATTGATAATGTACCAGACTCCACCCCTGTCGCCAACAAACACCAGACGCCCGCCCAATGCTGGTTCGATGTAGGGTCAGATGTTGGGCCAACATCGTACCAACATTTTGTTCATCGTCCCATGTCTGTGTGGTAGCTGTCACCATGTCACGTACATCACTGAAATGAAAATACATTTTATTCAACCTGATCTACAGTTTAAATGCCTTAAAATTGTTGACAAAACGTCAGTGCCGACGAAGACTCGAGCGCCCCCTCTCCCCGTATGCCCTTCTCAAAGATGTTTATGCACACACAAATATTTGTGGGTGTAGGCAGATATAAATTGTGATGGGAGACCCACAAACCCCCGTAGCGCCCCCTACTATTCACTCGCTCTGGATCCTCCACTGGTCACAGCTACATGTATAGGAGGGACAATGTGTCTGGTTTTTATCCACTGTACCATCTGCCATTTACCAGGGTTCACTTAACCCTTTGAGCCCTCATGATGCATTAAAGCATCATTTTACATCCTTGAAAACAGGCCTAATTTTTCTACAACCAAGGATTTTAGAACGAACATTTCCATGATACTGGCTTACCAATACGCTGTAATTTTCTTTAATTTTTAAACCACATCAAATCATCTTCATGCACTACAAGTCGAGAATTGCGACAGCAATTCGTGGCTTGTTGTGGATGAAGGTGACAATTGTAAATTCAGGCCTGAAAGGATTAATAGTCATGCTATATGTCCTTTGCTATATATTTTCTATTAGTGTAAATTTTTCCGGGCCCATCAAACACGATAGGCCTACATTGGCCTGATGCTGGTGGACGATTGGCTGACATGTATTCGTTTATAATCATGATAATACTGACATGTACAATACATATCACAGATAGATAATATATAAATAGTTACATAATTATAAAAATAGAATAACAATAATCTAGAGTGGATGAAAAGTGTATGTTTTCTAGAGAGCAGCACTCAGCTAGGGGCTTAACTGCTGTCATATATCAGCAAAAGGGACTATTTGATCTGTCTGCAGCAAGGCCAAAGGTCGAACCCAACAATCGCCGCCGTGTGTACTTTCTGGTCACGTGACTGTCACAAACCTAATTAGCTTATTTTTGTATTTTAGCGGCACGCGCCATCCAGGCACCATACCATATCCCTGATACCTTACACGCGCCATCCAGGCACTATACATCGCAACTATAGCATCTGTCTTCATTTTGCAATTTAGGCCTAATGGCGATATATCAACCCTAAATGTAGGGACAATTGTTCTGTGTAGCTTCCCCCAACGTACGCATAATGTTGACCCCACATGAACAAAGTAATTAATAAGGGAGTATTTTTAAAGTGGAAGCTAAGTTTTTTATCAAAAACTCAATTCAAAAGTCAATCAAATGACAGTTGACATAGGGTCTATATGCAAAATTATATTTGAAAATTTGAAACATTTTATATTTGAAAATGTTACGAAATGAGTGATCGTGCATGACATGTACAATCAACTTGAAGTGCAATACGTTTTGATATTTAATTTGATACCTTTTCATTTCTTACCCATCGTGTGTTTATAGGAATATCATGACCTGGTATCATAGTAAATACATGTTGACATCTTTGCCTCCGAGCTCGGACCTTTGAGGAAAATTATCATGATTCATCGGGTGATCACATTGATCAGGTTGAGTTTCTGCTCGTTTACCATACCACTAAGCACGATACATCGTCTGAGACGCTGGCCCAACAT